>VZQC01013953.1:724907-777651 GCA_009823505.1 Rhizomys pruinosus | reverse complement strand
AAAAAAAAAAAAAAAAAAAAAATGAGAGAACTATAGTAGACACAGAGATGACGACCATCTTCTCGAGCTCTAGGCAGAAGTCTCTTAGATCTTAAGGTCTGGGGGCCATCATGGCTGACCCAGAGTTAGCAAGAAGGGTCTCAATCTTAGTCCCTGGAGAGGTAAGTTTTCCCCTACACCAGCCTTACAGTCCTTCGGTGCATTTCTCCTGGGGCATCAGTAGTACTAGAGGCCTTTGCTGAAGGCCAGGAGCTCACCACTTGGATGGGGCACCATCTCCAGAGTCTCACCTTGTCTGGTCAAGCCCCAGTCCCCTCAAGGAAACAAGATATCACTTATCCCACATGGTGTCTTCATCTGTTTGTTGTGCTTTCAATTTTCTACTCATTTGTCCTAAACTATGCCACCCACCCCCAGCATTTCCAGGGTGCTGACAGCTTATAGACAATGAATGGGTCCTTAACGATCAGGAAGTAAGTTATAAACAAGCCAAAACAGTTGTAAATTGCTTTTAAAGTATGACTAGAGAAGCTGAGACTACCTCTGTCTGTTTCCTGGGGTTTTCAGGTTTTTACAGACAGCTGAAGCACAATTCCTTCCATTTACCAGTGTTTGGTTACCCAATACTCTTGTTATACTGGTTCATTTAGAAACTTTGATCATGATGCATTTCATTAATTTACTTCACTATTAAGTAGTTGGTAGTTTGCAAATCCCTGAAGCATTTGAACCCTTAAATTTGATTCCAGATGTTTTGGGGGGGGGCTGTTTCATTTCAAGTAGGTGCTATAGTCCAACCAGAGACAATAAGGACAAAGTGGGAACTTGTTTTTCCTTTGAAGCTATTTACTAGGATCTTTGTTTTAAGGTGGGAGTGGGTAGTAACTCATCTCAATACTATTTTGACCTCTTTACATCACTCAGCAAGATATCTGATCAGTACTAATGATAGATGAAGAGAAAACAGCAGAATGTTTATACTGTCATCCAAGAAGTTATTTTTATTTCTGATATCAATTAAACTTAATTTGAAAAAAGAGAATCCCTGTTTTTACTATTTCAAATAATAAATAGTTGCTTTGGTGAACCGTAAACAAATTTCCTCACTTAGAATTTCCATAACTGAAAGGTCTAGTTTAGTATGGTATTTGCCTTTGTTAGAGAATGAGAGATCCATCAAAACAAAAGAGGAAAAAACTAAAAAAGCCTGGCATGGTAGCCAGCCTTTAATCCCAGCACTCATGGGAGGTAGAGGTAGGTGGATCTCTGTGAGTTCAGGGACAGC
Organism: Rhizomys pruinosus; assembly: GCA_009823505.1. Lineage (NCBI taxonomy): Eukaryota > Metazoa > Chordata > Mammalia > Rodentia > Spalacidae > Rhizomys > Rhizomys pruinosus. The sequence goes on along the minus strand of VZQC01013953.1, from coordinate 776,366 downwards.
CTGGTCTACAGAGAGCACTCCAGGACAGCTGGTACTAAAAAAAAAAAAAAGACCCTCAAAAATACAAAAAAAAAATCAAAAAAAAAAAAATCTAAGCTGGGCATGGTGGCACACGCCTTTAATCCCAGCACTCTGAGGCAGAGGCAGGTGGATGTCAGAGTTCAAGGCCAGTCTGGTCTACATAGCAAGCTCCAGGCCAGCTGAGACTAAAGGGAGACCCTGTCTCAAAAAGACCAAAAAAAAGAGAGATCTGGGGCTGGAGAGATTTCTCAGTGGTTAGAGCACTGGCTGTTCTTGCAGAGAGCCTGGGTTCCCAGCACCCACATGGTGACTAACAACCATTCATAAGTCTAGTTTGAGGGGGTCCAATGCCCTCTTCTGGCATCTGCAAGCATTGCATGGCATGGGTACCTTACATATATGTAGGCAAAACACACATAACATAAAGAATGAGAGATTTATGGAACGTGGCTCCGTGGGCAGAGTGCTTGCCTCATGTGCCAGGAGCCCTGGGTTTGCTCCCAGCATCATATAAATCAGGCGTGGTACATGCACTTAACATAGAAGCAGGAGGTTCAAAGTTCAAAGCCACCCTTACCTACATAACGAGTTTGAGGCCAGCTTGGGGTTGGGGGTTATATGAATTGAGCCTTTCTCCCCCCCCCCCCCCGCTTTTGCTCTTTTTTGGGACAGATAATGAGGTGGGATGGGGACAGAATGGATTTAAAGGTAGGGAATTAGGGTTGTGCCAGTTGTGGGTGAGTGTTAAATGAGTTAGGAGTGTGTAACCAGCAGGTCACTTCAGAATTACAAATAATTATGAGATATGTATTTGTTAATTGTGTCCACACCAGCTCTCAGTTCCAGGTTTCACATTGTAAAGGTGTCTGGGCTGTGACCTGGACATCTGTATTTATATAAACTCCACAGGAATTCTAATAAGCCCCAATTGAGAGCCCGGGGCTTAGAGGAAAGGTCATCAGTAATCAAAAGTCTACAGCTATTAGGAAAGCCCTCGCTGCAAAGGTTAACAGCAAGTTGGACAACAGGAGAAGCCAAGCAAAACTCGTGTTGTCCGGAGGTGACATAAAAAAGCTTGGACATAGCCAGGTGTGGTGGCATACACCTGTAATCCCAGCACTTGGGAGGCAGAGGCAGGAGGATCAATGTAAGTTCAAGGCTAGCCTGGGCTGCACAGTGTTAGGCAATTCAGGAGTACACAGACTGTCTCAGAACCAAACACACAAGGCAAAGTAAGGACTAGGGTGATAGCTTAGATGATAAGAGCTTGCCTTGCGGTCATTGTGACCTGAGTTCTATCCCTAGAACCCAGGTTAAAGAAAAAAAAAGAAAGAAATCGGACTGCAGAGATGGCTCAGTAGTTATGTGCACTGGCTATTCTTGCAGATGACCTGGGTTTGGTTCCCAGCACCCACAAATTGACTAACATCCATCCATAACTCCAGTTGCAGGGGATCTGATGCCCTCTTCTGGCCTCTGTGGGCACCAGGCACATACTGGTACACATATACATTCAGGCAAAATGCTCATACACATCAAATAAAAATAAAATCTTTTAACTAGAACAGGCATGGTGCCACATGCTTCTAATCTCAGCACTGGAGGAAGCAGAGAGAAGATCTCTGGGGCTCACGGGCTAGCCAGCCGGACCTACTTGCTGAGTCCCGGGACAGTAAGAGACCATGCCTTAATGAAGTGGAACAGCGCTTGAGGAAGGATAGTTAAGGTTAGCCCCTGGCCTCCACATGGATATATGCAAGCACGTGTGCACTTGCATACATATGAACAGCCACATACATACAGTAAGTTCTCAAAATGCTTAGCCATATCTGAGGTGTTTGTTTGTTTGTTGTTTGGTTTTTACTTTTTGGTCTTTTTGAGACAGGGTCTCCCTGTAGTACCAGCTGGCCTGGAGAGTGCTATGTAGACCAAGATGGCCTTATTTTATACAGATGTGCCTCCCTCTGTCCCCTGATCCTGGGATTAAAGGTGTGTGCTACCAAGCCGGGTTCATAGCTGAGTTTTAGACTGGGATATTGGATTTGTTCATCTCAACTGGAGGTAGCTCTCAGCTGTCCTAAGGTAGAAGGAAACAAACCAAACACAAGATCAGAGACTTGCAAGGAGAAATTGCTGGTTGTTATCAAAAGACAAGATTCACCCACTGTGTCATTGTGTGTTTCCACTGTCTTTGAGTTTTGGGAAGGACCCTGGAGCCCACTTAGAGTTCACGCTGTAGTGACCCAAGGCACTTTTACATTGCAGATGCAGCAGGATACTATACATATTATTATAAAATTTGAAGATTTATTTATATGTGTGTGTGTGTGTGTGTGTGTGTGTGTGTGAATGTATGTGTGGATCTGTATCACATATGTGTATGGCGCCCTCAGAGTTCAGATGCCCTAGAACTGGAGCTGTGGGGTATCGTGGGTACTGGGAGCTGGACCTGGATCTTCTGCAAGAGCAGCAAGTGCTCTTAACTGCGAAGCCATCTCTCCAGGCCCTATTATAATTTAAAAAAATATTTTATGTGTATGAGTGCATTGCCTACAGTTGTGTAAGAGCATCGGTGTTGCGCAGTGTCCATGGGGGTCAGAAGAGCTGTTGGATCCGGTGGAACTGGAGTTATAGATTGTTGTTAGCTGTCATGTGGGGATTAGAAATAGAACCCGGGTCCCCTGCAAGAGCAGCCTGTCCCCGCCTGTGGGGGCAGTAATCCGCAGGTACCCGAAGGAGACCCCAGACCTGTAAGATGAGCGAGAGAGAAGAGCGAGACCCTGCAAGCAGAATTGTCAAGGTCTACTTTATTGAACAAAGGCAGCTGTATATATCTAGCAAAAGGCGGGAAGCATATAGGGGGAGTGTAAAGCAGGGCAATCAGTCAGTCCGGCCATCCGGCGTCAGGAGCCATCCGGTGCCAGGGGGGAGGCAGCTTTGCAAGATAGCTGAGCAGGAACATCTGGCTGGAGCATCCTGTGTTCTTTCTGCACGTCCTTGGGAAAGGCTCAAGGTGACAGCCAACTTTATTGCAGGCCAACTTTATTTATTTTTTTATTTTTAATTTTTCTTTATTAATTTTATTTATTTTTGTATGTGTATGAATGTACTGTCTGCATGCAAGTCTGTGCACCCGTGTCGTGCAATGCCGCCGAGGTCAGAAGAGGGTCTCGGATTCCCCTGGAACTGGAGTTCTCCTGGAATTGGAGTTTCAGACGGTTTTTGGCCGCCATGTGGGTGCTGGGGATCGAACCCGGGTCCTCTGTAAGAACGGTCGGCGCTCTTAACCGCTAGGCCATCTCTCCAGCCCCGCAGGCCAACTTTATTGCAGGCCAACTTTATTGCAGGCAATTTAGGGCCTGCGGCTCCTTACAGCAGCCAGTGCTCTTAATCCTTGAGACCTCTCTTCAGACACCTCTCCATTATAATTTCAAAGTGGTGGTTTGTACCTGTAATCCTAACCTTGGAAGGTTGAGGCAGGAGAATCCTTGAGTTTGAAGTTAGTCTGGGCTATATAAAAGAGTTTTAAGACAGTCTAGACAGTGTGAGATCCTCTCTGAAAACCTAAAACCAATCAACCAAAAAAACCCCAAACAAACCTAAGGTATTTATTATATATATACAGTAAATAAGAATGGTACGCACCTCTCCCCCACCCATGAACACAGTCTTGCTCAGCAGCCCAGGCTAGCCTGGAACTCATAACCCTATTGCTTCAACCCCTGGAGTGCTGGGATTGTAGGCCTTAACATTACCTCTGGCTCCATGTATTTACTTTTTTTTTTTTCCCATGTATTTACTTTTTTTTTTTTGGTCTTTTCAAGACAGGGTCTCCCTGCAGTCCCAGCTGTCCTGGAACTCACTCTGTAGACCAGGCTGGCCTTGAACTCACAAAGATCCGCCTGCCTCTGCCTCCCGAGTGCTAGGATTAAAGGCGTGCGCCACCGCGCCCGGCCCATGTATTTACTTTTAATCTCTTTTACCATGACCAAACTTACGGAACTGTCCTTTGTTTTTAAATTCTTGAAAATGCTTTTGCTTGGTGGCACATGGAGGGCTTATTCAAAGCTAAACTGTACCTCCATAGTAAGATCCTGTTCTAAAAAGTACTGCCTTTATTCAAGGGAATTTCTCCTGAGAATGAACATACCCTTCCTTAAAGATGCACCCTACTTCGTGTGTGCGTGTGTGTGTGTGTGTGTGTGTGTGTGTGTGTGTTTGTGGGCATGGATGCACCTGCCATATGGCCAGCAGATGCCAGAGGAGGACTCTCTACCTTACTCCCTTGGGTCAGATCTACCCCTCTCCATCCTGGCAGGCTGTCAGACATCCAGCAAGACCTAGAGATCTTCCTGTTTCTGTGCCTCGAGGCACAGAATGACTTGGAGGTAATTTCACACAGTTCTTTTTTTTATGTTTAATTATTTATGAGGGGAGTTTTCCCCTCTAAACCTTCAGTTTATCTTTTGGTAATCCGAGTATGCACCCCATTGCTTGACACATATATGTGTCAATAAATTTTTACTATCCTGTGATATCTATATATGAAAGTTCCAATTTTCATATTGCATTCATAAAATTTTAATTACTTCCTACAAAATAGTCATCTTTTTTTTTTTTTTTTTTTTGAGACAGGGTCTCTCTACAGCCCCAGCTGTCCTGGAACTCACTCTGTAGGCCAGGCTGGCCTTGAACTCACAGAAATCTGCCTGCCTCTGCCTCCCAAGTGCTAGGATTAAAGGCGTGCATCATCACGTCCGGTTTAAAGGCGGTTCTTAGCCACCATGTGGGTGCTGGGAAGCGAACCCGGGTCCTCTCCAAGAGCAGTTGGTGCTCCAGCCACACCCTACCCCCCCCCCTTTTTTTTATGAAAGTTTGGAACTTAAGACTCAGTGCCATCAAAAGGGAACTACAGTCGGGTTGGTCTTTTGACTCCAGATTCTTTATTCTTTTATTTATTTATGTGTATGAATGTACTGTCTGCACGTAGGTTTGTGCACCCGTGTCGTGCAATGCCGCGGAGGTCAGAAAAGGGTGTCGGATTCCCCTGGAACTGGAATTCTCCTGGAACTGGAGTTACAGACGGTTCTCAGTCGCCATGTGGGTGCTGGGGATCGAACCCAGGTCCTCTGTAAGAGCAGTCGGCGCTCTTAACCGCTAAGCCATCTCTCCAGCCCCTAGATTCTTTACTCTTGACACTGCAGAACTGGTGCAGGCCAACTCCAAGGTGTGGACCCTTCAACTCTAACTTGGAGCGGCCTTAGGGCTGCACGCACTTCAGGAACCCAGTGCTGAGAAGCTCAAGCCTCGTAGGGTGCATGTCCCCAGGACTACATCTCCCAGAGGGCCACGGGGCAAAGCCTAAGGCGATTGATCGTGACTGACAGCGAATACACAGGACAAGGCACTCAGGTGGATCAATCACCGGCCGGAGAGGGCGGGCCCTTCAACGGAGGCTAGCTCCAGCTAGAGCTAACCGCGGCGGCAGGCTGGGGCTCCAGTGGGTTGCAGCCGGCTGCCACGCTGCTATTTGGAGCCGCCTCCCTCGGTGTGTGCCGGCAGGTGAGTTCCGGAAGAAGCACGTGCTTGAGCCGCGGTCCCTGGCGGACCCGCACGGCGGGAAGCCTGGGGATCCTGAGGGTCTGTCACCCGTTCCGTCCGGCCGGCCCGAGCCGGCTGGTGTCGCCGGAGGCCTTCCCAGACTGAGGAGAAATCTCGGCAGCATGTCTCCACCCTGTCCGCGGGGTTCGGGTGGGTGCGGCTCTCAGGGAGGAGCCCCGATGGCCGCCTTCCTCCGCCATGCGCTGTCCCCGGGCGCCGTAAACGTTGCCTTAACCTTCCGGGTAGCTGGGCCCAGCGGTGGGGGTGGGGGATTGCTGGAGGTAGCCATCGCTTTAGCGTTTGCTGCCTGGAAAGTTCCGCTAGTTGCACGACGTGGAGTTTTTCGTTTTACGCACTTCTGCAAACGCCAGACTTCCCCGGGCTCACGGGGCGGGGGCGCGAGAGCTGGCATGGAGCGGTCATGTGGTGGCCCTGGGGCTCCACTGTGAGCCAAGGCTTCAACTAGCACAGGAGTCTAATTTCAGCTTGATAATGAGCGCTGGGTGTTTTCAAATTGTGGGTAAAGACAAACAACCCATAATACGCAGGAGCCCGCGTGTGGCCTGAGAGAAGTAGAAGGAAGAGAATTCCTAAGATGTGGCTCAGTAGCTAGAGTGCCGGGTCTCGTATGCACCTCAGTTCTGCATAAAACTAGGCTTGGAAGTAGGATCAGAATCTGGTCAGGGCTAGTCTCTGCCACATACTTAAGGGCTAGTATGGGTTATTTGAGGCCTAGTATTAAAAAAAAGTTAGTGGCTGTGGTATGACATAGTATGTTCATCCCTAGGGTGAGGTGAATACTAAATTCATTATCCAGAAGAAATTCTAGCTAGGGTTCCTAACAAATGGGTTGGGGCTGGTACAGTTGTTCTCGAAACTAGTGGGGCTGCACATGACTGTTGCTGTAAAATAAAAAAAACACCTCTTTCATAATATTTCTTAGGGCATCAGACATCTTTTTACTTAACTTAGAAAAGGAAGAGTTATTTCTCTAAGTTAATTCATTTATTTCAGACAGGTTCTATACTGCCCTGGCTGGTGTTGAACTCAATGTGTAGACCAGGCTGGCCTTGAACTCACAGAGATCCGACAGCCTCAGCCTCTTCAGTGCTGGGATTAAAGGTGTGGTCACCATGCAGCTTTCTTAAGCTATTTTAAGGAAGGACTATGAATTTTTGAACTTTTAGGTTGGGCCTTAAAGCTAGATGTGGCTTCTAGATGTGACTTCTAGCTGAGGTAAAGTGCTTGCCTAGTGAGAGGTGGTGGGGAGGGAAGTAACCTCAGGCCAGGATTGTGTCCTCTGGGGACAAAGGTTTTGGGCCAGCAAGTACTTTGGGTGAGACAATTTCAACTACAGCTTCTACTGATTTCTAAATTTCATCTTTGCTTAGTATTATGTATGTTATTTGGAACCTAACTAATAAATGATTAATGAAAGAATGAATAAATGATCCTGTGAATTGATAGCAGCTTCTCATCCTCTGGCTTTTAAAAAATCAATTAGAGAAAGTCTGTATTTCAGCCAGGCATGGTGGCACACACCGTTAATCCCAGTACATGGGATGCAGAGACAGGCAGATCTCTGTGAGTTCCAGGCCAGCTGTGGCTACAGGGAGACCCTGTTTCAAAAAAAAAGTATAGATTTCATTTCAAAAATGGAATATAAATATAAACAGATGCCAGTCAGTACAAAGTAGAAATTAGAGACCTCATATTGAAGTATCTGGCAAGGGATTTGCAGGGTAGAAGATGTAGTGAAAGTGGGAACCCGTGTCGTGCAATGTGTCTTGACACAGCAGCTTGTCACTTCATCTATTGGTAACTAATTGTCTAAAGTCTTCATCTTATTCTTTTTTTTTTGGGGGGGGGTCTTTTCGAGACAGGGTCTCCATGTAGCCCCAGCTGGCCTGGAACTCACTCTGTAGACCAGGCTGGCTTTGAACTCACAAAGATCCGCCTGCCTCTGCCTCCCAAGTGCTAGGATTAAAGGCGTGCGCCACCACGCCCGGCAAGTCTTCATCTTATTCTTTAGGTTGTTTTTTGTTTTTGTTTTAATTTTTTGTGGTATAGTGGGCTTTGTGTTAAGCCAGCGATCTCCGTGTGCCACATCCCCAGTCTCTTAGGATAGTTCTTAGATGCTGATTTAAGTACCTCAATGTCTGATTAGTCTGTGTTCTTTGGAATACTTGCTGTGAGTCCAAATACCACTGGGGGGAGTTCATGGCAGGAAAAGAAAAAAAGAGCACTTAATAAATGGATCAGTAGCTGGGCGTCGTGGCGCAAGCCTTTAATTTTAGCACTCAAGAGGCAGAGGCAGGTGGACCTCTGTGAGTTAAAGGCCAGTCTGGTCCACAACGTAGTAAGTTCCAGGCCAGCTGGGGCTACAGGGAGACCCTGTCTCAAAAAACCAAAACAAACAAAAACCAAAAAAAAAATAAAATAAAATAAATGGCTTGGCTAACCACTCAAACTGGGAAAATACTGTGTGATCTCTTATGCTTATTAATCCAAAACAGTTCCCGGGACTCTTCTATAAATGACTTATCTTCCTGCATATACACACTGAACAGAAAACTATTGCTCGTACAGTTAAGTGGGGGGTTATCACAGAACTATTCTTTACCATGAAAGATACTTCAAAGAATCTGTTTTAGAATCAGACTAGTCTTTGCTTCTCTGCCTTTTGGCTGAGATCAAATGTGGAATCAGACTAGTCAGTAGTAGTAAAATATAGAGAATGTTTCTAGACCTAATGAACTGAACACAGATCATTTTGGGGGATGAGGTATTTTTTCATAGAAAAGCAAATTTTAGTGGATGCCTACTTTGCCAAAGGAAAGAATAATTGTTAGAGGAATGTCATTTATTTATTTTATACAGTATATCCACATGTGTGTGTGTGTATGTGTGTGTGAATTACTGGTGTTTGCATGTAGGTCAAGAACTCTTGGGAGTTCTCTTATTTGGGCATTGAACTCAGGTTACTAGGTTTGCCCAACAAGCATGCCTTTGGAAGCCAGAGAGGGAGGCTAGAAGTGGGAGTTGGAGCCGCCATGTGGGTACTGGGAACTGAACCCAGGTCCTCCGAAGAGCACTACTGAGCTATCTCTCTAGCCCCAAAGGGGACTTTGAAAGGTTTTGGTGGAATGATAATTAGAAGTCAGTGAACGATCTACTGGAAAAGTTGGAGAATGCAGGATAAGAACACTGGGCACTTATACCAAGGACTCTGGAGGAAGATCTCTTAGTTTCTCTAAATGTACATTATCTCTTGAAGGATAATAAGCATATGGGTGATATAGCAGTGGATTTTGTTTGTTTTGTTGGTCTTATTGCACAGGCTAGCCTTGAACTCACCATATAGCCAGTGATATCCTTGAACCCCTAATCCTCTTGCTTCTCACTCTTGAGTCCTGGGATTATAGACATGTGACACTATGCCAGCTTTTTAAGGATATTTAAGTTGCAGAGTTTTGTATTTAATGCCCACTCATTTCTTATATGTACCCTTTTATTTGTATTTCCTATTCATGATTCTCTTGCTTCTATAAACTATTTCTATACATTTGCATGTTTCCTTGTAGACTCTGAAAATAAGATCTCAGAATTTACATTGTATGTGTGTGGGATGGGTTGTAGTTGTTTATGGTATATAGTGAACCGTTATAAAGACTGAACTTTATGTAAATGTGGTATTTACTTCTCTTTGTCATTTTCATTCAGTATGAAGAGCTACATTCACCCTTGGGAGCTGGCTGTGTTGCCGTAGTATATCTGGTTATTGACATGTAGTATGAAGAGCTACATCCATCCTTGGTAGCTGGCTGTATTGCCGTAGTATATCTGGTTATTGACATGTAGTATGAAGAGCTACATCCATCCTCGGTAGCTGGCTGTATTGCCGTAGTATATCTGGTTATTGACATGTAGTATGAAGAGTTACATCCACCCTTGGGAGCTGGCTGTGTTGCCGTAGTATATCTGGTTATTGACATGTAGTATGAAGAGCTACATCCATCCTTGGGAGCTGGCTGTGTTGCTGTAGTATATCTGATTATTGACATGTAGTTTGAAGAGCTACATCCACCCTTGGGAGCTGGCTGTGTTGCCGTAGTATATCTGGTTATTGACATGTAGTATGAAGAGCTACATCCACTCTCGGGAGCTGGCTAGGTTGCCGTAGTATATCTGGTTATTGACATGTAGTATGAAGAGCTACGTCCACCCTTGGGAGCTGGCTGTGTTGCCGTAGTATATATGGTTGTTGACATGTAGTATGAAGAGCTACATCCACCCTCGGGAGCTGGCTGTGTTGCTGTAGTATATCTGGTTGTTGACATGTAGTATGAAGAGCTATATCCACCCTCGGGAGCTGGCTGTGTTGCTGTAGTATATCTGGTTATTGACATGTAGTATGAAGAGCTACATCCACCCTCGGGAGCTGGCTGTGTTGCTGTAGTATATATGGTTATTGACGTGTAGTATGAAGTGCTACATCCACCCTCGGGAGCTGGCTGTGTTGCCGTAGTATATCTGGTTATTGACATGTAGTATGAAGAGCTACATCCACCCTCGGGAGCTGGCTGTGTTGCTGTAGTATATCTGATTATTGACAGGTAGTATGAAGAACTACATCCACCCTCGGGAGCTGGCTGTGTTACAGTAGTATATCTGGTTATTGACATGTAGTATGAAGAGCTACATCCACCCTTGGGAGCTGGCTGTGTTGCCGTAGTATATCTGGTTATTGACGTGTAGTATGAAGAGCTACATCCACCCTCGGTAGCTGGCTGTGTTGCCGTATTATATCTGGTTGTTGATGTGTAGTATGAAGAGCTGCATTCACCCTCGGGAGCTGGCTGTGTTGCCATAGTATATCTGGTTGTTGACGTGTAGTATGAAGAGCTACATCCATCCTCGGTAGCTGGCTGTATTGCAATAGTATATATGGTTGTTGACGTGTAGTATTCCTCGGGAAGTATTCACCATATTTCATGTACAAAGTAATGCCATTTGCCTCCACCTTGCCATTCCAACAATATCCTCTGCATTCTCTTATGGACCTATGTGACATTTCCTTTTTGTAAAATATACTCAAGAATGAAATTGCTGAGTTTTCTGCATGGCTGATTTACAGAGCCTTGCAAGGCTGCTCTCCAGAATGGTGTTAGCTTCTATAGTCCATCAAGCATAGAAGGTTCATATTTTCTTTGGCATTATTTACTAAACTAGTCTGAATATATGTCTGCTGGGAGTAAATTGGTATCATCTTGTTTTAATTCACATCTGATTAAGCATTTCTTCTTCATATTATCTGCTGAACACTTGTCATAGTCCGCTGGCTTCGTACTTGTGGTGTAGTCCATGTCCACCATGAGCTCCCCATCCTCCTGCCTCTGCCTCCTAAGTGGTGGGCTCTAAGTGTGCCTCCTCACACCCAGCATTTTTTCCCTTGACTATGTTTGTCTTTTGGCTTTTTACTATTCTGTAGGAGTTTCTTATATGAAAATTCTAGGTATTAATTCCTTTTAGTTTTTGACATTATAGAATCTTTCCCCCAATTTATAGTTTTGTTTTAGTTTCTTTTTTTTTTTTTTAACACAATGTTTATTAGGAAAAACCGACTCAAGTAGTTCTCTTGCACACTCATCCTTGCCTGGGGACACTTGACAGTGGCACAAGGAAAGGAAATCCCAACACAGTCTACAGGATTGTGTTGACATCACAAAAGAAGTTTTTTTTTTAAATAATTAACTTTATTTTTTTTAAATAATTAACTTTATTTATTTTTTAAATTTTATTTATTTTTGTATGTGTATGAGTGTACTGTCTGCATGTAGGTCTGTGCGCCCGTGTTGTGTGATGCAGCGGAGGTCAGAAGAGGGTCTCAGATTCCCCTGGAACTGGAGTTCTCCTGGAATTGGAGTTAACAGACGGTTCTTAGCCGCCATGTGGGTTCTGGGGATCGAACCCGGGTCCTCTGCAAGAGCGTCGGTGCTCTTAACCGCTAGGCTATCTCTCCAGCCTCTCACAGTTTTTTAAAGAAAGATTTGGATTTGGTGTTGCCCACAACCCGTCCTTCGACCACACAAAGAATCGCATCCACCTTCTGGTCACCCAAGAGCTGCCCAACCTCAGCAGTCTCCTGGTCAGCCTGCTCTGTACATGAGTCTGTCTTCTTAACAGCAACACCGGTCACCCAAGAGCTGCCCAACCTCAGCAGTCCCCTGGTCAGCCTGCTCTGTACATGAGTCTGTCTTCTTAACAGCAACACCGGTCACCCAAGAGCTGCCCAACCTCAGCAGTCCCCTGGTCAGCCTGCTCTGTACATGAGTCTGTCTTCTTAACAGCAACACCGGTCACCCAAGAGCTGCCCAACCTCAGCAGTCCCCTGGTCAGCCTGCTCTGTACATGAGTCTGTCTTCTTAACAGCAACACTGGTCACCCAAGAGCTGCCCAACCTCAGCAGTCCCCTGGTCAGCCTGCTCTGTACATGAGTCTGTCTTCTTAACAGCAACACTGGTCACCCAAGAGCTGCCCAACCTCAGCAGTCACCTGGTCAGCCTGCTCTGTACAATCTAGTCTGTCTTTTTTTTTTTTTTTGTCTTTTCGAGACAGAAAAAGACAACCTCAGCGGTCCCCTGGTCAGCCTGCTCTATACATGAGTCTTCTTTTTTTTTTTTTTTTATGACTCTCTTTAAATTTTATTATTTTTGTATGTGTATGAATGTACTGTCTGCATGTAGGTTGGTAACCCATGTCGTGCAATGCCGCGGAGGTCAGAAGAGGTCGGTCGCGATTCCTCCGGAACTGGAGTTAAAGACGGTTTTTAGCCGCCATGTGGGTTCTGGGGATTGAACCCAGGTCCTCTGCAAGAGCAGTCAGTGGCTTCTTAACCGCTAAGCCATCTCTCCAGCTCCGTGTCTGTCTTCTTAACAGCAACAGTGGTCACCCAGGAGCTGCCCAACCTCAGCAGTCACCTGGTCAGCCTGCTCTGTACATGTATGTCTTGTTTTTTTTTTTTTTTTTTTTTTTTTGTATTTTGATGCAGGGTCTCCCTTTTAGTACCAGCTGTCCTGGAGCTCACTCTGTAGACCAGGCTGGCCTTGAATTCACAGAGATCCCTTACCTCAACCTCCCGAGTGCTGGGATTAAAGGCGCGCGCCACCATGCCTGGCGAGTCTGTCTTCTTAACAACAACTCTGGCGCTGGCCTTTTCATTGTCTACCACATCGATGCTGGCCACCCACCCGTTGTGGGCCTGGAAAGCCCGCACGCAGCGCGACCCTAGCGGCCCAGCCGCCATATACCAGCATCCTGGGCGACCGCCCTCCACTGCAAGCATCCAAACTCTTCTGCAAAACATTCTGCAGCCATCCTGCAGCACCCCAGAAGTCTATTCACCTTTTTTACAAAATTATAAGGTTCTAGGTGTTCATTTCAGTATATGTTTATCATGTGTAAGACCCTGGGTTCAGTGTACATATGGACACATACTGTACAGGATGGGTATTTTTTTTTTTTTTTTTTTTTTTTTGTATTTTCGGACAGGGTCTCCCTGTAGCCCCAGCTGTCCTGGAACTCTGTAGACCAGGCTGGCCTTGAACTCACACAGATCCGCCTGCCTCTGCCTCCCAAGTGCTGGGATTAAAGGCATGCGCCACCAAGCCCAGCAAGGTTGGGTTTTTGAAACCTAAGAAGTTCCTTTCTATTCAGTCATAGCAGTCTTTCAAATAAATTATAGAATAAATTTTAGCAAGTTTCTAAAAACAAAAAAAAATCAGATGGTTTGTTTATTTTTTTTTGGTCTTTTTTGAGATAGGGTCTCCCTGTAGGAGAAAAACATGGAAATAATAGGATATTGATTGTTTACCTGAAGCCAAAGGCATTTTTTTTCTTTTTTTTTTTATAAGTAAATCTTTTTATTTTTATTTTTTTTTATTAATTTTATTTATTTCTGTATGTGTATGAATGTACTGTCTGCATGCAAGTCTGTGCACCCGTGTTGTGCAATGCCGCGGAGGTCAGAAAAGGGTCTCGGATTCCCCTGGAACTGGAGTTCTCCTGGAATTGGAGTTCCGGACGGTTCTCGGCCGCCATGTGGGTGCTGGGGATCGAACCCAGGTCCTCTGCAAGAGCGGTCGGCGCTCCTAACCGCTAGGCCATCTCTCCAGCCCCTATTTTTTTTTTTTCTTAGCAAGTTTGGATACCTTCTTTCTTTTTTTTTGAGACAAAGTCTCCCTGTAGCCCCAGCTGGCCTGGAACTCACTGTGTAGACCAGGCTGGCCTTGATCTCACAAAGATCCACTTGCCCCTGCATGGTGGGATTAAAGGTGTGGAACCTCCCCCTGCAACCTCCCCCCAACCCCCAGCTTTCAATAGCTTTAAAAATATTTTTTATTTATTATTTTTATTTTATATGTATGAGTGTATTGCCTGTGTGTGTGTAAGTGCACCTGTGTGTGTGTAAGTGCACCTGTGTTGTGCATTGCCCGCTGAAGTCAGAAAAGGGTGTCTGACCCCTGAAACAGGAGCTACAGATTGTTGTTAGCCACCAGGTGGGTGCTGGGAATTGAACCTGGGTCCTCTGCAAGAACAGCCAGTGCTCTTAACTGCTGAGCCATCCCTCCAACCCTCTTGAATAGCTCTTTAAAGAGAAATTTCATGTGCATGACTTAGTCTTGTACTGCCACACCCTGTGCTCACATGCTTTCATTTCTCAGTGGACTTTAGCTATATCAGTTGGGCATACTACAGGTTAAAGGTTTTAGTCTTTTCTCATTTAAAATTATCTTTTAGTTGTTTTCACTATTGTCTTCCTGTCAGACTGGTATTCATTTCCAAATCTGCAAATACGCCATTCCAGAAAATCTGAGAGCTTTAAGTTTTATGTACTGTCTGTTTTTTCACAGATTTGGACTTCGTAATAGGAAGTCATTTATTTATTTTTGAGACAGGGTCTCCCTATAGCCTCATCTGGCCTGGAACTCCTTATGTAGACCAGGCTGGATTTGAGCTCACAGAGATCCACATGCCTCTGCCTCCCAAGTGCTGGGCATTAAGGGCGTGTGCCACCAAGCCCATATTTATTTATTTATTTATTTATTTATTTATTTATTTATTCATTGTGGTTCTTAGCCTCAGCCTTTAACAGCTGCACTATCCCCCCAGCCCTATTTATTTATTTTTTAAACAAATAATTTTTTTTTTGTCTTTTTTGAGACAGGGTCTCCCTATTGCCCCAGCTGTCCTAGAACCCACTCTGTAGACCAGGATGGCCTTAAACTCACAGAAATCTGCCCGCCTCTGTCTCCTGAGTGCTACAATCAAAGGCATGGGCCACCACGTCCGCTTAAAGATGGTTCTTAGTCACCATGTGGGTGCTGGGAATCGAACCCGGGTCCTCTGCAAGACCAGTTGGTGCTCTTAACTGCTGAGCCATCTCTCCAGCCCCTTAAAAATAAAAATAAAAAATTTATTTTTAAATTATTTATTTTTCTGTGTGTTTTGCCTGTCTGTAAGTGTACCACATATGTACAGTGTCTGCAGAGGTCAGAAGAGGGGGCCTGATCTGAAACGTGAAATACAGATAGTTATGATTGTTAGCCGCCATGTGGATGCTGGAGACCGAACCTTTAGTCCTCTGCACAACAGAGCCAGTGCTCTTAACTGCTGA
Source organism: Rhizomys pruinosus (assembly GCA_009823505.1). Lineage (NCBI taxonomy): Eukaryota > Metazoa > Chordata > Mammalia > Rodentia > Spalacidae > Rhizomys > Rhizomys pruinosus. The sequence goes on along the minus strand of VZQC01013953.1, from coordinate 761,068 downwards.
ACTGTATATCTAGGTGGTAATAAAGGTGTTTAGAGTTTCCATTCTAACAAATACAAGAGTATAATAGGAGTAGCTAACATAGATGTTTATTGTACATCAAGCACACATGTCTCATTTAATAACTTATGTGATTTTAGAGGTTCAGCTGTTAACACATGATCATCTTAAAAAATTTTAAGTAAAATTTTCTGACCAAGGAGGTCAGAAGAGGGTGTCAGATTTCCTGGAACTGCAGTTACGGGTGGTTGTTAGTCACCATGTGGGTCTGGGAATCGAACCTGAATCCTCTGCAAGAGCAGTCAGTGCTCTTAACCACTGAGCCATTTCTCCAGCCCCTTAAAAATATTTTATCAGTTTTATGTGTATGGGTGTTGTGATGGTTAATCCTGGGTGTCAACTTGACTGGACTAAGGAACAAATAAGAGAAAAGGGTCTTCTGATTGGACCACCTCAACCCGGATGGCCCACCCCAAATGTGGGTGTTACCTTCTGCCGGCAGGCAGTATTTAAGGCCACGGCAGCGGGAGCTGGTCCTTTTTCCTTCTTCCTGCGGCTTGCCTCTCTCTCATCTGGTGAGTTTGCCTTGCTGCTGTGATCAACCTTTCGGATCCCAGCGTGTACTGAGACTGGCAGATCTCCTGGAATCCATTCGGGCCTTCAGCACTAGACTGGGACTCCTGAGACATCCAGCCTTGCGGACTGAGCAGTTCCCTGGATTCCCGGCCTCTCCAGTTCGGCGCTACTGTTGAGCTCCGTCACGTGAGCAAATCAATAAATTGTATATAGTTATATATATTCATCCTGTTGCTTCTGTTTCTTTAGAGAACCCTGACTAATACAGATTTTGGTACCAGAAGTGGTTCTAGAGAAACAGAATTGAAAGGATGAATTTCTTTAGTGGGCTTGGTAGCCTCTGGAGCCAGCTCTCCAACCCAATGAAGCCTAGAGTTACTGAAGGCTCTCCTGGTGGCATGAAGAGGAATGATAATCCTTGGTGCAGACTATTTGATCTAATTATGAAGATAGATCCATTTGACTCACCTAACTCACCTCTTGTGAGAAGCAAGGAATTTAGTGACTCTATATATAAAACGTTCGAGAAATTGCAGAAAAATCAGGAAAATAATGATGTTGCCTTGTTGCTCCTAGCATGTCTGGATAAACTGTTAGACGAAAATATGGAGCTCGGTGATAAAAATGACCAGCTCCGGATTCGAAACAACAGTTTAAAGGTTTCCAAGTGTGCTCTGGAAGAGAATCTTCTCTCCAGCAGCCAAAGAGCTAAAGCAGCAGAAAATCAAGCTGGAGCCCTTATTATACGGTTGGCTGATTTACAACGCAAATTTAATTCCCAGCCACGAAAAGTGTCAGCAGTTAAAGTGAGAGCACTGGTGGGGAAAGGGTGGAACCCTGAAACTTGGGATGGAGATGTGTGGGAGAACTATGATGATGAGGATTTTGAACCCTCGGATTCTGAGGGATTTTCTTTATCTGAGGAATTAACCTCCCCACCCTCAGCAGAGAATCCACACCCTGCAGATCCCTCCTCCCCACCCTTGCCTGAGGAAATTAATCCCCCCCTCCCAGTGGGAGCTGATGTCCCTCAGGGCCCAACAATTGTTGCCTCTAGACCTATAACCAGATTGAAGTCTAAGCAAGCCCCTCAAGGTGAGATAGAAAGTGTGGTCCACGAGGAGGTGCGATATACTACTAAAGAAATTAATGAGTTTGCTGATTCATTCCGGCAGAAGCCTAAGGAATATGTGTGGGAATGGATTTTAAGGGTGTGGGATAATGGTGGAAGGAATATAAAATTGGATCATACTGAGTTTATCGATATGAGCCCACTGAGTAGAGATTCTAGGTTTAACATGGAAGCTCGAGCAGTTAAAAAAGGTGTTAAAAGTTTATTTGAATGGTTGGCTGATGTATTTATTAAAACATGGCCTACTAACAGCGAGTTAGAGATGCCTGATATTCCTTGGCTTAGTATTGATGAAGGGATTGTGAGGGTCAGGCAGATGGGCATGCTCGAGTGGATTCGAAGTGTAAAACCACATTCTCCACAATATGAGGACCCAGAGGACATGCCACTCACTGAATTTATAAGATGGAAAGTACTGAGAGAGACACCAGAACATTTGAAGAGCTTTGTTTTTGCTCTATTTCTTATGCCAGATCTTACAGTTAGAGAAGTTGTGGCTCGTTTGCATAAATTAAATGTACACGTAGTAGGTCTAACAGGACCTCAGGGTAGGCGTCAGGTGGCAGCACTGAATCGCAGAAGGCCAGATGAGCGTAGTTACAGTAATTATCATAATGGGTGGCAAAGGCAAAACAATACCTATAATGGCATGACCCGAAATGATCTTTGGAACTGGCTAATTAATCATGGTGTTCCCAGGAACCAAATACATAAGAAGCCTACTAAGTTTTTATTTGATCTGTATAAGCAGAAAAGCTCTAGAACGAATGACAGGAAGTCAACATTTGATTTTAGGAGTAGCGAATCCCGCCCAGTTGACCGGTTTCCAGACTTGAGACAGTTCACAGACCCAGAACCCCTTGAATGAAGGGGTGGCCGGGTTCCAGTGAGGAAGGACCTTGTCACAATACCAAAGAGTTATGCTGTTTGCCTTCCTCCTGTCCTTCCCCAGAGGGACCTGAGGCCTTTTACTAGGGTAACTGTACACTGGGGAAAAGGAAATAATCAGACTTTTCGAGGCCTATTGGATACTGGTTCTGAGTTGACACTGATCCCAGGAGACCCTAAAAAGCATTGTGGCCCTCCGGTTAAAGTAGGGGCCTATGGAGGTCAGGTGATAAATGGAGTTTTGGCTGAAGTCCGACTCACGGTGGGCCCAGTGGGTCCCAGAACGCATCCCGTAGTTATTTCCCCAGTCCCAGAATGTATAATTGGGATAGATATAATTAGAAATTGGCAGAATCCCCACATTGGTTCCCTGATCTGTGGAGTGAGGGCTATTATGGTTGGAAAGGCCAAATGGAAACCATTGGTGTTGCCTCTACCAGGGAAAATAGTGAACCAAAAACAGTATCGTATCCCTGGAGGGATTGCGGAGATTAATGCCACTATCAAGGATTTGAAAGATGCAGGGGTGGTGATTCCTACCACATCTCCATTTAACTCTCCAATTTGGCCTGTGCAAAAGACAGATGGATCATGGAGAATGACAGTTGACTATCGAAAACTCAACCAAGTAGTGACACCAATTGCAGCCGCTGTACCAGATGTGGTGTCCTTACTCGAGCAGATTAATATGTCTCCTGGTACCTGGTATGCAGCTATTGATCTGGCCAATGCTTTTTTCTCAATACCGGTTCATAAGGACCACCAGAAGCAATTTGCTTTCAGCTGGCAAGGCCAACAGTATACCTTTACTGTCTTACCTCAGGGGTATGTTAACTCTCCAGCGTTGTGCCATAACTTAGTTAGAAGGGATCTTGATCGCCTGACTCTTCCACAAAATATCACACTGGTCCACTATATTGATGATGTTATGTTGATTGGACCCAGTGAACAGGAGGTAGCAGCTAGCCTAGACTTGTTGGTAAAGCATATGCGCATGAGAGGATGGGAAATAAATCCAACTAAAATTCAAGGGCCATCTACCTCGGTGAAGTTTCTAGGAGTTCAGTGGTGTGGAGCATGCAGAGACATTCCTTCTAAGGTAAAGAATAAGTTGTTGCACCTGGCCCCTCCCTCCACCAAGAAAGAAGCACAACGTCTGGTGGGTCTTTTTGGATTCTGGAGGCAGCACATTCCTCATCTGGGTGTGTTACTACGACCCATATATCAGGTGACTCGTAAGGCAGCAAACTTTGAGTGGGGCTTGGAACAGGAAAAGGCTCTTCAACAGGTCCAGGCTGCGGTGCAGGCTGCTCTGCCCCTAGGGCCATATGATCCAGCAGACCCAATGGTGCTTGAGGTATCAGTGGCAGATAGAGATGCTGTCTGGAGTCTGTGGCAGGCTCCCATAGGGGAATCACAGCGGAGGCCCTTGGGATTTTGGAGCAAGGCTCTACCTTCATCTGCAAACAACTATTCTCCTTTTGAGAGACAGCTCTTAGCCTGCTATTGGGCCTTAGTGGAAACTGAACGTTTGACAATGGGCCACCAAGTCACCATGCGACCTGAGCTGCCCATCATGAGCTGGGTGTTATCTGACCCACCAGACCATAAAGTAGGACGTGCACAGCAACAGTCCATTGTCAAATGGAAGTGGTACATACGGGACAGGGCCCGGGCAGGCCCTGAGGGCACAAGCAAGCTACATGAAGAAGTTGCCCAAATGCCTATGGTTCCCACTCCTGTTACAATGTCTCCTGGGCTTAAGCATGCACCTATGGCTTCATGGGGTTTGCCCTATGATCAGTTGACTGAGGAAGAGAAGACTAGGGCCTGGTTTACTGATGGTTCTGCACGCTATGCAGGCACCACCCAGAGGTGGACAGCTGCAGCATTACAGCCAATTTCTGAAACAACCCTAAAGGACACTGGTGAAGGAAAGTCTTCACAGTGGGCAGAACTTCGGGCAGTGCACATGGTTGTGCATTTTGCCTGGAAGGAGAAATGGCCAGAGGTTCGATTATATACTGATTCATGGGCTGTAGCCAATGGTTTGGCTGGATGGTCAGGGACTTGGAAGGAGCATGACTGGAAAATTGGTGAGAAAGACATTTGGGGAAGAAGTATGTGGATAGAGCTCTCTGAATGGTCAAAGGATGTGAAGATACTTGTGTCTCATGTAAATGCTCATCAAAAGGTGATCTCAGCAGAGGATGAGTTTAATAATCAAGTAGATCGGATGACTCGTTCTGTGGATTGTCAGCCTCTTTCTCCAGCTATCCCTGTTGTTGCTCAATGGGCCCATGAACAAAGTGGTCATGGTGGCAGAGATGGAGGTTATGCATGGGCTCAACAGCATGGACTCCCACTCACTAAGGCTGATCTGGCTACAGCTGCTGCCGAGTGCCAGATTTGCCAACAGCAGAGACCAACATTGAGCCCCCGATATGGTGCTATTCCCCGGGGTGACCAGCCAGCAACCTGGTGGCAGGTTGACTACATTGGACCACTTCCATCATGGAGGGGACAGCGTTTTGTTCTTACAGGAATAGATACTTATTCTGGTTATGGATTTGCCTTTCCTGCACGTAATGCTTCTGCCAAAACTACCATCCAGGGACTTACGGAATGCCTTATCCACCGTCATGGTATTCCTCACAGCATTGCTTCTGACCAAGGAACTCACTTCACAGCCAAAGAAGTGCGACTGTGGGCCCATGGTCATGGTATCCACTGGTCTTACCATGTTCCCCACCACCCAGAAGCAGCTGGCTTGATAGAACGATGGAATGGCCTCTTGAAGACACAGTTACAGCGCCAATTAGGTAGCAATACCCTGGAGGGCTGGGGCAAGGTTCTCCAGCAAGCAGTATATGCTTTGAATCAGCGTCCACTATATGGTACTGTTTCTCCTATAGCCAGAATTCATGGGTCCAGGAACCAAGGGGTGGAAGTGGGAATGATTCCACTCACTATCACCCCTAGTGACCCAGTAGGAAAATTTTTGCTTCCTGTACCCACGACCTTGCGTTCTGCTGGTCTAGACGTTTTGGCTCCAATGGGGGGAGTGCTTTTGCCAGGAGATACAGCAAACGTTCTATTGAACTGGAAGCTAAGACTTCCCCCTGGCCACTTCGGGCTTCTACTGCCTTTAAGCCAACAGGCTAAGGAAGGAATAACAGTAGTAGGAGGAGTGATTGATCCAGACTACCATGGGGAAATTGGACTTTTTCTCCACAATGGGGGCAAGGAAGATTATGTCTGGAAGGCAGGAGATGCTGTAGGGCGCCTTCTGGTGCTACCATGTCCTATGATTAAGGTCAATGGGAAACTCCAACAACCCAAACCAGACAGGACAATAAATGGCCCAGACCCTTCAGGGATGAAGGTATGGGTCACTCCTCCAGGGAAAGAGCCAAGACCTGCAGAGGTGCTTGCTGATGGCGGAGGAAATACAGAATGGGTAGTAGAAGAAGGTAGTCATAAATATCAGCTGAAGCCACGGGACCAGTTGCAGAAACGTGGATTATAATAGATATTAACCTTCGTCCTATTTGGTTAAGAATGTGCTTGTTTATATATATATATATATATATGTATATATGTATGTATATTAAGTGGATACTTGTGTTCCCCTTTGAATGTGCAACTGAGATATGTGTTAAGTGTTGTCATATTTAGGTTATTAGATACTGAAGGACTAAGTTCTTCTCAAGGACATTACCACCTACTCTAAGATATAATGCTTTGCTATTGCACATGAGATACTTATAACATGTTAGGTGGAATTATGACCCTGCCATCGTTTGCAATTGACATTTAAGCAGAGGCTATTTATTGGGTGTCAAGTTGACAAGGGGTGGACTTGTCATGGTTAATCCTGGGTGTCAACTTGACTGGACTAAGGAACAAATAAGAGAAAAGGGTCTTCTGATTGGACCACCTCAACCCGGATGGCCCACCCCAAATGTGGGTGTTACCTTCTGCCGGCAGGCAGTATTTAAGGCCACGGCAGCGGGAGCTGGCCCTTTTTCCTTCTTCCTGCGGCTTGCCTCTCTCTCATCTGGTGAGTTTGCCTTGCTGCTGTGATCAACCTTTCGGATCCCAGCGTGTACTGAGACTGGCAGATCTCCTGGAATCCATTCGGGCCTTCAGCACTAGACTGGGACTCCTGAGACATCCAGCCTTGCGGACTGAGAGGTTCCCTGGATTCCCGGCCTCTCCAGTTCGGCGCTACTGTTGAGCTCCATCACGTGAGCAAATCAATAAATTGTATATAGTTATATATATTCATCCTGTTGCTTCTGTTTCTTTAGAGAACCCTGACTAATACAGGTGTATTTTCTGCATGTATGTAAGTGCATCTGTGTCATGCAATGACTGTTGAAGTCAGAAGAGGGCATCCATTCCCTGGAACTGGATTACAGAACTTGTTAGCCACCATGTGGGTGGCTACAAAAAAAGAAGAGCTTTTTTGGTCATTATTTAGTCTTTGTTTTTGTATTGTGTGCTTGAGACTCTGGACAGTAAGACAAGGCAGGATTGCGTGTACCCAGTACAAATGTGTGACTGGTTTGGATTTTAAATAACCTTTGCCTGTTTTTTTCTTGTTTTCTCTCTTAGTCATTTCAGTTAAGGACCATTGAACATTAGGTACCAGGTTTTCGTCCTTGGGTGTGGTTAAGGGTAGAAATGAGTTGGTCCTTTCCTTCAAGGAACTCAAATAGCTCAGAACTATCTACATATAAGTTGGCTCCTTTTTCGCTGGGCATCACGCCTGTAATTCCAGCACTTGGGAGGCAGAAGCAGGCAGATCTCTGTGAGTTGAAGGCCAGCCTGGAGAGTTCTAGGACAGCTGGGGATGCAGGGAGACCCTGTCTCAAAAGACCCCCCCCCAAAAAAAAAAGTTTGCCCCTTTTCTTCCTTCAGGGAGCAAGGAAGATGCTGGCGGTGCGGGTCCGTGTCCTGCCGGGGCGGTGCAGGTCGGTGTCATGCTGGTTTGTTTCGAGTGACTCGTCTTTGAACAAGGGGAGCAGCTGGTTTAAAATTGTCTTGGCATGAGATGGGCTCAGTGGTGGAGGCTTTGGCTAGCAAGTGCCATGTGCCAGTGTAAGTCTCCAGCACCTCCTCGAATAGCGTTTGCTTAAGCTGGGCCTGCAGTCTAGCTACTAAGGAGGCTTCAGGTTCAAGACCTGCTTGGGTTACAGAGTGAATTCTAGGCCAGCTTGGACAACTTGATGAAGACCTTTCTCAATAAACAAACACAATTAAAGAGGGCTAGGGAGTGTAGCCCAGTGCTCAGTGGTAGAGAACATCCTTGCTTAGCAATTTTTTTTTTTCCTACTTAGACTATTGATCAGATAGTAGTGCACAGGATGAATCAGAATGTAGGGTAACCGTGATGGTGACGGTCCTTTACCTTTGTCGGACATTTGATAGTTTATGGAACAATTCCACATGTGCAATCTTATTTCTATGAATGTGAACTTCATGAAGCTTAGAGATTTGTGCTGGCTGGATGTGCAGTGTGAGTTTGCAGGAAGGGTTTGCAGTGGGGTGGAGTGGACAAGTGTGAGTGGAGTTTGCAGGAAGGGTTGTCAGTGCGGTGGAGTGGACGAGCATGAGTGGAGTTTGCAGGAAGGGTTGTCAGTGGGGTGGAGTGGACGAGCGTGAGTGGAGTTTGCAGGAAGGGTTGTCAGTGCGGTGGAGTGGACGAGCGTGAGTGGAGTTTGCAGGAAGGGTTGTCAGTGCGGTGGAGTGGACGAGCGTGAGTGGAGTTTGCAGGAAGGGTTGTCAGTGCGGTGGAGTGGACGAGCATGAGTGGAGTTTGCAGGAAGGGCTGTCAGTGCGGTGGAGTGGATGAGCGTGAGTGGAGTTTGCAGGAAGGGTTGTCAGTGCGGTGGAGTGGACGGTTGTGAGTGGTATTTTTCAGGCCGACCTGTGGCGCATGGGATGTGTGTAGAAGCTGGTTTTCAGGGAGAATATAATACTGAGATTTTGAGTCTAGGCTTCTGGGAAGGACACTGCTATTCAAAGAGTAGGGTGATCAGACGGAATATGGCAAGATGGCTTTTTTTGTTTTTGTTTTTTTGAGATAGAGTATGTAGTCCTGGCCGGGCTGGAACTCATGTCGATCACCTTGGCCCTGAACTCACAGAGATCTGCTTCCTTCTGCCTTCCTAGTGCTGGTGTTACAGGTGTGTGTCACTATGCCTAGATGGGGCCAAGGGAGGGCTGTGAGTGTTGAGATCAGCATGGTAGATGGGGCCATGGGAAGGCTGTGAGTGTTGAGATCAGCATGGTAGATGGGGCCATGGGAGGGCTGTGAGTGTTGAGATCAGCATGGTAGATGGAGCCATGGAGGGCTGTGAGTGTTGAGATCAGCATGGTAGATGGAGCCATGGAGGGCTGTGAATGTTGAGATCAACGTGGTAGATGGGGCCATGGGAGGGCTGTGAATGTGAGGTCAGCGTGGTAGATGGGGCCATGGAAGGGCTGTGAGTGTCAAGGTCAGCGTGGTAGATGGGGCCATGGGAGGGCTGTGAGTGTCGAGGTCAGCGTGGTAGATGGGGCCATGGGAGGGCTGTGAGTGTTGAGATTAGCGTGGTAGATGGGGCCATGGGAGGGCTGTGAGTGTCGAGGTCAGCGTGGTAGATGGGGCCATGGGAGGGCTGTGAGTGTTGAGGTCAGCGTGGTAGATGGGGCCATGGGAGGGCTGTGAGTGTCTAGGTCAGCGTGGTAGATGGGGCCATGGGAGGGCTGTGAGTGTGGAGGTCAGCGTGGTAGATGGGGCCATGGGAGGACTGTGAGTGCTGAGGTCAGCGTGGTAGATGGGGCCATGGGAGGGCTGTGAGTGTGGAGGTCAGCGTGGTAGATGGGGCCATGGGAGGTCTGTGAGTGCTGAGATCAGCATGGTAGATGGGGCCATGGGAGGGCTGTGAGTGCTGAGATCAGCGTGGTAGATGGGGCCATGGGAGGGCTGTGAGTGTTGAGATCAGCATGGTAGATGGGGCCATGGGAGGGCTGTGAGTGTCGAGGTCAGTGTGGTAGATGGGACCATGGGAGGGCTGTGAGTGCTGAGATCAGCGTGGTAGCTGGGGCCATGGGAGGGCTGTGAGTGCTTGGGTGAGAGACAGGAATAGAAAGTCTATAGCTGCAGGAGGAGTTGAGAGGAAAGGAAGTCAACTAGAGGTCTCCAACAGAAGAGATTTGTACAGGATTAGGTTAAATATTTGTAGAGTAAGAAGGATGAGAAACACTGGTGCTAAAAGAAAGCAGAGGTGCAGCCAGCAGATGTTGGAGTTAGGACAACGACGAGCTGAGGCTCATCGGGAGTTGACTGAGATCAGCCTTGTTTGTGACCTTCCAACAGTGCCTAGAAACCAGGGAGGAAGATGGGAAGAGTGGGAACTGAGGCCTTTCTGATGATCAGAAATGAAGGAGCATGGGAAGAGGTGAGGAGCTTGAGGGTGATAGCAGGTTGTCTCGTAGACAGAGCAGAGGCAGGGAGGAAAACCGTTTTTGAGTCTGGAAGTAGATAGAGGAATTGACAGTTGATGCCAAAATAGTTAAAGTTCAGGCTGGGGGCTGGCGAGATGGGTCAGTGGTTAAGAGCGCTGACTGCTCTTGCAGAGGACCCGGGTTTGATTCCCAGAACCCACATGGGGGCTAAGAACTGTCTTTAACTCCAGTTCCAGGGGAATCTGACACCCTCTTCTGACCTCCGTGGCATTGCACGACACAGGTGCACCCGCTTATGTGCAGACAGTACACTCATACACATAAAATAATAAATAAAAATTTTAAAAAATGTTTAAAGTTCAGGCAGGAATTATTGATGCTTTCAATTCTAAAGGACAGTTTTGAGGACTTTCTCCTGTGGCCTGGCCGAGGCTTGTGCCACTCGAATACTTGTTGCTTATTTCCCTCTGCTCCAAAACAAAACTGAGCTTACTTTTACCTTGGTTTGGTGGTTCATCAGTGCTTTTGTGCTGTACTGGATATGACAGTAACAACATTTGGGGTAGCAGTTTTCAGAGGTTGTAGCTGTGACTCCATCTTTTATGAGCTTCACTTACTCTGTTGTGAGTTATAAACCACTCTAAAACTCCCTTTTGCATTTCTTTGTCTCCTAATTCCTCCATCTCTCTTTCTCCTTGATTTCCTCCTCCTCTCCTCTCCTTCCCTCCCTCCCTCCCTCCGTGGTATGGGGGATCAAATGCAGGGTTTGGAAATGCTAGGTGTGTGTCTACTGTCATTTATACCCCTACAAACCTTTTTTATCTTTCATTCTTTGAAGTCAGTTTTTACTTTCTTTAAAGGAGATATGAAGACAACCCTGCAGGATGAGATTGAAGCCATTCTGCAGAAGAGGATCATGGTGCTGGATGGTGGAATGGGAACCATGATCCAGCGGTATAAGCTAAGCGAAGACAGCTTCCACGGCCAAGAGTTTAAAGATCACACCAGGCCACTGAAAGGCAACAATGACATCTTAAGTATAACTCAACCTGATGTCATTTACCAGATCCATAAGGTGAGTTATTTCCAGGCTCTTACACATTCACGTCATTTCATGTACCAAGCTCAGACTTTCATGCCTCTTGTTCTTGGGAATATGAAAAGGGAGGTGATACATTCAGAAGCAGGTGTTTGACACCATGTAAAAGTCATGCGCCGTGTTTGATATTCGGTGACAAAGGTAGGGTTTTTTTTTTCCTTTTTCTTTTTTGTAGCATTTAAGTTCTAGGGGAAACCATAAATCTTAGACAAATTAGGAGTTCATGTTTGTCTATTAATATTTTGTGAAGAAATACTGAAGGATGGTGTTTTAGTCTGCTATAAAAATGACTAGGTTGAGCTGGGCGTGGTGGCGCACGCCTTTAATCCTAGTACTCAGGAGGCAGAGGCAGGTGGATCTTTATGAGTTCAAGGCCAGCCTGCTCTATAGAGCGAGTTCCAGGACAGCTGGGGCTATAGGGAGACCCCTCCAAAAAAAAAAAAAAAAAAAAAAAAAAAAAAAAAGACCAGATTGAGTAGCTTAACATTAACATTTATTTCTTTGTAGTTCTTAACAGTGGAAAGTCCATCACTGAGATAATGTTAAAACTGGTCAGTTTGGGGCCCTCTTCTCTTCTGGTTAAAGGACAGCTTTCTTTTCATCGTGTCCTCACCCAGTGGAGTACAACAAGACATTAAGCAAGTCTCGTGTGTCTTCTGGGAGGGCACTGAGGAGGTCTATGGTGATGTTCCTCCCTGCCCAGGACTCAATGTTAAATTCTAATATAGTGGTGTTAGGAGGGGCCACCTGAGTAAGACCCAAGGGTACTTATTCCCACTTGTGCCCTGAAAGGGCACAGCGATGGTGTTGAAAAGGAAGCGGGCTTGCACCATTATAAAATCTCAAGATATGACTAGCATTCACCTATTCTGCTTTATATTTTACCCTAGTTTCCAGTGCTTGGACTTTAAAAAAAATATATTTTATCTTTTTTTTTTAGAGATATGGTCTCCCAGCTAGACTTGAATTTTATCTGTAGTCATGGGTGATCTTGAACTTCTGACCCTCTTGGCTCTATTTCCCAGTGCTGGGATTACAGGTGTGTGCCACCATACCCAGTTTACGTAGTGCTGGAGATCAAGCCCAGGGCTAGGCAGGCATTTTGTCAACTGAGCTACATCCCTGCTGTATACTTAGATACTTTAAAATTTTTATTTTATGTGTATAGTGTTTTGCCTATGTGTATGTAAGTTTACCTGTGTTTTGCAGCCAGAGAGGCCAGAAGAGGGTGTTGGATCCCCTGGAACTGGAATTACTGACAGTTGTTAGCTTCCATGTGGGTGCTGGGAACTGAACCCTGGTCTTCTGCAAGAGTAGCCAGGGCTTTTAACTGCCGAGCCGTCTCTCTAGCCTATGTACTTAGATATTTAAAAATTAAGCTGGGGGGCTGGAGAGATGGCTCAGAGGTTAAGAGCACTGATTTCTCTTACAGAGGACCCAGGTTCGATTCCCCACTTGGCAGCTAAGAACTGTCTTTAACTCCAGTTACAGGGACATCCAATGCCCTCTTCAGATCTCTGCAGCATTGCACAACACGAGTGCTGAACCTACCTACATGCAGACAGTACACTCATACACATAAAAGAAAAAAAAAAAATGCTGCCGGGGCTGGAGAGATGGCCTAGCAGTTAAGAGCGCCGACCGCTCTTGCAGAGGACTCGGGTTCAATCCCCAGCACCCACATGGCGGCTGAGAACCATCTTTAACTCCAGTTCCAGGGGAATCTGACACCTTCTTCTGACCTCCGAGACATGGCAGGACATGGGTGCACAAACCTACATGCAGACAGTAGTACATTCATACACATAAAAAAAAAAAAAAAAAATTATTCATTATTTAAAAAAAAAGAGAAAAAAAGCCAGGTGTCGGTGGCACACACCCTTTAATCCTAGCACTCTGAGGCGAGGCAGTTGGATTCTCTGTGAGTTCAAGGCCCGCCTGGTCACGTTAGTGCGTTCCAGGAAAGCTGGTAGCTTCAGGGGAACCCTGTCTCAAAAGACAAAAAAAAAAAACACAAAAAAAACTGGGCGTGGAGGCTACGCCTTTAATCCTAACAAAACTTGGGAGGCAGAGGCAGGCGGTCTTTGTGAGTTTCAAGGCCAGCCTGGTCTACAGAGTGATTCCAGGAACAGCTGGGGCTACAGGGAGCCCTGTCTCGAAAAGACAAAAAAAAAAAAAAAAAAAAAAAATTGAGTTGGGATTGCATTGCTTTATAGTGGTTTATAATTTGTATATTATATACTATGAACATTAAATATCTTGAAGTATTTTTATAATTTGTTCTATAAATAATACCATTTGTTTAGTCTTATTCCTAGAGATTATGGTCATTTTTATGTTTTCTTGTCTTTAAAAAAAAAAAAGACATGATCTCACTATGTAGTTCCAGCTAGCTTGGAACTTGATACGTAGACCAGATTGACCTCAAACTCAGGGAAGTCCATCTGCCTCTGCATCCCAGGTGCTAAGGTTAAAGGAATGTGTCACAATGCTCAGCCTTTTCTTGCTCTGTTTTTTTTTTTTTAAATAGTTAATTTAAATTTAGTTTTGTAAGAATCGAAAGCTAAGGATAAAGTCCCATTTGACTAGTACGACAAATTGCTCCTCTTCTCAGGTGACTGCTGTCAGCTGATGTTGATCTTTCTAAATCCTTGTATACTTAAAAAGCATGTATGTTTATAGAAAATGCACAGCACTGCAAGTGCATGGACACGCTTTAAATTTAATGACTGCTTTTCTTATCTCTGCTAGAATAGTTGAAGAGAGGAAAGGATTATTTTGGCTCATGGTAGAGAGATCCATCCAGTGCATTGTGCTAGGGAGGGCAGGCGTGGCAGTGTTTATGGTGGAGGAACATGCGGACGCTGCTGATCACGTTACATGGTGTTGATCAGGGAGCAGAGAAAGGCTGGGATGGGAAGCAGGTGGGGCTAGAGTTGTCAAGATGTACCCCTAGATCCTCGTTCCTCCAGCTACGTCCACTTCCTGATGGCTCTACAACCTCCCCAAACAGTGCCACTGGTTGGACCCAGGAGTTAAACACGTGAACCTGAGGACAGTTTACATTCAAACTATGAGTATGCTTCATGTATTTTATTTTTCTGTTCAATGGTGCTTTGGATGGTTTCACCATGTAAGCATATATAGAGATATGTAATGATTTTTTTAATATATTTTATTTAGTTTTATGTGTATGAGTGTTTTGCTTGCATGTATACAAGTGCACCACATGCATGTAGTGCCCATGGAGGTCAGAAGAGGGCATTAGATCCTCTGGAAATGGGGCTACAGACAGTTGTTAGCTGCCATGTGGGTGCTAGGAACTGAGATTGCAGGACACGGGTGCACAAATCCTCTTACAGAGGATCTGAGCCATCTCTCCAGCTCCCAAATGATTCTTTTTAGTTGTCTCAAAGCATATAAAAATTATTTATCTCTCTCGATGATTCATAGAATGCTTGTGACTTTTTGCTCTTACAAATGTGTGGTTTTCGTTTCCCAGCTCTACAAACATCATTCATCAGCTTTGGAAGGATTGAGTTTATTGAGTATTAGAAAACTAAGAGAACCAAGCGAGTCACGGCCGTTAGTCAGATTGAAGTCCAGGAAGCCAGGTTTTAAACAAGGGAGAGCAGGAGGGCATGTAGTCCTCTCTATTTCAGGAGGATATGTAGTCCTCTCTATTTCAGGAGGATATGTAGTCCTCTCTATTTCAGGAGGATATGTAGTCCTCTCTATTTCAGGAGGGTATGTAGTCCTCTCTATTTCAGGAGGGTATGTAGTCCTCTCTATTTCAGGAGGATATGTAGTCCTCTCTATTTCAGGAGGGTATGTAGTCCTCTCTATTTCAGGAGGGTATGTAGTCCTCTCTATTTCAGGAGGATATGTAGTCCTCTCTATTTCAGGAGGGTATGTAGTCCTCTCTATTTCAGGAGGGTATGTAGTCCTCTCTATTTCAGGAGGATATGTAGTCCTCTCTATTTCAGGAGGGTATGTAGTCCTCTCTATTTCAGGAGGGTATGTAGTCCTCTCTATTTCAGGAGGATATGTAGTCCTCTCTATTTCAGGAGGGTATGTAGTCCTCTCTATTTCAGGAGGGTATGTAGTCCTCTCTATTTCAGGAGGATATGTAGTCCTCTCTATTTCAGGAGGGTATGTAGTCCTCTCTATTTCAGGAGGGTATGTAGTCCTCTCTATTTCAGGAGGATATGTAGTCCTCTCTATTTCAGGAGGGTATGTAGTCCTCTCTATTTCAGGAGGGTATGTAGTCCTCTCTATTTCAGGAGGATATGTAGTCCTCTCTATTTCAGGAGGGTATGTAGTCCTCTCTATTTCAGGAGGGTATGTAGTCCTCTCTATTTCAGGAGGATATGTAGTCCTCTCTATTTCAGGAGGGTATGTAGTCCTCTCTATTTCAGGAGGGTATGTAGTCCTCTCTATTTCAGGAGGATATGTAGTCCTCTCTATTTCAGGAGGGTATGTAGTCCTCTCTATTTCAGGAGGGTATGTAGTCCTCTCTATTTCAGGAGGATATGTAGTCCTCTCTATTTCAGGAGGGTATGTAGTCCTCTCTATTTCAGGAGGGTATGTAGTCCTCTCTATTTCAGGAGGATATGTAGTCCTCTCTATTTCAGGAGGGTATGTAGTCCTCTCTATTTCAGGAGGGTATGTAGTCCTCTCTATTTCAGGAGGATATGTAGTCCTCTCTATTTCAGGAGGCTATGTAGTCCTCTCTATTTCAGGAGGGTATATAGTCCTCTATATTTCAGGAGGATATGTAGTCCTCTCTATTTCAGGAGGGTATGTAGTCCTCTCTATTTCAGGAGGGTATGTAGTCCTCTCTATTTCAGGGGGATATGTAGTCCTCTCTATTTCAGGAGGGTATATAGTCCTCTCTATTTCAGGAGGGTTAGCGGGAATAGGAGATGCAGCCTGGGGGAAAGCAGAGCTGTGAATTTGGTCTCTTAGAGATGGTGCAGTGCTTGTGAGGGTTAGATTAGGGTAAATGGGAGAGAGGTAAGGAGAAGAACTGGTGGTGTACCCAGGATGCACCAGGACCCTGGAAGTCTACCTCATATCATCACATAGACACACTGTTGGCAGTAAAGGGTTAGACTTTCAGTTCCAAATTTAAGGAACGTAACTAAATTTACTTAATCTTAGTGTGTTATTGTTGTCTGAGTTTAAGTTTTGTGCTTATTTTTTAAACGATGTACCTTTCTGTGAAATCCCTGTACCTACTTGTATCTCTAGTCTCGAGTGTGTCACCTTACATGTATGGTTGTTGTTGACAATACTGGAAGGACATGTTTATTGCTGGAGGCCAGGGACTCTGCAGACTTACAGTTCTTGGCCTTGTCTTCTTCTGTTGCAGGAATACTTGCTGGCTGGAGCAGACATCATTGAAACAAATACTTTTAGCAGCACTAGTATTGCCCAAGCTGATTATGGCCTTGAGCACTTGGTGAGGCTTCTGTTTTCTCTCATATCCAATATGCCTATAAGTCTTTGCTGCACTGGAGGTTGCTAGTGACAAAACCATCCGCAACTGCAGCCAGGCTGATGTTAGTCTAGTTATCAGGGATCACGGTTTTAATCTCTTAGTCTTTATGAGCATACCAGCCCTTTATTTTGTAGCTGGATTGTATGGGAAAGTCATAGCCAAATAAAAATGTAAATTTTGATAAAGGCAGGATCACTGACTGTGTTCTTGGACACATAGACATTATGTAAATAAGTGTTTGAGACTATTCCAGTGAAGAAAAGAGCAGGACTAGATGTGCCCATAAGCCATTTAAGATATTCTGGTTTTCAACTGACAAGTGGATAGAGAAAATGTGGTACATCTACACAATGGAGTTCTATGCAGCGGTAAAGAAGGATGACATCATGAGCTTTGCAGGTAAATGGCTGGAGCTAAAAGATATTATGCTGAGTGAAGTAACACAGTCCCAGAAAAACAAATGACAAATGGTATCCCTCATCTGTGGATGCTAGCACCAATTACCTAATTGTATGGCAAACTGAGCAACGTCAANGCTGCATGTTTGATACAGAGCATGTTTATTACAGGTGTATCTAGAGTCGTGGGTCCATGTGAGTTTGGTTTGTGCTAAGCCCTTCACTACGCAGCAGTCAGAACAGTCCCCACACCCATATATGTGTAGGCTATTTCACAACTGTTGTGGGTGGGGTGTGTCCATCTAATTTGGTTTGTATCAGCTTCTGAGGCAAGTTAAACAAAGAGGAACTGAGCTAGTGGATTCAAGGCCATGGGAACAGGCTGGAGTTTGGGGAGGTTATTGTGCTTGAACTTCAGAGTTGTGGGTGCACATACTTTAAGGGCTTTTTCTCCTCCCTCTCTTAATTTACTGAATGGCTCTTCTTCCCTAAGCGCTGGGCTGCTACTACCTGGAGGCCAGTTAGCACAACAATGAATGTTCCACTGTAGGAAAAGAAAGCCAGAAGTTTTCCTCCTGCCCTGGATTTAGACCACCCTATAAAGTTACAGGGTAGAATTCATTTAGCTGGTCAGAATTGAGAAACAGGCTCATATCTGACTTGGAAAACTGCTCTTTTGGAATGTTGTTGTTGTTGTTGTTGTTGTATGTGTATGAATGTACTGTCTGCATGCAGGTCTGTGCACCCATGTCGTGTAGTGCCGCAGAGGTCAGAAGAGGGTCTCGGATTCCCCTGGAACTGGAGTTCTCCTGGAATTGGAGTTACAGACGGTTCTTAGCCACCATGTGGGTGCTGGGGATCGAACCCGGGTCCTCTGCAAGAGCGTCGGTGCTCTTAACCGCTAGGCTATCTCTCCAGCCCCCTTTCTTAGATTCTTAAGATGTTAATAATTTACAGAAAGTTCAGAACTGCTGATTCCAACTATGATTGTGAAGGAAATCAGGGTCAGAGAAAGTTGCTGTGGAAAGTCCCAACTCGTTTACAGTGACTGAGATAGTCACAGAACTTAGGTCTCATTCTCAAATGGTGGTGATTTTCCTTTTTTTATTTTATTCTTTCTATTTTTTTGAGATAGGGTCTGAATAGATAGTGTTGGAAGGCCTTGAACTCACTACGTATCTCAGGCTGGCCTTGAACTTACTCTTATCTCAATTCACTAATGCTAGGATTATAGGCTACTACCCCTGATTTAACATTTTTTTTTTATTTTTTAAAAACATTTTATTATTTTTAGTTTATGTGTGTGAGTGAGCCTGCATGTACGTGCATCTGTGTTGTGCTATGCCCCGCAGAGGCCACAATAGGGTGTCGGATCCCTTGGAACTGGAATTACAGATGGTTATTATCTGCCGTGTGGTGCTGAGAATTGAACCTGGGTCCTTTGGAAGAATAGCATGTGTTCTTAACTGCTAAGCATCTCTCCAGCCCCTTAATATACTGGAGTTATGGATGATTGTTAGCCGCCATGTAGGTGCTGAGATTTGAACCCAGGTCTTCTGCAAGAGCAGTCATTGCTGTTAACCACTGAGCCATCTCTCCAGTCCCTAATACACATTTGCAGAAAGTTTGACCGCAGCATATCTGACTTTCAGCTGTACAGAGGCTGCCCTTTCTACCAGCTGACTGACAGGTTTCCCAAGCACACCTGCTATTCCTTGCTGCCTTTCAGGGATGGGACAACTGATAGGGCTTCTCCAGTACGATCTTACTCAGACCTCAGTCGCTCACTCTATATTTCCTTGGAGAGTTCACTAAGTTATTAGGTGGTTATAGATCCTTAAATTATTGGATGGAGGAAAGCAGGGCAGACTAACTTTAGTGGTTGATGTGTTAGGCCTACCGGATGAACAAGTGCTCTGCAGATGTGGCCAGAAAAGCTGCTGCGGAGATAACTGTCCAGACAGGTAAGGGATATTCTCCTTCCTTTGTTGTACAGATGATTCCTTTGATGTTCTCAACTGAAATTTAGAGTTTTTCTTGACCTGTGGCCTGGGAATAGTAGATACTTGTTCGTAGGTTTTTCCACTGTGGTGTTATAGTGGACTGTTTGGGATCTCCACAATGATGCTGTCCCATGGGCTCAGGGTTCACTTTCCACCCTGCTGTTGCTCGTAGCTGACTTTGCAGCCAGGCCATGCTGTCCTCATGTATTTAGAACTAAAACAATTTTCCCCCTTTGCAGGCACATCATGAAATTATTAAATAGCAGCTCTGATTGGAATTTCAGTTATCATTAGAGTATTTGATCTTGCAGCTGGAGAGATGGCTCAGAGGTTAAGAGCACCTACTACTCTTGTAGAGGACCTGGGTTCAGTTCCCAGCACCCACATGACAGCTGGCAACCCTCTGTAACTCCAGTTCCAGGGATTGATCCATTGCCTTCTTCTGACCTCCCTGGGCATTGCATGGCACAGGTGCACTTACATGTATACATGTAGAATAAAAAAATAAAATATTAGAATATTTGATCTCATTCCTCTCAATCTGCCTTTCTCCTTGTGCTTGGCTTCTTTAAGCAGTGATTGCATTTTTCTTTTTTTTTTTTTTTTGTCTTTTCAAGACAGGGTCTTCCTGTAGCCCCAGCTGTCCTGGAACTCACTCTGTAGACCAGGCTGGCCTTGAACTCACAAAGATCCACCTGCCTCTGCCTCCCTAATCTGCAAGCCCATCTGCATAGTGAGTCCATAATAGGAGTTCCCTTGGAAACACTGCAACTGTATCTATGTCAAGTGCTCACAGTAGTACCTGAAATAGTCAAAAGTTTGCTATTGTCTGAGCTTGCTTCCAGTTGTTTTGATATTGTGCCAATGCTAATGAAATAATAATTAAAAGCATGAAACTAAGAAAATTTGGATATCCGCTATTGGTCTATTGTAAAATAGCCTATTATGTTCTCTCCTTATATCCCAAACTCATTCTGAAATTTAATTAATTTACTAATTATTATTATTTTTTTAGAGACAGGGTCTTACTATGTACCCTGGCTGCTCTGGAACTCATATATAGTCCCATCTTTCCTTGAGTTCACAGAGATCTTTCCTTCCTGCCTCCTGAGTGTTGGGATTAATATGTCCCGATTCTGGGCTTGGGTTTTATTTTTTGTAAGACAGAATCTTACTCTGTAGCTCATGCTATCTCGAAGCTGTGACAGTCTCTCGCCTCAGCCTCAGCATGTATCATGTATTGCCTTCTAATTTGTCAGAAAGCAACCCAAATTGATCATACTAACCATATAAAGTAAGTTAGCATATATAAACCTGCTTTATTAATATTTGACATAATTGAGTTTAGGTCAATTTCTAGCATGTACACTATATAAAAATATTTGGAATCAGAACTGAACAGTAATTATGCCATGTATGGTGATGGATTTTGTGTAGGTGACAACTTTAGACAGGTATGACTTGTGTGTTTTTTATTGAGTTTTCATGTTGTACTGCCCATTCCTTTTTTTTTTTTTTAATTCGAGACAGTGTCTCACTGTAGCCTCAGCTGGCCTGGAACTCATTGTGTAGACCAGGTGGCCTTGAACTATAGAGATCTGCCTGCTCTGCCCCCCGAGTGCTGGGATTAAAGGCATGCTCCTCTCCACACCCGGCTACTGCCACGTACTGACAGACACCCAGTGCTAGATTACAGGTGTATACTGACAGACACCCAGTGCTACATTACAGGTGTATACTGACAGACACCCAGTGCTAGATCACAGGTGTATACTGACAGACACCCAGTGCTACATTACAGGTGTATACTGACAGACACCCAGTGCTACATTACAGGTGTATACTGACAGACACCCAGTTCTACATTACAGGTGTATACTGACACTCAGCTGCTACTGCCACCATCACCAGCACTCTACTCTTTCTTCTTCCTCTTCTTTTTTTTTTGCTTTTTGGGAGGAATTACATGCCAGAATCAGCTTTATGTGTGCTAGGCAAGTGCTCTACCACTAAGTTACATCCCCAGTATCTTTTATTCTGTTTTGAGACAGAGTCTGGCTATGTAGTCTGCACCAGCCTCAAATGGTAGTCTTCTCCATTATAGTTCTAATGCATAGCCCAGGCTATTAAGTGGTTAAAGTCACCAAGTAATGAGCGGTATGATCCCTGGGATCTGGTCTGGTATGCATATGAGCACAACTTTGCAGACTGATGTAGAAAAGTCCACCTGTGGCCCAGAGGCAATAGTTGGCTAGCATAGTATTAAATCTGCTTCATACTTGCATTTCAGGGTTTATAATTATTCTGATTAGTATTTACTTCAGCATAAGGCGTACAATGTAGTACTTAAGAGTATTTTGAATTGTGTTCTACTGAGGGGTGCATTGTTCAATTTAAGACCTTGAATGTTTCTTTCTTTTTTTTTCTTTAATGTTTCTTAAGAATAGGGAGCCTGGGCATGGGGGCATACACCTTTAATCCCAGCACTCAGGAGGCAGAGGCAGAGGCAGAGGCAGAGGCAGGTGGATCTCTGTGAGTTCAAGGCCAGCCTTGTCTACATAGTAAGTTTCAGGCCAGCTGGAGCTAGTGGCAGACCCTGTGTCAAAAAGATTAAAAAGAAAAAAAAAAAGAATAGAGTTTTCCAGTAGTGCACAGCTGAGGTGGTAGAAAAGGATTGCTTAAAGAAATACTTTGAGGTGAAGTGTGAGAGGTTTTTGGATTGGCATGGCAATGATAATCATGTATATCCCATATATTATGGGATTTTCCTCATCAGGATCTAATATATATTAGGAAAATCTGCCAGTCATCTCACTAAGTGACATAAAAATTAAATAGTCTTGGGGCTGGATAGATGGCCTAGTGGTTAAGAGCGCTGACCGCTCTTGCAGAGGACCTGGGTTCGATCCCCAGTACCCACATGGCGTTTGAGAACCATCTTTAACTCCATCTTTAACTAGTTCCAGGGGAATTCGACACCCCCTTCTGACCTCCGCGGCATTGCACGACATGAGTGCACAAACCTACATGCAGACAGTACATTCATACACATAAATAAAAAAAAACAAATAGTCTTGGCCAGGTGTGGTGGTGCACACCTTTAATCCCAGCACTCGGGAGGCAGAGGCCGGCAAATCTCTGTGAGTTGAAGGCCAGCCTGGTCTGTAGAGTGAGTTGCAGGACAGCTGGGGCTACAGAGAGCCCGTCTCAAAAAGACAAAAAAAAATAGTCTTTTATTGGTTCAATAGAAGTCAAGTGAGGTTGTTAAATGAATTCAAGGGGAAAATAAAACAAGGCATTTTGAACTTTTAAAATTTATTTTTTATATATTTTTATTTATTATTATTATTATTATTATTATTATTATATTTTTATGTGTATGAATGTACTGTCTGCAGGTAGGTTGGTGCACCCATGTCGTGCAGTGCTGTGGAGGTCAGAAGAGGGTGTCGGATTCCTCTGGAATTGGAGTTAAAGACAGTTTTAGCCGCTGTATGGGTGCTAGGAATCGATCCCGGGTCCTCTGTAAGAGCAGTTGGTACTCTTAACTGCTGAGCCATCTCTCCAGCCCCACTTTTTAAATTTCTGAGAATATTTATTATAGGCTTGTGTTCTACAGAGTTATTGTCTTTTTTTTCTCTTCTTCCTACTTCTTCTCCTCTTCTTCTTCCTCTTCCTCCTCCTCTTCCTCTTCTTTCTCACCCTCCTTCCTTTCTCTTCCTTTTCCTTCTCTCTTCTTTTTCTTGCTGTACTGGGGGACTTAAACTGGAATCAGAGACTTACATGTGCTAGGCAATGCTCTACCACTAAGTTACCTCCACAGTCCTTTTATTCTGTATTGAGATAGAGTCTTGCCGTGTAGCCCAGGCCAGCCTCAAGTTCATAGTCCTCTCACATCCGGCTCCTGAGTGCCAGGATTCTGGGCTCGTGTCACCACACTTGACTAAGAAAAATCTTAAATTCTACAGATTTGTCACAAAGAGGTTAAACTACTTGTAATTTCATACTTGTTTTTCTTTTTCTAAAGGAATCAAGAGGTTTGTGGCTGGAGCTCTGGGTCCTACCAATAAGACGCTTTCTGTCTCCCCATCCGTGGAAAGACCAGATTATAGGAATGTCAGTGAGTATTATCATGTATAATCATGGACCTCAGACAAGGGTTTTAGTAATCTGCAAGCCCATCTGCATAGTGAGTCCATAATAGGAGTTCCCTTGGAAACACTGCAACTGTATCTATGTCAAGTGCTCACAGTAGTACCTGAAATAGTCAAAAGTTTGCTATTGTCTGAGCTTGCTTCCAGTTGTTTTGATATTGTGCCAATGCTAATGAAATAATAATTAAAAGCATGAAACTAAGAAAATTTGGATATCCGCTATTGGTCTATTGTAAAATAGCCTATTATGTTCTCTCCTTATATCCCAAACTCATTCTGAAATTTAATTAATTTACTAATTATTATTATTTTTTTAGAGACAGGGTCTTACTATGTACCCTGGCTGCTCTGGAACTCACTATATAGTCCCATCTTTCCTTGAGTTCACAGAGATCTACTTCCTTCTGCCTCCTGAGTGTTGGGATTAATATGTCCCGATTCTGGGCTTGGGTTTTATTTTTTGTAAGACAGAATCTTACTCTGTAGCTCATGCTATTCTCGAAGCTGTGACAGTCTTCTCGCCTCAGCCTCAGCATGTATCATGTATTGCCTTCTAATTTGTCAGAAAGCAACCCAAATTGATCATACTAACCATATAAAGTAAGTTAGCATATATAAACCTGCTTTATTAATATTTGACATAATTGAGTTTAGGTCAATTTCTAGCATGTACACTATATAAAAATATTTGGAATCAGAACTGAACAGTAATTATGCCATGTATGGTGATGGATTTTGTGTAGGTGACAACTTTAGACAGGTATGACTTGTGTGTTTTTTATTGACGTTTTCATGTTGTACTGCCACATTCCTTTTTTTTTTTTTTTTAATTCGAGACAGTGTCTCACTGTAGCCTCAGCTGGCCTGGAACTCATTGTGTAGACCAGGCTGGCCTTGAACTCATAGAGATCTGCCTGCCTCTGCCTCCCGAGTGCTGGGATTAAAGGCATGCTCCTCTCCACACCCGGCTACTGCCACATTTCTTTTTTTTTCTGTTTTTTTTGGTCTTTTCGAGACAGGGTCTCCCTGTAGTCCCAGCTGACCTGGAACTCACTCTGTAGACCAGGCCGGCCTTGAACTCACAAAGATCCGCCTGCCTCTGCCTCCCGAGTGCTAGGATTAAAGGCATGCGCCACCACGCCACATTTCTAAAGTAGAGTTGTTCTTACCAGGCTGATGTGTGGTGGATGACAGTGGAGAGTTTGTTACTGGACTGTAGGTGCTCAGGTGTAACTACATAGTAAGCATAATGGTGTTATTTAGCTTTCTTTTTTTTTTATTAATTTTATTTATTTCTGTATGTGTATGAATGTACTGTCTGCATGCAAGTCTGTGCACCCGTGTCGTGCAACGCTGCGGAGTTCAGAAGAGGGTCTCAGATTCCCCTGGAACTGGAGTTCTCCTGGAATTGGAGCTTCAGACGGTTCTCAGCCACCACGTGGGTGCTGGGGATCGAACCCGGGTCCTCTGTAAGAGCGGTCGGCGCTCTTAACCGCTAGGCCATCTCTCCAGCCCTATTTAGCCTTCTTAAGTCATGCCTGGGCGGGTTTTCTTTTTGGTTGGGAGATAAAGTGGGGAGAGGGATGACTTCTCATATGGAGATAGCACAAAACATTTCTGGCCAAACTTTGCCTAGTAGTAATCAAACACTAATGGCTGAGTCAAGTTGCCTGCTAGAGAGGTCTCTTCTCTGACAAAGTTGGTGTAGGGCAGGACTGAAATCCAGGGAACTGTAACCTTCTATCAGAGAGGCTAGACTTGAAGTCTGCCTGGCGTGGGTCTAAATCTCATTTCTTACATTTGTCCCTTAATGGTTGATTAAAATGGTCTGTGGGAAGAATAATATGTTTGTTTTAAAGATGTTGAAAGTAAAGTACTTGGTTCAGGAAATGGACAAACCTTTCCACTCATTCCTGTCTCATGCGTGGGAGATAGAGGGCATGTGACAAGAATTTGGGAATAGCTGTGTTTGATTTACTTGTTTATTTCCTGTCATTGCATATTTCTGAATTTTTTTTTCCAGTTTTATCCTTAAAGTTGCATTGTAAAACTATAAATGATTCACAGGTGCTTGACCTGAACTCGCATACCCTGGTTATGAAAAGTTATTGGTCTCAGCTGGGTGTGGTGGTGCACGCCTTTAATCCCAGCATTCAGGAGGCAGAGGCTGGCGGATCTCTGTGAGTTCAAGGCCAGCCTGGTCTACAGAGCAAGTTCCAGGCTAGCTGGGGCTACAGGGAGACCCTGTCTCAAAAAGACAAAAAAGACAACAAAAAAGTTATAGGTATCTTATATCCTGGGTGTGGTTTGTTTTCTGCAGCATTTGATGAGCTTGTTGAAGCATATGAGGAGCAGGCCAAGGGACTGCTGGACGGTGGGGTTGATGTCTTACTCATAGAAACTATTTTTGATACAGCCAATGCCAAGGTAAGTTAAGGAAGGAAAAAAAGGCTGGGGTGTTGGCTTGACGCGTTCTCTCAGCTCTCAAGTTAAATAAATTTCCTGTGTTTGCTCCATTACAGCCTTTATTTATTTATTTATTTATTTATTTATTTATTTATTTATTTATTTATTGTGCTTTTGTTTTTTTTTGAGACAGGATCTCCCTGTATTCCCAACTGGCCTGGAACTTGCTATATAGACCAGGCTGGCCTTGATCTCATAGAGAAGTGCTGGGATTAAAAGCATGTGCCACTCTGGCCTTAAGCACCCCTCTCTTTCATGTGGTGGCACATACCTTTAATCCCAGCACTTGGGAGACAGAGGCAGGCAGATGTGAGTTCAAGGCCAGCCTGGTCTACATATCAAGTTCTGTGCCAACTGGGGCTATAGGGAGACCCTGTTTCAAAAAAAAAACAAAAGATCAAAAAAAATTTTTTTTGGAGGAAATAAGCTTTATTTAGGTGAAGAAGGTCATGTGTGCTCCACTATCCAACACACACATAAACAACACTGCCGTGGTAAAACTAACAAAGAGACAGGAAGAAAAAGAAATGCCATTGTCCACAAAGATTATTGATCTGAAACCCAAAACAACAAGAGTAAACATGGATAGGTAGGATTTTTTTCAGAGGAAGACCATCTGAAACAATTGACAGTGCTGCGATGACATCCAGACCACGCCCCGCTTAAAATTATTTTTTATGTGTATGAATGTACTGTCTGCATGTAGGTTGGTGCACCTGTGTCGTGCAGTGTTGTGGAGGTCAGAAGAGGGTGTCAGATTCCCCTGGACCTGGAGTTAAAGATGGTGCTATCCGGGCGTGTTGGCATGCCTTTAATTAAAGGCATGCCTTTAATCCTAGCACTTGGGAGGCAGAGGCAGGAGGATCTTTGTGAGTTCAAGGCCAGCCTGGTCTACAGAGTGAGTTCCAGGACAGCTGGGGCTACAGGGAGACCCTGTCTCGAAAAGACAAAAAAAAAAAAAAGATTGTGCTTAGCCACCATGTGGGTGCTGGGAATAGAATCGGGGTCCTCTGCAAGAGCAGTTGGCACTCTCAACTGCTGAGCCATCTCTCCAGCCCCTTGGCCTTTTTTTATGAGTCAAGGTCTCCCTGTAGCCCCAGATGTCTGAATTCCCTGTGTAGACAAGGCTGGCCTTGAACTCCCAGAGACCCGCCTGTTTCTAACTTCCAGATGCTGGGATTAAAGGCATGTACCACCACCAGAAGTATGTTGTTTTTTTTTCCAAGATCTGATTTTCCTAACAATATCTATTAGGCACCCTGTTATTTCTCAATGCAGGAGCATTGTGGGAGGCTACCTTTATCTTAAATTTTGAGCTCATTTGAGTCTAGTCTCTTCTAGGTGTTGCTTTGTTGATGCCACACTCCCACACCGACTGTCACAGTCTTAGAATAATCTGAGTGACTGGTGGCTCAATCCTGTTCTATTAGCCTCACCCACTTTTACCCCAAACTTTCTGTTTAAAAACATTTTTATTATTATTTTTATTTTATGTAGCTATAGGCTCTAAGAAAATCTTTTAAAAAATATTTTAATATTTTTATTCTATATATGAGCATATTGCTTGACTATATATAAGTGCACCTGTGTTGTGCAGTGCCCTCGGAGGTCAGGAGACAGAGTTGGATCCCCTGGAACTGGAGTCAGGACAGTTGTTAGCTGCCATGTTGGCACTGGGAATTGAACCTGGGTCCTTTGCAAGGGCAGTTCGTGTTCTTAACTGCTGAACCAACTCCCCAGCCCCACCAGAACTTTTTTGACTATTCTGATGTATTTGTTTTCCTAAGATTTTTAGGGTCAGTTTTTCTAGTTTTGAAACAGAAATTTCAATTTGTTGTTTTGGTGGTAGCATTTCTATGTAGCTCAGGCTGACCTGGAACTTACTATAGCCTGGCCTCAGAGGTGGCCTCAAACTATTCCTGCTTCAGCTTCCCAAGTGTGGGATTGTAGGTATGTACTACCACCCCCAGTTTTCAATATTATCAACTTAATAACTATGGGAAAACACTCTCCATTACTGGGAAGGTACATAATTACAGGATGCATGCTGATTTCAGGCATGTTCTTCAAATCACAGAATATTAATGATAAAAAGAAAAAGAAAATCATTGCTTAGAACTTAAAACATGAATTTATAGAGTAAAATTAAATAGGTAGTTTTATAATCCATTCCAAACTCATGATGATTTTTCCAGTAATGTATATCTTTAGTTTATGTACCTACCATGTATATGAAAGGCTAAAGAAGGCAGCATTTTATTTTATTTTGATTGAGGGAGAAAGTATAGCTTTTTAGTTAATGTGTGTGTGTGTGTGTGTGTGTGTAGGAGATGAGATCCAGGACCTTGTGTATCAGTGTGGGCAAATGCTCTACTATTGAGCTACTCCCTTCCCCTGAACATTTGGGTTAGTTAATATGTACAATGTTATACTTTGCTGAAGCTGTGCAGTGTAAGAGAGAGAACTTATTCCTAGAGAGCTCTCTGTGTGTCTTACCTGTGCCTTGGGAATAGTATATTCTGGTCAGGCAGTTACACTGACTTTGTACCTATGTCTCAGAAATAAAGATGTTCTTTATTTTCTGACAGGCAGCCTTGTTTGCACTCCAGAAACTTTTTGAAGAGAATTATGCTCCCCGTCCTATCTTTGTAAGTTCTTAAATGTGTGCATGGTAACTTGCCCTCCCCCTCTTTTTAGTTTCCATTTTTATTATAGGTCTCCCCCCTCTAATCGTAGAATGATGTTATCTTTTAGAAACTACCTACTTTAACAGATCACCTCCCTCCTACTATTGATAGTCAACTCACCTCTGGGGAGACAAGGAGAATGAGTCTAGAAGTGATTGGTGGAGGTATGAAGCTGTTCAAAAGAAGGCTGGGTGAAGAAGCCAAGGGTCTAATGACTCAGCTTCATTAGGGCTCATAGACGGATGGAACTGGATGTTGAGGGCCAAGTGTCCATTGAAGCTGCTAAGTACTATTGTACTAACTGAATAAGCAGACCCATTTGAGAGTTCTGAGGATACAGCAGAATCAAAATAAAGGTGCTGAATGTGAGCAAAATACAGGGGTATTTATATGTGAGAATGTCATAACCTAATCTGTTAATATGCCAACAAAAAAAGTAATTAAGCAAAAGTGTTAGATAAATCAGATGGTTGATAGGAAGAAGATACACTGAGCTATTTCTGGGAACACTACTCCCTTGGGACTGAGTGTGTAAATTCTAAGGCTGTTTGGGACATTCTGTCTCAGTGGCTGCTCTTCTGTCCCTGTACCCGAATCACTTGGCATATCCTTCCGACCCTTAGAAGAGTGCTGCCTTTTGAGTTTGTGCTCCACAGTTCTCTTCCTCATGAAAGAACAAAATACATCAGCTTGTTTGTTTTATTTTGTCTTTGTGACCATATTCTTTGCCAGAGTCTATGTTGTTGACTTTGTTTACTTTGTTAATTCAGATTTCTGGGACCATTGTTGATAAAAGTGGACGGACCCTTTCTGGCCAGACAGGAGAAGCCTTTGTTATCAGTGTGTCTCATGCAGATCCCCTCTGGTAAGGGCATTGCTTCTGTGATTCTACTGTGCCATTTCCATGGTGTATTAGATTTCCCTAAGGGCTTCAAGAAGACCATGGTGTGAGTTGCTTTGACATTTTGGGAGAGCTCTCAGACCTTTGGACAGCCAGGTCTTTGCCAGTCTGTGTAGTTTAAGACTGTGCTTGACTGGGCAATGCTTTAAGGTATTACCAACCAATTTACATTTTTTTAGGGCAATGCTTACAAGTTTTAGGGCATTGTCCTTTCCTATTTGTGGGACAACCAGAAGTATCTGAGAATAGAATGAACTGGGAATGCTAAAGTTTAGGTTTTGTCTTTTATCATCAAGCATGGAAGGGTATTTGGAAAGTAGCAATCAATATGTCTCTATAGAAAAGATAAATATATAAGAAACTGTTGTTTATTGAGTTACTATTACTTTTTGTTAACAAGTAATAACATGATTAAAGAATCATGTTTGTTTTAGATCAGTTTCAGGTGTAGAGAAAAACTGAGCAGAATGTACAGAGAGCTCCCACATCCTCCCTCCTGCCCTCACTTGCAGCACGGTTTTCCCTGTGAACACCTTGCCTTGGTATGCATCATTTGCTGCAGTGTGAACCAGTATTAATACATTAGTAAATGAGCTCTGTAGTCTACATCATTTGAGTTCAGTCTTGATGTGCAGTCTATGAATCTTCCCAGATACATAATGACATATTATCTGCCATTATAAGATTATACAGAATAGTTTCACTCAGACAGTTTTTCATGTATTCCTCTCTTTATTATAACTTTAGGTCCATACATATTTTGAATGAAAGCTAATGATTCTAATATTTTATTGTTTTTCCAGCATTGGATTAAATTGTGCTCTTGGTGCAGCAGAAATGAGGCCTTTCATTGAGACAATTGGAAAATGTACAACAGCCTATGTTCTCTGTTATCCCAATGCAGGTGTGTGTTCTTGGGGGTTGCACAGGAGAGTGCCATGTACACAACACATGGTAGATGGACAATAGGTCTTGAAGAGTTTGTGTTGCTATTGTGTGTGAGTGCATGCGTGTGTGTGTGTGTGTGTGTGTGTGTGTGTGTGTGTTTGAGACTCACTAGGAATTTTCCAAATGAAGAATATTTGGGTCTCAACCAGTGTTTCCTTTTTGACCTGAAGAAACCGTTTAGCTCAGTCTGAGGTTTCAAAATAGAACATAACTTCAAGAAGTTAGTCTAATTATATCACTAACCAAAGCTGTGCCCTTGTTAGCAGTCTCCATGTGGATAGGCTAGAGAGATAGCAGAGGGAAGAGGGAACCCATTTCCATTCTGCTCTATTAGCAGATAACCAGGAGAATAGTGTGTATGAACACCTAAAAGCCAAGATTTTTATTTGACTGGACATAAAAATTTCAAAGGTATTTATGGATCCCAAGCCATCCAGTAAAATGCTGGTAATTGATCTAAGGCAGCCAGATTTCCTGGGGACCGTTTTGACTGCCATTTAACTACATAGGACAAGAAAGCATTTTCCAGACAGACTTTTTTTCTCCAAATGTATACATTAAAATAAAAAAATGCATGTGTGTGTGTTTGTGTACCTGTGTGTGTGTGTGTACTTGTGTGTGTGTACATACTACATTTCTGCCATGACATGGAGGTAGAGGTCAGAGACCAACTTTTGATAATTGATTCTCTACTTGTTATGGATTCTGAAGATTGAATTCAAATCATCAAGCTGTACAGCATGTGTTTTTTTTTTATTAATTTTATTTATTTCTGTATGTGTATCAATGTACTGTCTGCATGCAAGTCTGTGCACCCGTGTCGTGCAATGCCGCGGAGGTCAGAAGTGGGCGTCGGATTCCCCTGGAGCTGGAGTTCTCCTGGAATTGGAGTTTCAGACGGTTCTCGGCCGCCATGTGGGTGCTGGGGATCGAACCCGGGTCCTCTGCAAGAGCGGTCGGTGCTCTTAATCGCTAGGCCATCTCTCCAGCCCGTGTGTTTTTTTTAAACCAAGTCTTTTTTTAAATTTATTTTTGTATGTGTATGAATGTACTGTCTGCATGTAGGTTTGTGCACCCGTGTCGTGCAGTGCTGCGGAGGTCAGAGAGGGTGTCAGATTCCCCTGGAACTGGAGCCAAAGACGGTTCTCAGCTGCCATGTGGGTGCTGGGGATCGAACCCGGGTCCTCTGCAAGAGCGGTTGGTGCTCTTAACCGCTAGGCCATCTCTCCAGCCCCAAGCTTGTGTTTTTACATATTGAGCCATCTTGCTGGCCTCAATGGATACATTTAAAAATGCACAATAAATTTTTTTTCCCCACTGGGAGGAACTAAAGAGGGGTCATAAATGTAATGGGAGACTGATAGGGGGCTGAAGGCTACTGACAGAAACCCACTTGGAGGAGACTGGTTTTGTCTGGTTCTAGTTGCATGTGAAGTGGTCATTAGTGTAAAGGATATGGAGGTGTGTGCAGCATGCCCTCTCCACAAGCAGTTTAATGACAAGAATGAGTTTTTCTTGTGGGAAGGAGCTTCTTTTTTTATAAAGCTTTGCTGAACTTTCCCTTTTATATTCAAAAGACATAGTGTATGTGTCTTAGATGATGGGGAGGATGTTATAGTATCTTTATTATTATTATAATTATTTTTAAGGTATCTTTATTATTGTACAAGTTCTTTGTGTTATTATGTAGCAAGTAATCACTATTTGGTTATCAATACAGAATTTTATAACCTAAGATCTAGAAAGGCATAATACATATTTGTTAAGGTAGTTTTCAATAATGTTAAAATTTTCCTCTTTCAAGGTCTTCCCAACACTTTTGGCGACTATGATGAAACACCATCCATTATGGCCATGCACCTGAAGGTCAGACACCTTTCACTTCAGTTCTTAACAGACAGACAGGTAGAGAGAATGTGATTTTATCGTAATTGGTTTACTTTGAGATGGGGCCTACCGTATCCACGCTGGCCTTACTCTTACCAACCTTCCACCTCAGCTTCTAGAGCAGTTGGGATTATATAGGCATGGACTACCATGCTTGGTGAGAGAATTATATAGGCATGGACTACCATGCTTGGTGAGAGAATTATATAGGCATGGACTACCATGCTTGGTGAGAGAATTGTATAGGCATGGACTACCATGCTTGGGTGAGAGAATTATATAGGCATGGACTACCATGCTTGGTGAGAGAATTTTTTTAGATTTCACATATTTAGAACCCAAATTTAGTATATAAATAGAAAAGTAAAGTTTATTTTTAAATTAATTTTATTTTTTGTTGGTCTTTTTGAGACATGGGCTCCCTGTAGCCCCAGCTAGCTTAGACCTCTATGTAGAACAGGATGGCCTTCAACTCACAGAGATCCGCCTGCCTCTGCCTCCCAAGTGCTGGGATTAAAGGGGTTCAATGCACCACCATGCCTGGCTATCTGGACTATTTTTACTTTGATCTGAGGCTTGCGAATTGTTTTTTGTTTCTTTTTTTGTTTTGTTTTAGGGGCAGAGTCTCACTCAGTAGCCTTGGCTGGCCTGAAACCCACTATGTAGACCAGGCTGGCCTCAAACTCAAGGTCACCTGCCTCTGCCTCCTGAGTGCTGGAGTTAAAGGCATGTGCCACCATGCTTGCGAAATTTTTTTACTATAAAGTAAATGTTTATCTCTGTTTTTATTTTTTATTTTTTTGGTCTTTTTGAGACAGGGTCTCCCTGTAGCCCCAGCTGTCCTGGAACTCACTCTGTAGATCAGGCTGGCCTTGAACTCACAAAGATNGGGTCTCCCTGCAATTCCAGCTGTCCTAGAACGCACTATGTAGACCAAGCTGTCCTTAAACTCACAGAGATCTGCCTGCCTCTGCCTCTGCCTCCCAAGTGCTGGGATTAAAGGTGTGTACCACCACACCTGGTTGGACTTTTTTTTTTGTCTTTTTGAGATAGGGTTCCCTGTAGCCCCAGCTGTCCTGGAACTCACTCTGTAGATCAGGCTGGCCTTGAACTCACAAAGATCCGCCTGCCTCTGCCTCCGGAGTGCTAGGATTAAAGGTGAGCGCCACCAGGCCTGGCTTATCTCTGTTTTTAAAATAATCTTAATTACTCAGGCAGTGGAGAAAGTAAATGCTTTTATGTTGTTTGTTTTGCTAAGTTTAGGATTCAGATGAACTCACTTTTCTTAAATACAGGACTTTGCTATGGATGGCTTGGTGAATATAGTTGGAGGATGCTGTGGTTCAACACCAGAGCATATCAGGTAATGATCACCTCTAAATATTTTTTTCTCTTTTCCTTTTTTAATTTAAAATTTAAAAAATTGGTTTATTATTTTTTTGGGGGGGGGTCTTTTTCGAGATAAAGTTTTCCTGTAGCCCCAGCTGACCTGGAACTCACTGTGTAGATCTGGCTGGCCTTGAACTCACAGAGATCTGCCTCCCTCTCCCTCCCAAGTGCTGGGATATTAAAGGCATGTATCACCATGCCAGGCCATTTATTTTGATTTTATGTGTGAATGTTTTGCTTGTACCCAAGTACAATATGTGCATGCAGTGTCCACAGGGGCCAGAAGGGGGCATCGGATCTCCTGGAAATAGAGAGATAGATGGTTGCCTTATGTGTACCAGGAACTGAACTTGGGTCCTCTGCTAGAGCTCTTAACTGCTAAACCGTAGAGGCAGGTGGATCTCTGTGTTTAAAGCCAGGCTTGTCTACATAGCAAGTTCCAGGCCAGCTGGGACTACAGAGAGACCCTGTCTCAAAAAAGACCAATAATAATAATAATAATAATAATAATAATATAAACTGCTGAGGCATTTCTTCAGCCCCAATTTAAAACTTGTTTTATTTATTATTATTATTATTATTATTATTATTATTATTGTTTTGAGGCAGGGTCTAGCTCTAGCCCCAGCTGGCCTGGAACTCACTGAGTAACCAGGTTGGCCTTTATCTCACAGAGATCCACCTGCCTCTGCCTTCTGAGTGGTGGGATTAAAGGCATGTATTAGCATGCCTGGATTATTTATTATTCTTTTTTATTGATATATTTATTAATTCTTTGGGCATTTTATACATGTATATAGTATGTTTTGAGCATATTTTTACTCCTTATTACTTCATTTATTTTTGAGGTAGTGTTTTGCTATGTAGCCCAGACTGGCATGGTACTCACTGTGTAGACCAGGCTGGCCTTGAACTCATAGAGATCTGCCTGCTTCTGCCTCCTGAGTGCTGGGATTAAAGACATGCACCACCATGCCTGGCTTAGGGGCCTTTTTTTTTTAATTAAAAAAAATTTTTTTTTAATTTTATTTATTTATTTATTTTATGTGTATGAATGTACTGTCTGCATGCAGGTCTGTGCACCCGTGTCGTGCAATGCCGCGGAGGTCAGAAGAGGGTGTCGGATTCCCCTAGAACTGGAGTTCTCCTGGAATTGGAGTTACAGACGGTTCTCAGCTTCCATGTGGGTGCTGGGGATCGAACCCGGGTCCTCTGCAAGAGTGGTCAGCACTCTTAACCGCTAGGCCATCTCTCCAGCCCGGGGCCTTTTTTAATATAGTAATGAGGATCAAATTTTCAGCCTTATTATACCTGTATACGAGGCACGCACTCTACCAACTGAGTTAGTTTTTGCTTTTTCTTCTGCTTTTGTTTTATTTTGTTACATTTATATATAAATATATAATATACATTATGTATTGATATTATGTAGTACATATTAATATATTATGTTGTTTTTAAATACATATTGCATTACATATTATGTGTTATATATTACATACAAGCATATAACATATAAATATGCAAATGTATCAACGTAAAATATATGAATATATAATAGATAAAATATGTAATGTAATATATATTTTTGTGTGAGTGTGCGCGCGTGCGTGTGTGTACATGCATCTGGTCTGTGTGCTTGGGCTCATGGACTACCATTCACATGTGGAAGTCAGATGACAATTTGTGGGATTAGGTTCTTTCTTCCATGTGGATCTCGGGGATCAAACTCATTCAGGTGCCTTTACACACTGAGCCATCTTGCCATCCCTGGTTTGTTTCTTGAGACAAGAGTCTCATTCTTGTAGCCCATACTGCCCTGGAACTTACTTTATAGGCCAAGCTGGCGTCAAACTCTTGGCAGTCCTCTGCCTTGGCTTTGTGAGTGCTGGGATTGCAGGGGTTGGCCACTTTGTCTAACTTAATGTTTTCTTTATCAGCCAAATTGTGTTCCCTGACAAATTTGTATATTGAAGTCCTAACCGTTAGCAGCTGGGAATGTGACTATATTTGGAGATATAAGAGCTTTTAAAAAGTGGCAGTTAAAGCCGGGCGTGGTGGCACACGCCTTTAATCCTAGCACTCAGGAGGCAGAGGCAGGTGGATCTTTGTGAGTTCAAGGCCAGCCTGGTCTACAGAGTGAGTTCCAGGACAGCTGGGGCTACGGGGAGACCCTGTCTCGAAAAGACCAAAAAAAAAAAAAAAAAGAAGAGGACAGAAGTGTATAGGCAGAGAGATGGTCAGCAGTCTTCAAGCTGTGGAGCTAGGCATTAGATGCACTAGCCTTCTTGGTACCTTAGTCATAGACTGTCCTCCAAATTGTGAGAGAATGAATGTCTTTGTTTAAGCCACATTGCTATGGCAGCCCTAGCAAAATAAAATACTTTATATTATGAAAAAGTGCTAAAAATGGGAATAGTAGAGAAATACAGTGAGCTTTCAGTGAGTTGCCGTGTGCCTATCACATCGCTGCCAAAATGTTCAGTTTGTCATTCTTATTTTGTCTATTTCTCAACTCCCCCCTGCCCCAGAATATTGTGAAATAAATTTCAGATATTATAATATTCTACCCTGACATAATATTTTAGTTGTCAGAGAAGGGTAGGTACATTTTCTTGTGTGTAGGGCATACCTCTCTTAGGTTCTCTTAAGAAAGAAAAGGCAGTGAGGTGACA
>VZQC01013953.1:619453-724770 GCA_009823505.1 Rhizomys pruinosus | reverse complement strand
ATTGTGTCTTTTTTTTTTTTTTTGTCTTTTTGAGACAGGGTCTCCCTGTAGCTCTGGCTGTCGTGGGGCTCACTCTGTAGACCAGGCTGGCCTTGAACTCACAGAGATCCACCTGCCTCTGCCTCCCAAGTGCTAGGATTAAAGGCATGTGCCACTACACCCGGCTAGTACATATTTTTTATAATTTGTGACTTACAGGAAGATTGGAACTCAAACAGAATGCAGGTTAGGACTCTGACTTTCGTCTCTGATTCTGTCTTTTTTCCTAGAATAATTGATGTTTTTCACATTTTCATATTTTCATGCGATCATTTCACTATTCTGTTTTCATGCATGTGATACACTTAGCTGAGTTAGTTCACTGCTTTTGTTGGCATCTACAATAGATTTTTTTTTTTGTCTTTTTGAGATGGTCTCCCTGTAGCCCCAGCTGGCCTGGCCTGGAACTCGTTACATAGACCAGGAGGGCCTTGAACTCACTGGCTCTCCAGTGCTGGAACTAAAGGCATGTGCCACCATGCCCAGCTAGACCCTTAATAAATAGAAAGTTTTGTTTGTGTTTTTGGTGCTGGAGATTGAACCCAGGGCCTGCACACAGCACGTACTCTACACTGAACCCAGGGTCTGCGCACACAAGAGCGCACTCCACACTGGACACAGGGTCTGCGCACACAAGCACACATTCTATACTGAACCCAGGGTCTGCGTACACAAGCACGCACTCTACACTGAACCCAGGGTCTACGCACACAACCACGCACTCTACACTGAGCACAGGGTCTGTGCACAGCATGCACTCTGCACTGATCCCAGGGTCTGCACACACAAGCACACACTCTACACTGAGCTGCACCATCCATCCCCAGTTTTTCTTACGCATCTTTTATATCTGAGATTTAGTAGTAGTTGAAGTATCCTCCCTTTGGATTACAGGTTAACTCCTCACTTTTTAGTTCATTTCCTCTTTAAAAAGGGGGAGTTGTTTTAAATTGTGTATTTCCGTGTAGCTATCTCTGTCTATATAATTTCTGCTTTTACTTAGTAATCCACATACTATTTTAGGGGTAGTAACATGAGCAGTTCTTATAGGTCCTGATAGAGTAGCAACATTTTTTTGTGGTTGATCAAACATGACTCATTAAAACGATAAGGTTAAAAGAGAGTATAGATAACTTGAACAGGTTTTGAAGAGGACTTGTTTCCAAGTGTTAAAGCTTCATTGCGGCTGTATTGTTAGCTCTGGGCATACCGTCGCCAAGAAAGGTCTACCAGACCTAATTGCCTCTACTGCAGCCCCTCTCCTGTCTGCTTCTGGATCTGAAAGATGTTTTTAAATGTTGAGTGGTCAGCAAGGACCTGTTTTGTGTGGAATGATGGCGGAAAGGCAGCTGTGGGCCAGCTGCAATGGTGCGTGTCTCCATGTGAGTTCAAGGCAAGCCTGGACTACATAGTGAACTCCAGGCCAGCCAGGGTCTTAAAAAAAAAAAAGCCATCTTTGGGCTGGGAGGAGGGAGAAGTTTGCAGTTTGTGTTTATGCAGACCTTCATATAGCTCCAGTTCATGTCTCTAAGGGTCGAAGTGTAGAGTTTGCTAGGCAGGAACCTAAAAGTTTTTATGTACTGAGAAAACTAAAAGGCGTAATTGCTATTGCACATTTTGGAAGTAGGTATATAATTATGTGTATGGATATGTTAATATAGGCTTAATTTCATAGCTGAAAATTAATTTTATTCTGAAGTAATGAATATAATGTTTTCTCTTTTAACGCAGGGAAATTGCAGAAGCTGTGAAAAATTGTAAGCCTAGAGTCCCACCTGCTAGTGTTTTTGAAGGACATATGTTACTATCTGGTAAGTCTTGAAGCTGTGGTTTGGATTTTGGGAACAGTTTATAGAATGTATTTAATGTGTATATTCCAAACGATGGCGATATTTATGCCAAGCAGCTTATTAGCTCAAAGAAAAATGCTTATTTTTCTTGACACTTAAGTTTTACTAAAGAATTCTAGTAAAAGTGAATTAAAGCCAGGTGCTTTGCCTGTGCACCCTTGTTCTTCACCTTGAGACTCTGTGGGCTTGTCTTTGTTGTTTTGCACTTTAGAAAACAAACCTTTGTTCTTTGCCTTATGATTTTAGTGGTCAAGTTTACAACAGTTTCTGAAAATTCCAAATGGCCAAGGCCCAGTGCTTTGTAATGACAGCAGCATCTTTCTGGAAAATTTTATTTGCTTCCTGAAGATTATTGTTGTAATCTTACATTTATGTTTGTTTGGGGCTTTAAAGAGAATGTGTATTTACTTTCTGTTTCTTAACTAATCTTGTGAGGTAGGCAGTCTTTCTCATGCATTCTTATATTCAAACAAATATTATTAAAACCATCCTCTTGCCAACTGTTAGAAAATAACAGAAACTGTTATATTCATGAAAATGTATGTTTGTTTTTAGAGAAATTACATGTAACATGTATGGAGAATCTCTTCTAGCTTATAATGTGATACCTCTAAACCAAAGTATTTTTTATTATGTAACAAACTTTGTTTCCTAAGGAAAGCAAAATAAAATAAAGTGACAACAGCAGCAAATGAGCTTTTCTTAGTCAGAATTGACCATAGGGAGTATGGACTGGATCACTAAGCCTGTCCCTTCAGGCCAGCCTTTCACTCTTTCTGTGCTCGAGGAGGCAAGCGGGAGCGATTAGGAGAGGTTGGATGCATGACTGTGATCCAGTGGCTCTGACTGAGAGAAGTGTGGAGGAAGATGTCCTTCCTTGGAGTTCAGCATGTACAGCAAGGACACATGGCCTTTGCCAAACTGGGACAAGTAGCCATTTTCATATGATATTTTACAAAATTAGATGTGATTAATAAAGTCCTTTTCTTCAATTTGAATTTTACATACTTTTCCTAAATTTCTTTAACCACCACCTTTAGATTTTAGGGGTAGGTTGAAATAATACAGTTTTTCTTTTTTTTTTTGAAAAAAAATGGTGGGATATTGAGAAAGGTCTCACTATCTAGCTAAGGGCTAACCCCAAACCTCCTGTCTTCACTTTCTAAGTGCTGGGGTTACAAGTGTGCACCACCGTATCCAATTTGAAAAACGTCTTCCTAACTTGTTCTTGTATAAATGGTAAACAAGAAGAGTACTGTCGTGTATCTGTACTTCATTTCCACTAGGTCAGAAGCACTTTATGTAGAATGACATTAGGGAGATCACAAAGCATCCCAGTATTTCAAGGTTGACATCCCCTTTTGTCTGACAGATGAACCTCCAGATCAAGTGAATAGTCAGGAGCATAAGGATCATTAGAAAAAGAGAAGTCAGAAGCTGGAACCATGGAAAATGATTGTTTCCAAATGACCTGAAATAGTTTTAAATTACCCCACACATAATTATTTTTCCTCTTCCTCATACTGATTTCTGTTTAAACTAATGCTTTGGCTAAGGACTTGAAGGCTACTCTCCTTTTTTCATGGCAGCTCTGATAGCTGGTGCTAATTTTGTGTTCATCCTTATCTAGCTTCATTTTACACTAACTGTAAGGTATACACTTGACTGTACCCAGTCTGGAGGCTGAAAGGCTGTGTGGGCAGTTGTCTCAGACTGTGTGATCACATAAATTATCTGAACCCAGGGCTGTCT
This sequence comes from Rhizomys pruinosus, assembly GCA_009823505.1. Classification (NCBI taxonomy): domain Eukaryota; kingdom Metazoa; phylum Chordata; class Mammalia; order Rodentia; family Spalacidae; genus Rhizomys; species Rhizomys pruinosus. The sequence continues at coordinate 721,129 of VZQC01013953.1, read as the reverse complement.
GTCCCCAGAGCCTGCCCATAATTAATCTAGGAAGACTGCCTCTTATAATACTTTAAAAACAATGAGCAGGATAGAAGCAGTTTGAGAGCTTTTTCTGCAGTGACACTTCACATACTTTATGTTGCTTTTCCCTGAGTATAAAACATGTCTACATGTATTATCTGATATTTGCCTCTGACTTGGGCTATGCTAGGGAAAATGCCAGTAGGCCTTAGGAAATAGCGAACTAGGCCCACAGTGGTCCGTGGCCTGCTTCAGGGCTCTTGGTGGCTCATTGGTGGAGGGCCTGCCACAGTGACTACTGGGTCCATCTTGGTCTTCCTTAACCATCCAGTTTGACCTTATTGGCTTCAGGGTCATAGCCTTTCTGTGAAGGAGATGAAGTATGATGGGCTGAAGAGGTCATACTCTATTCAGCTGCATGCTGATGTCTGATAGGACAGCTGTGGGGGAGAATTTTTTTTTTTTTTTGGTCTTTTTGAGACAGGATCTCCCTATAGCCCCAGTTGTCCTGAATCTCATTCTGTAGACCAGGTTGACCTTGAACTCACAGAGATCCACCTGCCTCTGCCTCCCGAGTGCTGGGATTAAAGGTCTACACCACCATGCCCAGTGGCAGAGAATATTTTTTTTAAAGAAAGAATTTGAGAATGTAACATAGGCTGGCCTGGAGCTCAACAATGGTTCTGACCTTCCTACAACCTGCCAAGTGCTGGGGTTATAGGCATGAGACGCTCTGCCCTATCCAACNTTTTTTTTTTTTTTTTTTTCTTTTTTTATTAAGTAAGTGTGTAATGCTTCATTTATTTTTTTTAATTTTATTTATTTTTGTATGTGTATGAATGTACTGTCTGCATGTAGGTTGGTGCACCCGTGTCGTGCAATGCTGTGGAGGTCAGAAGAGGGCGTCGGATTCCCCTGGAACTAGAGTTAAAGATGGTTCTCAGCCGCCATGTGGGTGCTGGGAATCAAACCCGGGTCCTCTGCAAGAGCAGTCTGTGCTCTTAACCGCTAGGCCATCTCTCCAGCCCCAACAATCCTCTTTTAATTCTAACTTTCTTTATGGTCCTGCTCCAGAATGTGATGATGGCTTTCTTTTCTCTCAGGGTGTGTATGATTCAGCCCATTAGGGTTATTTGCATGAAGAGCTCTGATATATTTCTTCTCTTAGCAGTTTTGGTTAGATGTGCAGTGGGAACAGGCAGCCTTTGTTGGGTTTGAGTCTTCTGACATTAGAAGATTGTGACCCTATTTCCATATTGGGATTTATGTTCTCTCTGTTCAGATGGGGCTTGGCAGAGTGATTGAAAACACTTGTCTGTTTGTCTCATGTTCTTCATGTGCATTTTCAGGAATTTTTCAAAATGCTTCTCCTTTTAAGGTTTAGAGCCCTTCAGGATTGGACCGTACACCAACTTTGTTAACATTGGAGAGCGCTGTAATGTGGCAGGATCCAGGAAGTTTGCTAAACTCATCATGGCAGGAAATTATGAAGTGAGCACCCTGAGACACAGCCCCTCCAACATGTGCCATTTCTTGGGCTGGGTAGCATGTCAGTAAGAGAACTCTGCCCTTGCTAGTCCTGTAGCAGAGCTGCCTGGAAGTGTGTAAAGACGGTGGTGTGAGTGGGTAGCAGTTGGAGGGTGGGACTTCAAAAGTCAAAACTCTGTTGTTATTTGTCAGAAAGTACAACATGGGAGGGGGCCAGGGTCTAGTCATGAATTGTTCAGCAAGTTTGAATATTTGAGAATACTCTTCATTTTGGCCTCTAATCTTTCTAGGGAAAATAAAACCAAGAGAATTCCTATTCACCTGATTACTTCAGATGCTGACTGATCCTAATAGCTGTATGTCGTAATAAAGGGAACGGCTGCTGCCTTGACAAGTCTGTTTTTATTTAATTAAGTGAATTAATTAATTTAATTTTTTTGGTCTTTCTGAGACAGAGTCTCCGTGTAGCCCCAGGCGGCCTGGAATTTGCTATGTAGACCAGGCTGGCCTTGATCTACCTGCCTCTGCCTCCTGAGTGCTGGGATGAAAACCTGCACCACCTTGCCTGGCGAGAAGTCTGTTTTTAAGCTTGTCATGCTGTAGATGATCAAATTTAGTCCAGAGTCTACCCAAGACATAGATTTTATTTTTCTGTAAATATGAAATTAAAAACGGAAGAAATTGGGGCTAGAGAGATGGTTCAGTGGTTAAGAGTACTGATGGCTCTTACAGAGATCTGAGTTTAGTTCTCAGCACCCATTCTTCAGCTAACCACCATTTGTAACTCCAGTTCCAGGGGATCTGATGCCCTCTTTTGGCCTCTGTAGACATTGTAGGTGTATGGTGCACTTTACATACATGTAGGCGAAATACTCATACAAGTAAATAAAAAAATAATTAAATGGAAAAAGTTGGTTTTAGGAGGGTTGTTTTTGTTTTTAAAATTGTGGCTTAAGGGGCTGGAGAGATGGCCTAGCTGTTAGGAGCACCGACCGCTCTTACAGAGGACCCGGGTTTGATCCCCAGCACCCACATGGCGGCCGAGAACCATCTGAAACTCCAATTCCAGGAGAACTCCAGCTCCAGGGGAATCCGACACCCTCTTCTGACCTCCGCGGCATTGCACGACACAGATGCACAAACTTGCATGCAGACAGTACATTGATACACATACAGAAATAAATAAATGCCGGGCGTGGTGGCGCACGCCTTTAATCCTAGCACTTGGGAGGCAGAGGCATGCAGATCTCTGTGAGTTCGAGGCCAGCCTGGTCTACAGAGTGAGTTCCAGGACAGCCAGAGCTACAGGGAGACCCTGTCTCAAAAAGACCAAAAAAAAAAAAAAAAAAAATTGTGGCTTAAATTTTTTTTAGCCTGATATAGTGGTACACTACTTTAATCCCAGCACTTGAGAGGTTGGGGGCAGAGGCCAGCTAAGTCTGAGGCCAGCCCATATATATATATATAGTGAGTTCCAGGCCAGCCAAATTCTCAAAAAAAGGAAAAATTCTTTTTTTGGTCTTTTCGAGACAAGGTCTCCTTGTAGCCCCAGCTGGCCTGGAACTCACTATGTAGACCAAGTTGGCCTCTACCTTACTGCCTGCCTCTGCTTCCCTAGTGCTGTGGCTAAAGGTGTACACTATCATACTTGGCTCAAAAACAGTTTTTATTTTTAAAAATTTTTTAAATTTTTAAAAAATTTTGTTTTTTGTATGTGTATGAATGTACTGTCTGCATGCAGGTTTGTGCACCCGTGTCGTGCAGTGCCACGGAGGTCAGAAGAGGGTGTTGGATTCCCCTGGAACTGGAGTTCTCTTGGAATTGGAGTTACAGATGGTTCTCAGCCGCCATGTGGGTGCTGGGGATTGAACCTGGGTCCTCTGCAAGAGCAGTTGGTGCTCTTAACTGCTAGGCTATCTCTCCAGCCCCTCAAAAACAGTTTTTAAAGACCACTTTTAATCCATTTGTGCTTGCATGGGTTCACACTCATGTGGCATGGCACCTGTGAGGTCAGAGGACAACTTCCACCATGTGGTTCTTGAACTCACTCAGGCTGTTAGGTTTGGCTGAACCATCTTGCCAGCCCTGTTTTAATGGTAGCTAATTTTATCATCTAACTTTTCTAACTTTTTTTTTTTAATACAACCTTATAGCTAAAAAATGGAAAAAAAAAACTGAGAGAAATATGCAGGACAGTTATGGCAAAATGCATGATCTGGGATGGGGTGGGGGTGGGGGGAAGGGAAAGGGAAATATGCCTGAACTGAATTGGAAAATGATGTATGAAATGCACAAAGCATCAATAATAAAAAAAAAAAGAAGTAGAAGTGGCAGAAACCAGAATTTGAGTAGATTTAGTTTTTAACATATTTGCTTTTATTTTGTGTGTATGTGTGAGCTTATATACACATGTATATGTGGGAGTGTGTGTGTCTGTATATGCATATGAGTTCCAGTAGAGGGTGTTGGACCCTTCAGAGCTGGTGTTATAGTTTTGTGGCCAGCCTGGCTTGTTACTGGGTACTGAAATCCAAGCTCTGGTCTTCATCGATTGTGTACCAAGTGCTCTTAACCACTGGGCCATCTTTTTAGCCCCTAGATTGAGTTTTTAAACACATGGAAGAGATCTATTTATCATCTTTTTCGGACTTGCTAATTATCGTTTGACAGTGCTCCCCGGAGTTGTGTCTTCTTTCTTGGCGTAGTACTGGTTAGCTGCCTCCTGGGCTGCCAGCTCCTTCCTTCAGTGCTGTTGCTGCTCACTGCTGCCATATGCTTCCATCGTGTTCCTCCCCAGTGTTTGCAAGGAGGATATGGGCCGAACCTTGAGGCTGCGTTCTGCCCTGCCCACCTGCGCCTGACTCCTTTCCGTCCTGATCTGCCTGCTGAGTACTGGAGGCGTTCTCTGCCACAGAACTTGGGCTCTTGCTCGCTCTTTCTGAAGTTCTTTTCTCCCTTTTTAGTCATACTGTTCTTCAGTTGCTGTTCTCTGCTATCCTTTTCAGCTTTCAGACTGGATGGACTTGTTAGCTAGAGATTGCTTTAGGAAGAAGCACACAGATGAACATAGTATCATTTAATAAGGTCTTCTGTATGCTTGGACTGCTGATCACCCATATATTTATTCAATCTTTACAGTCCCATGAATAGGTACTGTTCCTGGTAACAGAAGCTTGGGAGAGGGAAATGAGCAGTCTCTTGTTGCATAGCAAGTGATAGAAGCAAGTCTACAAAGTCCATGTTCTTAGCCGTCTTGTGTCTGCCTGCTCGGGAACTGAAGGAGGTTGCAGGCAAGGCAGGAGGGATGGTGGTTGAGTCCTTCTTAGAATCTGGCTTTCTCTGAGGCAGTGTTAACATTGGAGAGCTTTCATATTATCTGTGCTTAGATAATTTTGATATTTGATTTTCACTTTGGTACTAGTGACTGGAAGGTTTTAAATTAAAAAAATTTTAATGTGACTTTTAAAAAATTTTTATTTATTTCTGTATGTTTATGAATGTACTGTCTGCATGCAAGTCTATGCACCCGTGTCGTGCAATGCTGCGGAGGTCAGAAGAGGCTGTCGGACTCCCCTGGAACTGGAGTTCTCCTGGAATTGGAGTTTCAGACGGTTCTCGGCTGCCGTGTGGGTGCTGGGGATCGAACCCAGCTCCTCTGCAAGAGCGGTCCGCGCTCTTCACTGCTAGGCCATCTCTCCAGCCCCATTAATGCGACTTTTTCATATGCAGCTAGATAGAGCCTTCAAGAACAGGGGTTGTGAGTTATACCTCTTTTTATTCCTTGTACTATTTGAATTTCTTACAATCCTACACCATTTTCCCTCCTGGTACTGGGGACTGAACCTAGGATTTCATGCATGCCCAGAAAGTACTGTAACTCCCAAGCTGCAGCCTAGCCCTGACCCTGCCTCCGCTTGCACACCTAGGGCTGTGAGTGTGAGAGGAAGTACTCTTATCAGGGAGCTGCTGCCTCAGTGCCTGAGAAGCCAGTTTTTGACTTGCCACACTTAGTTGTGGTCCTTTGGGCTAGAATATAGATAGTGGTAGTGTTCTTACCTGATTGTGGTCTTTTTTTCTATAGCCTTGGTGTCTCCTGTGGCATTTACCAGGGGGCTTCTTCCCTGTTCTGTCGCAGGCTGATAGTAACTGCTCTGTTTTTCTGTGAGCAAAGGAAGATCAGACTAGGGGCAGCGTCTGCTATGGATTCTACCTTTGCTTATTTGTTGCACTGCAAAGCTGTAGTGAAGACTCAGACACAAGTGTGTCATTCAGTTAACAAAGAATTAGAGAAACTATTCAAACTCATTTAACTCTTCGATATTTGCCCAAACAGGGAAAGTGTTCATCACAGACTGTTAATATTATGGGCTGCAGAAATGGCTCAGCAGTTAAGAGCACTGACTGTGGTTACAGGGGACCAGGTTCAATTCCCAGCACCCACATAGTGGCTAACAACCACCCATAATTCCAGTTTCAGAAGATCTGACACCCTCTTCTGACCTCTGTGGGTATTGCACAACATGGGCACACTTATATACATTAGGCAATACACTCATACATATTAAAAAATATATTTACTGGGGGCTGGAGAGATGGCCTAGTGGTTAAGAGCACCGACTGCTCTTGCAGATGACCCAGGTTCAATCCCCAGCACCCACACGGCGGCTGAGAACCGTCTTTAACTCCAGTTCCAGGGGAATCCAACACCCTCTTCTGATCTCCGCTGCATTGCATGACACAGAGTGTGCACAAACCTACATGCAGACAGTACATTTCATACACATAAAAAAATATGTATTTATTTGTTTTATTTTATATGTATAAGTATTTTGCCTGCATGTATATAAGTACACTTGTGCTTGCAGTCCATTTCAGTGCAGGAAACTGAACTTGGGTCATTTGGAAGATCAGCCAGTGCTTTTTACCACCAAGCCATGTCTCCCTCCCCTAAAAATTTTTCTTTCTTTCTCTTTTTTTTTTGGTCTGAGGCAAGGTATCCCTTTAGTCCCAGCTGTCCTGGAGCTCAGTATATAAACTAGGCTGGCCTTGAACTCACAGAGATCCGCCTGCCTTTGCCTCCCAAGTGCTGGGATTAAAGGCGTGTGTCACCACACCTGGCAAAGATCTTTCTTGAAGGAAATAGGACTTGATTGGGTTTAACCCATGCAGATGTAAAAGGGATTGTGTTGCTAGCACAGAGCCATGTGATCACAGAGGTGAGCAGACTTGGCTGAGTTCATTGTCCATTGGGGGCCAAGTGAGAAATTCATTTGTTTTAGAAGGTAGGCAGATCGGGGCTGAGTTTAGATTTTTCATGGTAGGATGCAGCGTTAGTAGAGTCCAAAACAGGGAGATGATGTGTGGTTAGTCTATACTGAGTGCTGGGGGTTGGAGGGCGGCTCCAGAGTCAGAGAGTCAGCAGGTTGTTGTTGGGGTTAGGGAGGACCTCCTGTGGGTGGGAGGGATTTCTCTTTTTAGTCAGTTTCCTAACCATGCTTCCTCTCTCATTCCTCCCCCAGGAAGCCCTGAGCATTGCTAAAGTGCAGGTGGAAATGGGAGCCCAGGTGCTGGATATCAACATGGATGATGGCATGCTGGATGGTCCCAGTGCAATGACCAGATTTTGCAACTTTATTGCTTCTGAGCCTGATATTGCCAAGGTAGTACAAGGTTTTTGTTCATCAAGGGAGTTTACCTGGCTTGCTCTTTGATTTAAGCTTTGCCAGTCTGTCCCTTCAGGAATTGGTACTCTTTTCCTTCATTGAAAGCACAGTGGTTTCTGATTCTCAGCTTGCTTTCTTTTATTTTTAATTTTATGTGTATATGTATACATGTTTTGCCTGTATGGTATGTTCACCATGTGCATGCCTGGTGCCACAGAGGCCAGAAGAGGGTGTTGGATTCCTGGAACTGAAATTATAGACAGTTGTCAGCTTCCATGTGGGTGCAGGGAACTAAAGCTGGGCACTCTGCAAGCACAGGACCATCTCTGAGCTGGCTCTCCAGCCCTGTCCTCAGCTTTCTCAGCTAATGGCAGAGAGAGAATTTCAGCTTGTGTTGCCAGGCGTCATGAGAACTCCGCTGCAGGAGACAGTGCGTTCGTCAGCTGTCTGGACAGACTGAGAGCACCTCAGAAGGCTGTCCTGAGGTGGTTCTGTGCGCTGGTTCTGTCCCTGCCTTGGAAAATGGAGCTCAGTTGGGGCTTCCTTAACTGAAAGACAAACAGACCTTCTTAGACATCAGATTAAGAGAGAGACAGCTGGGTGTGGTGGCACACGCCTTTAATCCTAGCACTTGGGAGGCAGAGGCAGGCGGATCTTTGTGAGTTCAAGGCCAGCCTGCTCTACAGAGTGAGTTCCAGGACAGCTGGGGCTACAGGGAGACCCTGTCTCAAAAAGACAAAACAAAAAAAAAAAAAAAAAACCAGAACGAGGAGAGAGAGACAAAAGACAAGGTTAATTAGACGTCATGTTAGTGTTTATACTTGCCTTTAAAGGTAAAGGTTTTTTGAGTCAGTATTTTAAATATTTAGAAGCCTTAAACCATGAAAACCTCACCTCATTTCTGGGCCATTAAATCTGATGAGAAGAATTTTTATTTTTTTAATTTCATTTTATTATTCGTGTGTGCATTCATGGCACATGGCACTGGCAGAGGGCTAGGATGCGCCACCCTTCTCTGGTGGTGAACTGAGGTGGTCAGTCTTGCACAGCAAGTGCCTTTGTCCATTGAGCAGTCTGGCCCTGGAAATTTTTTTTTTTTTTGAGATAGTTTCTCAAATAGCCCTAGCTGGTTTTATTTATTTATTTTTTAATTTTTTTTTTATTTTTTGGGCTTTTGAGACAGGGTCTCCTTTTAGTCTCAGCTGGCCTTGGAACTTGCTTTGTGGACCCACGATATGGCCCTTGAACTCACAGAGATCACGCTAGCCTTAGCCTTCCCAATTAGATTAAAGGCATGCTGCCACCACGCTCCAGCCGAAAAAGACTTTCTTTTTTTTTATATTTATTTTTGTATGATAAAAAGGACTCTTTCTTTTTTTTATTTTATTTTATTTTTGTATGTGTATGAATGTACTGTCCTGCATTGTAGGTTTGTGCACCAGGTCGTGCAATGCCGCGGAGGTCAGAAGAGGGTCTCAGATTCCCGAACTGGAGTTTCTCCTGGAATGGGAGTTAACGACGGTTCTTCAGCCGCCATTGTGGGTGCTGCGGGGTCGAACCTGGGTCCTCTGCAAGCTAGTTTGGTTTTAAACTCACTAAGTAGCCAAGGTTGGCCTTGAATTTCTGATTCTTCTGCCTCTGCCCTCTGAGTACTGGGAGGATAGTGTGTGCTACCGTGCCTGGAGGGGGAGGGAGTTGTAAGTTATCTCTTTGTCTTAGTTTTGCTTTTTGCTTTTTTTTTTTTTTTTTCAGATAGGGTCTCACTATGTAGCATTAACTGGATTGGAAATTTGGTTTGTAGACCAGGCTAGCCTGGAATTCTAGAAATCTTCCAACTTCTGCCACAAGGTTAATGCCCCGCCATCCCATTTATCTTTTTTTTTTTTTTTTTTGGTCTTTTTGAGACACGGTCTCCCTGTATCCCCAGCTATCCTGGAACTCTGCTCTGTAGATCTGGCTGGCCTTGAACTCACAAAGATCCACCTGCCTCTGCCTCCCAAGTGCTAAGATTGAAGGCGCGTGGCACCACACCCAGGCCCCCCCCCCCTTTTTTTTAAAGAAACTTTCGGAGTTTCAGTTAGGCTGAGCTTCCAGGTTTTTATTAGGTTTAAGTGAGAAGTCTTTGGTAACCATTAAATTGTATTTATCTATCTTTCATTTGTATTTTGGCACTTACTAAAAAGCCCCACCACTTTTCTGGGAGTAAACCTTTTGAGAAATACTGGTTTAGAGCAGCTCAGTATTCTGTTCAGAGTCTGTCTGGATTGGAGCTGGAGCCATTTGTTTACCTGCTTCCTGTGGAAAGAAGGCTGGCTCCTAGGAGCCAGGCTCACTGATGAGCTTTTGGCTCTGATTCCTCTTCTCTGTAGTGGGCTGATCAGATCTGCTGTACTCAGATGTGAACTGTGATGACGAGAGTCTCTTGTTGACTGTGAAGGACCTCTTGTAAGAGCTTGTTACTCTGATTGCTGCAGTGACCTTTCTTTCCTGGGTTTGATCTACTACTGAAACTTACTACAGGCCAAGTTTTGCCCAACTGGGATAGAGCATAAAGACGTGCTACTAGTTGGGAGGCCGAGGCAGGGTGACAGCTGGACTCTAGCCTGGGCTACCTAGCATGACCCTGCTGCTAAAAACCAAAGGTTTCAGTAGAACATTTTTACCAGTGGGGCTGTAACAGCAAAATACTTCAAGCTCTTTCAAACATTGGTATTGCTCTTGCATTTGATCCTTTTTTTTTTTTTTGGTCTTTTCTAGACAGGGTCTCCCTGTAGCCCCAGCTTTCCTGGAACTCACTCTGTAGACCAGGCTGGCCTTGAACTCACAAAGATCCTCCTGCTTCTGCCTCCCGAGTGCTAGGATTAAAGGCGTGCGCCACCATGCCCGGCTTGATCCTTTTCTAAGTAAGCCTCTAAATTATAAGTGTATGCTAAGAAAAAGTAAAATTGGCAGTCTTTTTTTTTTCTCCCCTTTGAAACAGAGTGTCATATCCTGTATTGACCTAGAACTCATTGTGTAGCTGACAGAGGTCTTGAGTTTCTGACCCTTCCATCTCCCAAATGCTGGGATTAGATGACAGGCTTTTATCACCATGCCCAGTTTATAGACTGAAGGCCTCATGCATGCTAGGTGAGCGTGTGGACAGTTGAGGTACATCTGTAGTTCCCCTGTGACCTGTCCTTTTTAAAGCAGTTTAATAATTCTTTTGCTTAGGGAATTGATGACTACTTTCCTAAAAGTGCTTCTTGCCCTGGGAACCATTCCTTGACTTCTATCCCCTTTATAGATTGGGTGTGATGCCTGTGAAAGGTGTTTTTCTGGATGACTGTGCTACTCTTGTATTCTCTTTCACCTTTTCTACAATTATTTCATTACTTATTTAATCATTTATCTTAATAAGCATGGAGAAGTCAAGGACGTATCCACCTTACCACTGTCCATATGTGGGGCTTAACACAAGAGCGTATTTCTTACTGAATGCCTTGAATAATGGGCCTAGGTCACCTACCCTACTTACTTCTTTGTAACAAATGAATCCTTCCTTTAAGCCCTTCCTGTTTTGGAACAGAGGCATACATTAGAAAGAACCCTGTTACCTCATGTGCGTGTTTCATCTGTTAATAGAGTTATTTGCAGTTTTTTAGTATTAGATATGTTTTTTCTTTCTAATAGTAAACCTTTTTTTTTCTGCTCAGGAGCTTGATTTTCTTTTTTTTTCTTTTCTTTCTTTTTTTTTCTTTTCTTTCTTTTCTTTCTTTCTTTCTTTCTTTCTTTCTTTCTTTCTCTCTCTCTCTCTCTCTTTTTTTTTTTTTTTTGTTATGTGTGTGTGTCTTTTTGAGACAGGGTCTCCCTTTAGTCCCAGCTGGCCTGGAACTCTCTAGAAGCTTGATTTTTCTAAAGGGAGGATTAAATTTTAATAACTTGGCAAGAAGGCTGTTCCCAGAGGGCAGAAGGTTCAACATCAATCCTAGTCTGGCCAGAGATGCTTGAATGCAATATTGGAGGTGTTTGCCTCAGGGTTTAGGTGCTTGGAAGTGTAAAGTATACCTGAAGCCCATAAACTGGTCTCATAGATTGCCAGCCTTTGGGTTATAAGTCCTGGTCCATACACATATTTTCTTGTTAGCTGATCTTACTCTAAGCATTTTGAACCTTAAGCAAGTATGTTAATATTTTAAAATCCTAGTTCTAATACTCTACAATTATTTGTTTATTTTTTCCTAAAGAAGGAATAGAGTTTATTTGGAGACTTTGAGAGGTGACTTGTGGCCCCTGTGTAATCTGCCCTCTGTCTTAGGTGCCCCTGTGCATTGACTCTTCCAATTTTGCTGTGATTGAAGCTGGGTTGAAGTGCTGCCAAGGGAAGTGCATAGTCAACAGCATCAGTCTGAAGGAGGGGGAGGACGACTTCCTGGAGAAGGCCAGGAAGATCAAGAAGTTTGGAGCTGCTGTGGTAGTCATGGCTTTTGATGAGGAAGGACAGGTGAGTGGTGTTGTTGACCTGCACCGTTGTGTCCCCAGGTGAGATAGCAATGAGAGAAAACCAAGTCTTAGCCTCATGTATGCACACGTACGTATGTATTTCTGTATGAAAAATTGACATATATAAAAATATATACATCACTAGGGGAAAGGTTGAACTGACTATTCATTAAATGCTGTTGGAACACCTGCTCTGCATTTGGAAGAAAAAATTAGAACCCTGGTTTTAGTTCACGTTGTGCTTTTATAACAGAATATCACAAATTTGGTAGTTTATAAATACTAGACATTTATTCAGCTTACAATTCTGGAGCTGAGAAATTTCAGATTGAGGGGCTTTTTGCTGCTTTGTCCCTTGGTGAAAGCCCAAGAAAGAGAAGGAAGCATAAGGGGGGCTTGCTATTACAGTAAATACTCTTCTGTGGCAGGGAGTGAGCCCATTCTTCCAACGACAACAATAAATCTATCCATGAAGGAAGATTGCAAACTACATGAGATAGACACCTCTTAAAGGTGTCTACACTAGTTCCACCATATACTAAATAAGGTCTATGTCAATTAAAGATTGAAATGTAAAAAATTCTAAACGATATATAGGAACATTGAAATTTCCATGCAGTAAATGTTGCCAACTCAAGATGTTAGAAAGTAAGTTGATAGGTCTTTTCATATAGAGATGTAAAACTCTGTGTGCTGAAAGATATGGTACCTTTAATGGGTTAATATCCCTAATATGTGGGCTGGAGAAATGGCTCCATTAGGAGAACTGGCTGCTCTTGCAGAAGACCTGAGTTTGAGTCTCAGCATCCACATAGTGGCTAACAACCATTTGTAACTCCAGTTCCAGGTGATCCATGACCTCTTCTGACCTCCTCAGGCATTACATGACACAGATGCACTTACACACCTGCAAACGAACATTCATATGCATAAAATAACGATAAAACCGTAATATGCAGAGTTTGTGTAAGTCAAAGAGCAGAACACTCCAATAGAATAGACAAAGGGCATGAATAATAATCTTGCAGAGGAGTGCAAGTGGGCAGTGAGCCTAAGAGGAGAATCCAAGATTCCTGTGCTTAAACGAATAGTAAAACAACTGTCTTTTATCAAACAGAAACCATTTAAAGATTGATAAGTGCTGAGGCTAGAGCATTGGCTGTTCTTGCAGAGGACCTTGGTTTGATTCCCAGCATCCACATGTTGGCTAACAACTGTCTGTAACTCCAGTTCTAGGATATCTGATACCTTCTTCTGACCTCTGAGGTCATTGCACAACATGGGTGCACTTACACATTTGCAAATAATATACTCATACACATAAAATATATATATATATATATATATATATATATATATTTATTTTTGGTCTTTTTGAGATAGGGTTTCTCTTTAGTCCTAGCTGGTCTGGAGCTTACTATGTAGACCAGGCTGGCCTTGAACTCACAGAGATTTGCCTGCCTCTGCCTCCCAAGTGCTGGGATTAAAGGCGTGTACAACTACACCCGGCTATAAAATATTTTTTAAAATTGATAAATGGCAACTTTCATCATACCTCTGCCATAGAGTCAGGTCGGGCCATGGAAACTTGAGACATCATGATAATTCAGTGGGTGATATACATTCGATGATTCTGCAGTGCTCTTTTTGGCCTTTTTGAGACAGGGTCTCCCTGTAGCCCCAGCTGTCCTGGAACTCTCTCTGTAGACCAGGCTGGTCTTGAACTCACAAAGATCCACCTGTCTCTGCCTCGAGTGCTAGGATTAAAGGCGTGTGCTCTGCAGTGCTTTTACTCCTCACAGAGCTTTCAAAAATACCTGGTAGCTATGCAGTATTTAATCAATAATTGAAAAGTTTCATTCCTTTATGGCCGCCTCTCGCTAGGCTCTTGTGATGGACTGAGTCTGCGAGGTTTGTGCTCACTTTTCATTGCAGCGTTGTGGTAGCCCCAAATCGACAGCACTGTCCTCTATCTGTAGAATCCTTAAGTATCGATAACATACCATGTAGAATACTGTATAGCACTGAATAAGAATGAGGTGATGGGATCATATGCAAAAGCAAGTGACATAGTCTCAATTTTATTGAATATGATGTATATGAATCTGTATAAATGGAAAAAAAAAAAAACCCTGACAGCTGTGAACTAGGGTAGGAATGGTCTTGGGGGCATATTAACCAAAAATGCTGGATTTTATGTACTTTTTCCTTCCTCCCCCCACCCCTTCTCTCCATGATTTTTCTTTTTTGGTCTTTTTAAAAAAATTTTATTTATTTTTTATGTGTATGAATGTACTGTCTGCATGTAGGTTGGTGCACCCGTGTCGTGCAATGCCGCAGAGGTCAGAAGAGGCGTCGGATTCCCCTGGAACTGGAGTTAAAGACAGTTCTCAGAAGCCATGTGGGTGCTGCGGATCGAACCCGGGTCCTCTGCAAGAGCAGTTGGCACTCTTAACCGCTAGGCCATCTCTCCAGCCCCTTTGGTCTTTTTGAGACAGGGTATCCCTGTAGCCCCAGCTGGCCTGGAACTCAGTGTGTAGACCAGGATGGCCTCAAACTCACAGAGAGCCACCTCCTCTGCTTCCTGAGTGCTAGGATTAAAGGCCTGTACCACCACGGCCAGCTCTCTGTTTATTTTTGTTTTTTTGAAATAATTTTTTTCATCAAAACTGTTACTGTTTTTGTATAAAATATACGTTTTCATTATGAGAACAATTGAAATAATCTGGCAGACTGCAAATGAAAGATGATGTTTTTCATTAACTTATGTTGGACCTAAATTTATATACCAAGGGAGAGCACACATGTGATAAATCAGTTATTCTTCCAACCATGTTCCCAACCCCACTCCTCATGCATCTTTAACCCCATCCCCAGTGTAATTCGTTTAATCTGTGGGTATTTTCAGGGCTCACACTGTGAAAACAGCCACGCTGTATGCTCGTCCCTTTCCTTTCCCACACTGTCTGCTGTCTTCCTACCTTGTCAGCATCACCTATGTTCAGATTGTCTGTTAGTGGTTTACGTCTTCAGTAGCCAAGTTCCAGGCATTAAGTGCACCTCCATTTACATTCCCCCCTCCGCCCCTCATTTCCTCTTCTCTCTGTCCCTGGGAGCAGGTGCAGGCCTTGGGGTGCTAGGCAAGCACTCTTTCTGAGCCACACTGAGCCCTGGAATTTCAGTTTTTTGATGAATTCTCTGAGTCTTCTGGCAGACCTGGGAAGGCTGCTTGGTAGACTACACAGCTGTTCTGTGAAGTGTTCCTCTCACCTGAGTAGAGGGACACTTGAGGTAGGTACCCAGTTTGAATAGCAGCCCTGAGGACAGGATAGCTGGGAAGGAGACTGGGAGGATGTGAGATTAGGATGGTGCCAGTGAATCACAGAGCACCTTGGGAAACGTGCAGCCAACACTCAGTTAACATTGCTTTGTGTCACCTGGGAAGCACTGAAGGTTTTTGACCACAGTTGTGATCAAGGTCTGAATTCTAGTTTAAAGCCTTTCTGGTGGAGAGAATGATCTGGTGAATGAGAGAAGGTGATGATTAGGACCAAGCTGGAAGCCACAGAGGGTGCTAAAATTTATCTGTTTTCAGATATGCTTTTCACATATAGTTGGTGGGATAAGTTTTTCACATTGGATGTGGGTTGTAAAATAGAAAGATGAAGGATAATTTCAGGGTGTCTTGCAATGTTAAAATATCCTGACAAAGACTATACTTTCAGGGATCATTTCTATAGTATCTTACTAGAGAAGTTTCTCTGACTGCGTAGAGTACCAGAAACCACGAGGAGGAGATGTAGCGTTCTCTCCTGGGCTTCTGAAGCCGGCTCTTGGTGTTGCTCTACTGCAACTGCCACTGCCATTGATGATCGTTCTCTCTTTTGGGAGAGTAGAGGGAGAGAGTGCAGTCTGAGTGGGAAAAAAATATCCTGACAAATGCAACTTGAGGGAGAAAGGGTTTATTTGGCTCATAATTCAGTCGTAGTTTATCATGTCAGAGGAGTCAAGGAGGCAGGAATGTGAAGCAGCTAGTCCTTTTATGTCCGTAGTCAGAGGAGAGAGCAGTGAATTCGTGCATGGCAGAGCTCACTTTGCTTTCTCCATGCTTATATAATCCAGGATCCCCTGCCCAGGCAATGGTGCCATCTACAGGTGGGCAAATCCTTCCACCTATAGATTTTATATATACTAATATAATCAAGATAATCCTCCAAGGGTATGTCCACAGGCCAACATAGTGTAGTCAGTATGTTTAGATTCCCTAGGTGATTCCATTGTCAAGCTGATAATGGAAATTATTTCAAGGATGAATTGAGAAGCCAGCAATACAGATATTTTGGTCGGTTAAGAACTGCCACCCATGCCGGGCGTGGTGGCGCACGCCTTTAATCCTAGCACTTGGGAGGCAGAGGCAGGCGGATCTTTGTGAGTTCAAGGCCAGCCTGGTCTACAATGTGAGTTCCAGGACAGCTGGGGCTACAGGGAGACCCTGTCTCGAAAAGACCAAAAAAAAAAAAAAAGAACTGCCACCCACTACCAGGAGGTGGGAACTACCTGAGTGGAGAACCACTGCTGCAATGAAGCAGAGCAGAGGATCCCCTCACTGGGTTTGTTTTGATATTTGGCTGTTCTTTTGGTCTTTTGTGTTTGTTATTCATCTTGTAAACAGAGCTTTCAAAGTTAGGTCAACATGACAGGGAGGACTTTTGAGACATTTCAAAGACATAAGGGAACATTTGTTTTGGAGATGTGTCTCCCAGACTGGCCTCAAACTCTTGGCAGTCCTCTTGCGTCAGCCTCCCAGGTTCTGAGATTGCAAGTATGCACCACCATTCCTGGCTGTTAACTTTGATCAACTATTTTATTTATTTATTTATTTATTTTATGTGTATGAGTGTACTGCCTGCATATAGGTTGGTGCACCCATGTCATGCAATGCTGGGAGGCCAGAAGAGGGTGTCAGAGGTCAGAAGAGGGTGTTGGATTCCCCTGGAACTGGAATTAAAGATGGTTTTCAACTGCCATGTGGGTGCCAGGGATCAAACCTGGGTCCTCTGCAAGAGCAGTCTGCACTCTTAACAGCTAGGCCATCTCTCCAGCCCCTTATTTATTTTTTTTTTATGTGTATGAGTGTACTGTCTGCATGTAGGCAGAAGAGGGTGTCAGAGGTCAGAAGAGGGCATCGGATTCCCCTGGAACTGGAGTTAAAGACGGTTCTTAGCTGCTGTGCGGGTACTGGGAATCAAACCTGGGTCCTCTGCAAGAGCAGTCAGTGCTCTTAATTGCTGAGCCATCTCTTCAGCCCCTTGATCAACTATTTTGAAACTATATAACAAGAAATAGGTCACTTTTATTTTGAAGTTTATATGGAAGAATAGCTATCATTACTCTCTAAGTATTATGAGATGATTATTTTAATTTTATGTATATGAGTGTTTTGCTTGCATGTAAGTGCACCACATGGATGTAGTTCTGGAAGAGGTCAGAAGAGGGCATCAGACTCCTGCAACTGGAATTGTGGATGATTGTAAGCTGCTATTTGGGTGCTGGGAACCCAACCTGGGTCCTCTGCAAGAGCAGCCAGTGCTCTTAATCATGGAGCCATCTCTCCAGCCCCTGAAGTGATTATCTTTGATAAGATGAGGTTTTTGAAAATATAATTATCACATAGTGGCAGAGTAGATGACTGTTTTTGTTTTGATATATGGAAGCTATATAAAATAGTAATACCATTCTATAAAGGCATCTATTATGTGTAATACATTTCTCTGTTATTATGATTTGAAAGAAGATTCCAACTTACTTTCACAGCTAGTAATCCCTGTCTTGATTATTGAATTTAAATAATAAAGAACCAGTGTCTTGCCAGTGTTCAGATTTGTCCTCAAGGAATGTGGGGTGGCTTTCCAGGCACTCACCCTCTGGAGTTTAAATAGGAAGTCTAAAGGCTATTGTTTTGTATTTTGTGTTGGCTTGCTTTTTGATTTGTTTGTCTTTTTCTTTGGTCAATATATTTCCATTAGTAGTGATTTTTTATATTTTTATTTCATTGAGGTTAGATAAATAGATATTGTTTGAACTTCTAGTTCACTGTCTTAGATTTTTGTGGGGATTATAGGTTTAGTCAAATGGGTTTAGTCTCTGGGAGAATTTTTCATTTTCAGTTGATTTTTTTTTTTTTTTTTCCTGTAGATGAGCTGACTTCAGATTTCTCCTTGTGACTTTTTTAGCACTTTGCTAAAATTTGATGTCAACTTTTACATTTCAGGGCCTCCATCTTGGTGGCTTTAGTAGACTATCCCTGACATGATTATTTCTATTCTTGGGCCTTTCATTACAAGATGGCTTATATTTTAAATTCCTTTTGTGAAAAAGAGACATACCCAGATTACCTTCAGATACTGTATTTTATGGGAGGGCTGAAGAATGTAAGTCCTTTGAGTCTGCAGTGTCAAATAGGGAGAAGAGTGCAGTTCAGTGTCCTAGTTCCTAGCCTACTCTTGGCATTTCTTTCTCTGATAATTGCTCATTTGATGCTCCCTCTCATTAGAATATGGTATTATTTCATCTAGACCTTAATATTTGGTATTAGAGTGCAGTAAACTGCCTAAAAGGGTCTCAGTGTTGGCTTGACATTAGCATCAGTAAGGATTCTTGCATTGCCCACCCAAGAGTCTGGTTCAGCTGGTTTTGAGTAGTGCAGCAAAACTCCCTATGAGTTGAGAACCTTCCCTGGTAGAAGAAATCTCCCAATCTATTCTGCTGAGCATCTGGATCTGTGAAACTGCCTGCTGTGGTTGAGGTTTACCAGCATTGTGTGTCTCAGCTACTGACCTGAGAGTACCAAAGATGATACACACCTAGGACCTGTTGCCAGCAGAAGCCTCCTTGCCAAATCATTCTGAGATCCAGCTGTGTACTTAGTGGCCAGAAGCTAGGGGCTATTCTTGAGGTGGAGCTTATGCCAGATGCCACAGAGAACAATTGACAAGGGCCTAGGTTGTACAGAGGTCATAGTGACTCAGCTGTGGCTCCAGAAGTGACTTCCTGTCCTAGGAGCATGCTCTTGAAGTCCCATAGCCATCTGCTTTTGGTATGGAGTTTCAGAGGGTTGTTAGCCACCATGTGGGTGCTGGGAATCGAGCCTGGCTACTCTGCAGGAGCAGCCAGTGCACAGAGCCATCTCTCTTTCACCATCAATATATTGTTATATCAGTTTTTCTCAAAATATCTCACTGAACTTTAGTTTTTGTAAGACAGGTCTCCTTATAGCCACAGCTGGCCTGAAACTTGTTATTGATTACTGAACTTTTGATCTTTGCTCTTAAAGTTCCTCGTAACTTCTGTGTGGTGTATCCCAGTTGTCAGAATCACTACCCCTGTGCTCTGGAGCCATTAAGTAAAAACAGAGCTTGGTGGCTCACACTTTTAGGCTCAGCACTCGGGAGGCAGAGCAGGAGGATCTGAGTTTGAGACCAGTTTTGTCTACAGAGTGAGTTTGAGGCCAGCCATGGCTACATAGTAAGACCCCGTCTCAAAAAATAAAATAATGTGCTCGCTTCAGCAGCACATATACTAAAATTGGAACAATACAGAGAAGATTAGCATGGCCCCTGTGCAAGGATGACATGCAAATTCGTGAAACATTCCATATTTTCAAAGTGAGAATTTTCCCTACCATGTTTGATAAATATTGTCCAGGTTAAATTGCCAAGAATGTGTTGTCTAAAATGCCTGTTTCGTTTCTAGGGATGGAACTCCACCCTGTACTTGGATTTAAGTATGTATGGAATGTTATGATAGGCTGTAGTCATAGTGGTGGTCAGACATAGAAATGGTAGGGAGACAAAAATATACATGTGAAATAAACTCAGTATTTTAATAAAGTAAAAAAATAAAATAAAATACTGGGATTATGTGAGCAAGGCACTGTACTACTGTGATAGTTGATCTGGTAACTAACACATCTTCTGTTGCTTGTAGAAGGGTAATATATACAGTGAGTTTACACAAGACAAAAGGATGATTCACATCCCAGGTAGGCCAGAGCACGATAGTGCAGGATGTCATGAGGTTTTTTCACATGCCTCAGAGTGTCATGAAATTGAAAACTTAAGAATCGTTCATTTCTGGAGTTTCCCATTGAATATATTTGGATTGCAATGACTGTGTGTAATGGTTACCATGAAATATGGAAGCGCAGGTAAGAAAGTACTATCTTTACTTCCATCCAACCCCAGAGTAGATTCAATTGAAAATAGTCCGAAATTCAGAATGTAATTTTGTGGTGTGTTTGTGAGGTGTGATCTGAGGTGACTTCTTTGACCAAGTTCAGAAATAGTGTGGTGAAAGAAGCATCCATTTACTTATTACTTCAGCAGATAACATTGAGCACATACTCTTAAGAGGCCCTGGTGTGGGCCCTGTGGACACAGTAAGACTGACATTCTAGCCATTGAGAGACAAAAAACAGTAATAAAACAACCAAGAATAGTACATTGCCAAATGAATGTAGGTGGAAAGAGATGCGCTGAAGAAAGGAGGTGAAGGGTGGTAAGTGGTCTGCTTTGGAGGGAGCCATTAAGGCAGAGTTTTGGAAAGGGGGCAGTTGTCTCAATGTCTGTGATCTGTGAAGCACAAAGACGAGCTTTGGGCAGTGACAGCAGTAAGTGTAAAGGCTCTGACTGAGGTAAAAGTAAGCATGGCAGATTTTAGGACCTTCAGAGAAGTGTTTGGAACGAGGGCAAATGGTAAGACATTGCTGGAGACAGAGGCCTTGCCTGAGGGTGATGGGGAGTAGCCAGGATGCCAAACCGTGTTGTAGTTTGTGTTTTGCCTTCTAGGACTCTGTTTGGAAGGATAATACTAATTCATAGTTATAACTTGAGGTATATGGAGCAAGCTTGTACTATGGTGATTAGGATTGGGAAACCAATATCCTCGAGTCTGCCTAGAATGTTACTGCAGGAAGACCCAAGAAAGCAATAGGTGTGTTACCTGGGTGGCAGGTTGGCACACTGCAGCAGATCAGGAGAGCGTGGAATACTCTGTTTGAGACAGGGTCTCACACTGTAGCCCAGGCTAGCCTGGCATTCATTGTGTATGTAACTTAGACTGGCTTCTACCTTTTAATTCTCCCCCCACCCCCTCCCAAGTGCTAGGATTCCAGGTGTGAGTTGTAGTGCTCAGCTATTTATTTTTTAATGTCTTTAATAGAGTTTGACTTTTTTAAAAACCACATTTATTCGAGTATCTTCTTTGTTAATACATTCATGAATGATATTTTCACATATGGACTGTAACTGTTATATTGAAAACATAAGATGTTTAAACTGATGTTTCCTCTCTAAGATAGCTTGAATGTATAGAGAAAGTTTGACATTTGGGTTTCTAAGAAATCCAAGCATTGAGACTTGAATGCTGATAAGTAAAATGTGCTGTTCTCATAGATAACACTTCACTTTTCTATGTTAAATTACATATTTGATCCTTTCCCCAGGCAACAGAAACAGACATTAAAATCAGTGTGTGCACTCGAGCCTACCACCTCCTTGTGAACAAACTGGGCTTTAATCCAAATGACATCATCTTTGACCCCAACATCCTCACAATTGGTACTGGGATGGAAGAACATAACTTGTATGCTATCAATTTTATCCACGCAACCAGAGTCATAAAGGTAAGTCTGGTTGTTTGTTCTTTTCTTCCCAACACACAGCTCAAGCTGATGGAGCCTAGAGCTAGCACTTGCTTCTGTTGGCAGGGAGTGTTGACGGTATTATCGTTAGGAAATGGTTTTTCTGAGATTTGGGCACTTTTTTCTTTTTTTCCCCTCACTTCTTTTTTTCTTTTAGACAATGCTGTTTTTATTTTATTATTATATTTTAAAAATTTTATTTATTTTCATATGTGTGTGAATGTACTGTCTGCATGTAGGTTTGTGCACCTGTGTCGTGCAATGCTGCCTCCGCGTCAGATTCCCCTGGAACTGGAGTTAAAGATGGTTCTCAGCCGCCATGTTGGTGCTGGGGATCTTACCTGGGTCCTCTTCAAGAGCAGTTGGCGGTCCCAGCTGCTAAGCCATCTTTCCAGCCCCCGACAATGCTGTTTTTAATTGTGATATATAACACATGAGAATACGTAAAACATAAATAGAGTCTATAATAGATAAGTAATTATGGAGTATATAATAGCTTTCACTTACCTGAGGCGGCATATATATTTATATATATATAATTATGGAGTATATAATAGCTTTCACTTACCTGAGGCAGCATGAGGCCCTGTGTCTCTCCTTTTCTGGGTGTACCTCATTCTCAGTTTCATGAAGTAACCATCACCTTGGTATCTATGTTTCTGAGACTTCATTGTTGCTTTTGTTCATAATTTTATTGCTTACATATACAGATCAGTTTGCATTATTATTCTTCAGTTTTGTATTTGCCAGTATACTTCTTCTCAGAAATGTATTTGATGCAAAGCCTGCTTTGGTTCTCATCTGGATATACCACGTGCAGAGTATGAAAGCTTGAGTGGTCTGACCCACACCCTCTAGTCTTCATGTTTCAGCTCTTATCTATAAACAGGTGCCTTGTTAGCTGTGTGTTCAGGGTCTTTTCACATTGTCCTGCTCTTTGTTTATGATTTCCTTGTTTGACAGTCTGGGTTCCAGTGCTATCTGGTGTTCACAAGTAAAGGAAGGTGGTGATTTGCCGAGTGGAGAGAATGCTTTGTTCATGCCTGAGTCTTAGTGCCGCTGTCCACCAATTCAATGCTAGTTAGTGCTACACATTAAATAATGTATCTTTTTAATTTTTAAAAAATTTTTTCATTTATTTATTTTTTATGTGTATTAGTGTACTGTCTGCATGTAGGTTGGTGCACCTGTGTCGTGCAATGCTGCGGAAGTCAGAAGAGGGCGTCGGATTCCTCAGGAACCGGAGTTAAAGACTGTTCTTAGCTGCCATGTGGGTGCTGGGAATCGGGTCCTCTGCAAGAGCAGTCAGCACTTTTAACTGCTGAGCCATCTCTCCAGCCCCTATGTGTCTTTAAAAAAAAAAATTTATTTAGCTGGGCATGGTGGCACATGCCTTTAATCCTAGCACTTGGGAGGCAGAGGCAGGCGGATCTCTGTGAGTTCTAGGCCAGCCTGGTCTACAGAGTGAGTTTCAGGACAGGTGGGGCTACAGGGAGACCCTGTCTCAAAAAGACCAAAAAAATTTTTTTCTTTCTTTTTTGAGTGTAGTGCCTGCATGTAGATAGGTACACCCTGCATATAGATAGGTACACTGGTGGTTTGAATGAGTGTCCCCCATAGGCTTTGGGTGTTCAGACATTTGTCTCCAGTTGGTGGCACTGTTTTTGGAGGTCTTAGAAGGTGTGGCCATGCTAGAGGAAGTATGTCACTGGGGGCAGGCTTAGTGAGTTCAACAGGCCTTGTGTCTCCAGTCTCTCTCTGCTTCCTGTGCCTTTGCAAGATGTGAACCTCGGCTTGCTGCTCCAGCCCCTGCCACCATGCTTCCTGCCCCAATGGACTCTAATTCCCTGGAACCGTCAAATAAACTCTTCCTTTTATAAGTTCTTTTGGTCATGGTGTTTTATCACAGCAACAGGAAAGTGACTAATACAGTTATTTGGTACCAGAGAGTGGGGTGTTGGCTGTGAAGAACCTGACCATGTGGATGTTTGGAGAAATGTGGAAGACTTTGGAACTTTGGGTTAGAAAGGCTGTTGACTACTGTAAGCAGAGCTTAAAGGGCCACTCTAGTGGAGGCCTGGAAGAAAGCATTGCTGCAAAAGATGTGGTTCCAGAGGAAAATAAAGACTTAGGCAGCAACTGGGATATTTTGATAAAGAGTCTGGCAGCAGTTTGCCCACAGCCCAAATGCTTGCCTGATGCTAAGTTGAAAAGCAATGGACTGATGTCTTTGGCAGAGGATATTTCAAGACAGCCTAATATAGAAATGGTGGCGTGGCTTTTAATGGTGAATATTGTGCAGATCTATAGTGAAGAAGAGCAGATGGGGCAGAAAGAAATGCAGAATGTACAGTTTGGATCTGATAACTGCACTAGAAGATTAAAGGTGGTGCCAAGGCTTGTGAAGGAGAGGCTCCCTTTCATAAGGAGACTAAAGTGATTAAGGAGAGGCCTGGAGATTTACAAGTAAACAAAAGAATCAGTACCTTCAGGGCAAGACCACACCCAGCTAATCCTCCAACAAGTCCAGGGCAGAGAAAAGTTGCAAATGTGGTTGAAATAGGCCAGAGTCCATCCCAAACTTGCAGCCAGATTCCGCAATTTCATTCACGTGGTGCTGGCTTTAGAGGCATGAAGTTTGCAAGAGTGAAGGGGTCATCAGTTCTTCCTCCACGGTTTCAGAGAGCTGCCAAGGTTAGGCAGAGTGCAGCAGGGGCATCCCTGAATAAAGAAGGCCCTGATAGGTCATTGCGTGAAGCTGTGAATGTGAAGCCTGGTTGGCAGCGGAGACCCCAAGAAGACATTCGAGATGCCAGACCTGTGAGATATTTGCCAAGGAGAGCTGCATACAGGGAGTGGTACCGGCCTAAGAAAGAGATGTATGTTGCAAGCAAAGCTGGAAGAGGTGAGCCATCTAAGCCCTTTGGAAGTAAAGTCCCAGAAGTTACACATGGAGCTACTGGACTTGGAGTTTGCCCTGCGGTTTTCGGTCTTATTTTGGTCCAGTATTTCCTCACTATGCTTCTATTCCTCCCTTTTGGAATGGGAATGTGTATTCAGTTCCACTGTATGTTGGGAGTTTGTAATTTGCCTTTTGATTTTACAGGAGTTTACAGTTAGGAGGTTGGCCTGAGTCTCAGAAGAGACTTTAGACTGTAGACTTTTGAATGGCATTGAAACTGGTAAAGACTATGGGGACTTTTAAGGTTGGACTAAATGCATTTTGCATTTTATATGGTCAGGAGCCTATGGAGGCCAGGGAGTGGAATGTGGTGGTTTGAATGAGTGTCTCCCATAGGCTTTGGGTGTTCAGACATTTGTCTCCAGTTGGTGGCACTGTTTCTGGAGGTCTTAGAAGATGTGGCAGTGCTAGAGGAAGTACGTTATTGGGGGCAGGCTTAGTGAGTTTAACAAGCCTCGTGGTCTCCAGTTGCTTTCTCTCGGCTTCCTGTGCTCATTGCGAGATGTGACCCTCTGCATGCTTCTCCAGCTCCAGCCTCCATGCCTTCCGCCACAATGGACTCTAATTCCCTGGAACCGTCAATCGTAAGCTCAAACTCTTCCTTTTATAAGTTCTTTTGGTCATGGTGTTTTATCACAGCAACAGAAAAGTGACTAATACATACACCCATACCACGCAGAGCCCATAGAGGCCAGAAGAAGGTGAAGGCATCAGATCCCCTGGAACTAGAGCTACAGACAGTAGTTAGCTACCATATGGGTGCTGGGAATTGAACTGGAGTCCTGCAAGAGGAGCCAGTACTCTTACCTGCTGAGCCCCTAAATAACGTATCTTAAACAGATATACAAAACAAGGTTGAGTTTATAGGTTGGTGAACATATTGTGACCAGAGACTGGTGAGCTTCTGACCATGTTAGGAGTAGTGCTCCATAGTCCCTAAGCCAGTCTTTACAGAGATGATACAGGACAGAACTACCAAAGAACTATAAGAGTCAATGTCTGCATAGCATAGATTTGCTTTTGAACTTAATGAAAATAGAATGATAAGATGCTTAGGCCTTTTCTTCTCTATTTATCCTCTTTTTCTTTTTGTTTTGTTTTTTGACACTGGGTCTCACTGGCCTTAAACTCACCAGCCTCCTGCTCAGGCCCTTCCCCAGTGCTTGGGTTGTCGATGTGCCGCACATGCCCACATCAGCCTCATTTTAAAGTTTCAACTGTGTTGCTATAGCTACCATTTCTTCATTTTTGTTAGTGTATGTAATCTGCTGTTTTCACTGAGTCACAATTAGCTATTCTACTATTGGTATCTGATGTGTTGAACAGTGATGTCGTGAGTGATTTTGTATTAGTTGGTACAAAAGGAATTGCAGTTTTAGACTCTGAATTTTAAATCATTACAACTTGGCTCAAATATATCTTTTTTTTTCTTAAAAAATTGATTGATTTTTTTTTTTTATATTTTAATTTTTAGTCTTTTGAGACAGGGTCTTCCTGTAGCCCCAGCTGGCCTGTAACTCACTATGTAGACCAGGCTGGCCTTGAACTCCCGAGTGCTGGGATTAAAGGTGTGCACCACCACACCCAGCTATTATTATTTTTTAATTTTTAATTTTTATTTTTATTTTTTATTTTTATACTTTCATTTCATTTTTTTAACAATAAGTAATAAGTTTTGAGTACAAGCATCCTTCATGTAAAACCAACTTGCAAGCAGTTGTGCCCAAACCCACACAGCCCAAGTGTCCCACCATCCAGCTGGGGGGGGCTTGTATGTACAATCAAGTTGATCAAATAAGTGTCCAGTCTTTATTGCTGTAGTTTCACTATTCACCCCAATTGCAGCCCTTACATTCTACCATGACCCCTCTTCCACATATTGTTCCCTAGGCTTAGAAAAGGGGCACGGGTGGATGAGAAGCAAAACAGTCTACTTTCTCTGGAGATGTTGTTTTGGACTCTGATCAGTTCTGGCTGTTTCCTTTCATGGGCTGAAAGTTTGTCCAGGAATAACCTTTCAATCCTACTAATGAAGCACAAGCAATTAGATATATAGGTATTTAAACAGTACTAATTGTTATGGTAGGTTACTTTGGTATAGACACAGATGTTTGGATGGTATGCTAATCCATGAACTATGTTTTTTTCTGTAAAAGATGACAAGGTCTTACTGTGGCTTATAACATCTCTTAACCACTAGAGGATATAAGCTTGTGGTATCAGCCGTGAGTTATTCCTCCAAGGAGAGAGCTAATAGCCAATTAGATTTGGGATATACAGGCCTATGGCTGCCACTGCTGCACAGTATTTCCAGGCAGGTGAGGTGTAGCTGATGCTGACAGAGGAGTCTTGCTTGATTTTTATTTTATGTGTAGGAGTGTATTCCCTGTGTGTGTGTAAGTGTATCCATGTTCAGTGTCCACGGAGGTCAGAAGAGGGCATCTGATCCCCCTGGAACTAGAGTTACAGACAATTGTTAGCTGCCATGTGGGTGCCGAGAATCAAACCCGGGTCTTCTGCAAGAGCAGCCATCTCTCCAGCACTGCTCAAATATATCTTTATTAATCAAACAATGCATTAATGTAATATTTTTATTCTTTGAGAATTTCATATATACATTCAGTGTATTTTGATCATATTCACTTCCTACTTCTCTCACCTCTCCCAAGATCCCCCCAACCTTACCCCATTCCCAACTTCATATCCCTCCCTTTTTTCATAATCCACCAAGTCTAATTGTGCTGCCCATATACTCATGGGTATGCAGCCATCCATCGGAGCACACATGCATTGACCTACCAGGGGCCACACCTGTGAAGAAAATTGGTTATCCCTCCACCAGCCCCCATCAGCTGTAGTAGCTCCTCAGCTGGGGCCGGGGGGGCTTGTGAGCCCTTCCCCTCTGTACTAGAACACTGGCTTAATCTGGGGAGGTCTGTGCAGGTAAGTGCAGCTGTGAGTGGTCTAGACCAGTCAATACCTTACTGGTGAGAAATGTTTGATTAGTCCAAGGAAGTCATACAAAGACACCGTGTTCCAACCACTCTAAGCACATGGTGTAGCCTTGTCCCGAGCCAACTTAAAAATCCAAGTCCTATAGTTCCCACTCAGTGTGCAAGGTATGCTAACTGGTACACAAATCCTCAGATAGAAGGACATGCCAGAGTTTGCCTCCAGGCCAGCAAGTGCAAGGGCTCTAAGGCCAAGCCTGGCCACTATTCATCTTCAAGGTTCTTTGGTCTCCTTTGCAAACCTTCTAAAACTCCCACTACACTCTACATTCAGTAGCAGTTCCTGAGCCAAATGGCATTGTTGTTATTGCGAGTCATTTCTGCTGCATTATACCTCATTTTGCACTTGATTAAAAATTTTCTTGAATTTGCCTTTTGTCTAATATTTCTATAGTATAAACATACAGTTTTTATCTACTATTTCCATAGTATAAACATAAAACAGTAGTAATTAAAGCAGAAATCACCATTAGGAATTTATTTTTATTCTTAATTGTTTTGGTCTTTTTCGAGACAGGGCCTCCCTGTAGCCCCAGCTGTCCTGGAACTCACTCTGTAGACCAGGCTGGCCTTGAACTCACAAAGATCCGCCTGCCTCTGCCTCCCAAGTGCTAGGATTAAAGGCGTGCGCCACCACGCCCGGCTACATTAGACTATTTTAACCATATTTATTAAGAATGTATTCCAGTATTAAAGAACAAGTTTCAGCAATGTTTAAATGGTGATAGTTTCATATCAGCCTAATTATGTGTGTCTTAGGCATGTGTGCTAGTTTCCTTGTAGCATATGCTCAGGAGTGGAATGGTTGAATCATTATACTTGACCATTAAAATGTGAGCCAGTTTGCACTAGAACCATTGCTCCATGTGGTTAAAGCTTGATTTTGTACTGGGAACCTCAGTTGCTTTTGCCCCTTCGTGTGTGTGTGTGTGTGTGTGTGTGTGTGTGTGTGTGTGTGTGTGTATAGCTTGTAATGAACTAGGGTTTATTCATTTGAACTATGGAAGCCTTTCCAGCTAGTGCTTTGAATGGGTTGGGAACATGTGCACACACATGTATAGATGCAAACATACACTGTTGCTTTCTGTCTACTTTTTTCTGTCATTTATCCAGCAGATACTTTATGGAACACTCATTATGTTATGACATTATAGAGGCACACAGAGATAAATTAGGATTTTGTATTTTATTCCTGAAGGAAGGTAAAGTCCAGTAGGAAAAACTACTTAAGAACCAGTGCCTCTGTGATACTGAAAAAGGTGATAGATTTATGTAACATAAAGAGAAGCAGAATATGTGACAGGCTAATTTGACAGTCTTTTGTTTTTTGTATAATAACAAGCTCAGAGTTACTTTGGACGCGGTTTTTTTCCTTTTTACTTCTGTATATAAAGCTTGAGGGGAATGACTGTAAGTTTTGGCAAACTAGGAAAATTTTTTCATACTTTTAAATTTTTGCCAGGAAACATTACCAGGAGTCAGAATAAGTGGAGGTCTTTCCAACTTGTCCTTCTCCTTCCGTGGGATGGAAGCCATTCGAGAAGCAATGCATGGTGTTTTCCTTTACCATGCAATCAAGGTATGGTGAAACCAACTTTGACATAGATGCTGGGGAGATAGCTCCATTGGTAATGTACTCCACCCCCATCATGAAAATTTGAGTTCACATCCCCTGAACAAAGGTAAAACTGGATGTGGTACTGAGGACCTGTGATCCCAGCTCTCTTACTGTGAGATGGGAGACGGAGACAGGAGACTTTCCTGGAAGATTTCGGGCAAACAACAAGAGAGATACCCTGTCTCAAACAAGGTAGAAACCAAACTAGAGGTTATCTTCTGCCCTCTACACGTGTGCTCTGCTCTTTGTGCATCTGCATACATATACATGCACACACACATGCACATACAGAGGATATTTTGTTTTATGTTTTTATTTATTTTTATTTTATGTGTATGAGTGTTATACCTGCTCTGTGTAAGTGTACCTGTGTTATGCAATGACCATAGAGGATAGAAGAGAGGGTCAGATCCCTTGGAACTGGAGGTATGGTATGAACAGTTATTAGCCGCCTTGTTAGCTGCCATGTGGGTACTGGGAATTGAGCCCAGGTCTACTGCAAGAACAGCCAGTTTTCTTAACCCCTGAGCATCTCTCTAGCCCCATGATATTTTGTTTTAAAAAAAGAAGGACCTGGAGAGATGGCTCAGTAGTTAAGAGCACTGGTTGCTCTTGCAGAGGATCTGAGTTTGGTTCCCAGCACTCACGTGGCAGCTAACAACCATCTGTAACTCCAGTTTGAGGGGATCCAACACCTTCTGGCCTCTGCGAGTATTGTATGTAGTCAAAACACTCATACACATAAAGTAAAAATAAATTTAAACAAAAATGATGGCAATCTAACTTGACGTGGGGCAGGGCTTGTAATCTGTCACCTGTAGGATAACTGGCCCACTGCTGTGTAAATAAGGTCTCAGTGCGGCAGAGCACCCTCACCCCTTCCCCTGTGTCCTGTGTAGGACTGTCTCTAGACTACATCAGATTTGAGTAGTTGTGAACAATGGTAGCATAAAATATTTTTTTCTGACCCTGGCTTTAGGGCATCAGTGGAAACCCTCATTTTCCTTTTTCTTTATTGCCTGTAGTTTGGTATGGACATGGGGATAGTGAATGCGGGCAACCTCCCTGTGTACGATGATATCCATAAGGACCTTCTCCAGCTCTGTGAAGACCTCATCTGGAATAAAGATTCTGAGGCCACTGAGAAACTCTTACGTTATGCCCAGGTAAAGAGAGAAGTGACCAGTGGATGGTTTTTCCAGGCTTTGGATTTATCACTCACAGTGGTTACTGGACCTTTGTTGTACAATAGAGGCAAATGTCTAGTCATGTCTTTGGATCATTGAAGATCTTTACAGAATTCTAGAGACAGGAGCAAGGACAGAGAAATAGACCTTATCTAGGCTGCTTTAGCATTCTGAACTTAGACTTCTTTAAATTTATTTTTAAGTATGAGGTATTTTTCTTACATTAAGCAACACAGGTTAAATACAGAAAATTTATAGAATACATCAATTAGGAGAAAATCAAAATCACAATCTCACCACATCAAGTTAATCACTGTCGGGTAAGGTTTTGTTAAAACTTTTAGTCCTTTTTTTACACATATACACTTGTAGATGTATATATACAATTTAAAAACAGACTCTCCTCTCAGTGCTGTGGGAGCATCTTCCTGAGAAGACCTTCTGCTTTATATAATATTTTTTACTTCATTGCTTGAAGACAGTTTTAGATTTTCCACATGGTCCTGTTATATATTTAAGTTTGTGTATCTGTTTCTGATGGATCTGGTGTAAGTAGAGTTCTGTGGGTCAAGGCTTAAGGTCTCTATACATTTAAAATAGAAAAATGAGAATTAACACAAGTAATTGAAAACTAAGCTTTTTATTTCTCACTTATATGTTGGGGCACCATCCTCAGTTCATTAAGTATCTTATTACAGATACTGTTTTAGAATTCAGCTTAAGTAAAGTTGGTGTCGTAGTTTGTCTTTCCATTACTGTGACAAAACACTCTGACACCAACTTGGGGAGGAAAGGGTTTATTCAGCTTACATCTCCCAGGTCACAGATCATCACTTAGGGAGCTCAAGGCAGGAACTCAGGGCAGGAACCTGGAGGCAGGAGCTGAAGCACAGGCCATGGAGGAGTGATGTTCACTGGCTTGCTCTCTACTGGCTTGCTCTCTGGCTCATGCCCAGCCTGCCTTCTTATACTGTCACTGCTCAACAATCAAGACAATACACCACAGATGTGGCCACAGGCCAATCCAATGGAGCCAATTCCCCAACCGAGGCTCCCTCAACCCAGGTGTGTCAAGTTGACACCAAAGCTATCCAGCACAATTGACCCCTTGTCAACTTGACACACAAACACATCACTATTAAACCACCTTTCCAGTTCTTATCCCCAAAGTATGATGTTAACACTAATCACAACCTAAGACAGTACATCCTTAAAAGCCCCACAGTCCTTAAAATGTCCAAACACTTAAAAGTCCAGTCTATTAAAAGTCTCTTAACTGTGGGCTGCTGTAAAATCCAAAACAAGTACTGTCTTATTTCAAAGGGAAGAATCAGGCACTCTCAAACAAAACCTAAGTCCAGCAAGTAGCTCAAGGCTGGACACCTGGGATTCACTCACGATCTTCTGGGCTCCAAAGGGTCTCGGCAGCTCCCCCTCTCCGACTCTGCCGTCCGTGGCACA
Organism: Rhizomys pruinosus; assembly: GCA_009823505.1. Lineage (NCBI taxonomy): Eukaryota > Metazoa > Chordata > Mammalia > Rodentia > Spalacidae > Rhizomys > Rhizomys pruinosus. The sequence continues at coordinate 689,554 of VZQC01013953.1, read as the reverse complement.
CTCATCTCGCAGGCCCAGGCCGACTCCATTCTACACCTACCGCTGCTCTTGGTGGTCGTCCCAGGGTACCGGCATCTCCAAAAAGCTGGGGTCGCTACTGAAACTGAGGCAGCACCTTCACCAATGGTCTCTTCTGACCTCTCCTGGTGCAAAGCCTCAGCTTCTCTCCATGACCCCTGCAATCCTGGGGTCTTCACAGCAACCGAGGTGCACTTCCACCAATGGTCTTTCCTGACCTCTCACAGTGCCAAGCCTCGGCTGCTCTCTGTGACCCCCTCAAATTTCAACACCGGAACCATATAGGAGACTCTTACACGTTACCAAGTCCGGCTTCTGGCTCGAGATGGAGGCTCAGGCCCTTTCTGGGTCACAGCTTCTGTGTGCTGACCTTGAAGATATTCTCCCCAGAAGATTTCACCTCAGTGATGCTGGTCTCTTGTTACTTACAGCTGATTTTTCAGCCCCAGCTAACCAGCATCAATTGCCCCAGTACCACAAAAGTTTCACTTCAGGTTCTGGTCTCTTGTTACTTACAGCTGATTCTCCACAGCCCCAGCTGACCAGAACCCACAGATTACACAGTCCTGATGATCTCTGCTCTCCTTTGAAACTAGAAACTTCACAAGCCAGGCCTCCATCTTCTACAACTCCTTCAGCAAAACTGCTCCAAGCTCCACAGCAACAATCTTTAGGCATTCAATGATCTTCCCAGCCCAAAGTTCCAAACGCCTCCACAATCCTTCCCCAAAACACCAAGGTCAGGTCTGTCACAGCAATACCCCACTTGTCTGGTACCAATTTCTGTCCTAGTTTGTCTTTCCATTGCTGTGACAAAACACTCTGACACCAACTTGGGGAGGAAAGGGTTTATTCAGCTTACATCTCCTGGGTCACATTTCATCACTTAGGGAGCCCAAGGCAGGAACTCAGGGCAGGAACCTGGAGGCCATGGAGGACTGCTGTTCACTGGCTTGCTCTCTACTGGCTTGCTCTCTGGCTCATGCCCAGCCTGCCTTCTTATACTGTCACTGCTCAACAATCAAGACAATACACCACAGATGTGGCCACAGGCCAATCCAATGGAGCCAATTCCCCAACTGAGGCTCCCTCAACCCAGGTGTGTCAAGTTGACACCAAAGCTATCCAGCACAGTTGGGAACTTTACTTTAAAAAATACAGTTTAGTCGCTGAGTGATGGCTGTGGAGGTCAGAAGAGGGCATTGGATTCCCTGGAACTGGAGTTATGGACTGTTGTTAGGTGCCATGTGGGTGATGGGAATAAAACCCAGGTCCTCTGAAAGAACAGTCAGTGCTCTTAACCCCTGAGCCATCTCTTCGGCCCATTTCCAAGTTTTTCATGTTGAGTTGCTGAGAGGCTTTACCTTGGGAGGCACTGCTGAACTGAGAGAAATCTTAATCATCTATCATGTAAAGCAATGCTTCCTTCGTAATGTAACCACAAGGACTTAATATAAGTTACTTGCCTCTCTCTTGAGTGAGATGACTGTTTACAGGTAAGGTGACTTCTGTTACCATGAAGGGGATTGATGGCCGAAGCAGTGTGCCTAACTCTTGAGTTGCCGGCTTGGTAACAGCTGCTGAGCATGTGCCAAGTATAGCTAGGCATGACAATTGGGAAAAAAAATACTATGGGAGAAATAAGGTGAAGAGTTTTCTTCTGCTGGGCATGGTGGTGTACGCCTTTAATCCCAGCACTCAGGAAACAGAGGCAGAGGCAGGCGGATCACTGTGAGTTCAAGGCCAGCCTGGTCTACATAGTGAGTGCCAGGCCAGCTGGGGCTACAGGGAGACTATGTCTCAAAAAGGCCAAAAAAAAAAGTTCTTTTCTTAATAAAAGAATACTTATGTTCTTTTGTTATTAAATGATGAAATCTGCACTGATTGTGGGAGGGATCTTCTGGGCTTCTATGCTCCCCATATTTGAAGCATAGTGGTTTATTTTGAATCATAATTTCCATAATTTGGTGCACAGTGACCTGTAGTGTATAAATTATTTTTGGCAATAAAAAGTTGAGGTGCCACGGTCCCATGTGAGTCACGTGGCATTTCTGTGTTGACTGGTCTCCTAAGGAGGTTATGTCTCTGTTGGATGCAGAGGACCGCTGTTCAATGGAAGTGGTAGAATGTATGTATACTATAAAGTTGTTAGAGTGCTTCATGTGACAGGGCTTGTATTCCACCAGTGCACAGTTGGAGAGGCCGAGAACCTGGTAGCTGCTCAGCCCGTGAAGCTGGCTGCCTGAGCAGACCTAGTCTGGCACTTAAAAGTCTGGAAGATTTCTGGAGAGTTTCTGGCACTTAGTCCACACTGGAAGGCCAAAGAAGCTGGAGTATGATGTCAGAGGAGATTGGCAGTGCCGGCAACAGCAGTGGAGACAGACACACGTGTTTAGGGAGAAGTGAAGGCAGGCAAGGGAGCAACACTCCTCTCCTTGGATTCTTTTTTTATTTTTACTTTATTTTATTTTTGATTGGGGCTGCCTGTTGGAAGGCCCTGCCCACTGTATAGACTGGTTATTTTCTTCCATTAATTTCTCTGGATATATCCTCACAGGCCACCTCGGCATGTCTTCTAGCTAATTCCAGATCCCATCAAGTTGACGTCATGGGGGCTAGTTAAGAGTTCTTCCTGCCCTTGCAGAGGACCTGGATTTGGTTCCCAGCATTCAGGTGGCAGTGCGACTCCATCTTTAATTCCAGTTCTCTGCTGACCTCCTTGGGTTTCTGCGGGCATGTGGTACACATAATACACGTGGGCACACACACACACACACACACACACACATATACACATAAATAAATAATAAAATATTTTAAAAACCAGATCACCCATCACATGCAGCTGGGTGGATATAACCACTCATTCACTTGGTTGCTTTGTATTTAAACAACTTCTATCATATGCCTAGAATCTAGACCACCTGACCACAGAAACTGTGCAGTACCTTGTATTAGTGTGTGTGTGTGCGTGTGTGTGTGTGTGTGTGTGTGTGTGTGTGTGTGTTCTAGGGATTGAACCCACATTTTGGGTAAATGCTCTACCACTGCGCTATGTCCCTAGTCTCTGCACCTTGTCTTTACGCCATGAATGTCCTTTTGAATAACTAATTGGAAGCCACATAGGCTTGGTATGCATCTTGTGCTTCTGAAATAACTGCTTCATTGTAAATACCAATTTTTTTTCATATCAAGTTAATCAGGTGTTATATATAGCTATTGGGTGGGGTAGGTTTTTTTTTGTTGTTGTTGTTTTGTTTTTTTTGTCTTTTCGAGACAGGGTCTCCCTGTAGCCCCAGCTGTCCTGGAACTTGCTCTGTAGACCAGGCTGGCCTTGAACTCACAAAGATCCACCTGCCTCTGCCTCCCAAGTCTAGGATTAAAGGCATGAGCCACCACACCCGGGTAGGGGTAGGGTAGTTTTTATTTAGCCTCTAATACTTGAGTGAACTCTTTTTTTTTAATTTTCATTTTTTATTGATGCTTTGTGTATTTCATACATCGTTTTCCAAATCAGTTCAGGCATATTTCCCTTTCCCTTCCCTTCTCCCCACCCCCCCCCCCCCCCCCCCAGAGCATGCCTTCTGCCATCTTTTTCTCTTTTTTTTTTTTTTCATTTTTTAACATTAAGTAATAATTTATGAGTACAAGCATCCTTTATGTAAAACCAATTTGCAAGCAGTTGTGCCCAAACCCACACAGCTCATGGGTCCCACCATCCAGCAGGAGGGGCTTGTATGTTCAATCAAGTTGATCAAATGAGTGTCCAGACTATATTGCTGTAGTTTCACCTTTCACCCCAATCACAGCCCTTACATTCTATCATGCCCCCTCTTCTGCAGATCGTTCCCTAGGCTTAGAAAAGGGGCACGGGTGGATGAGAAGCAAAACAGTCTACTTTCTCTGGAGATGTTGTCTTGGTCTCTGGTCAGTTCTGGCTGTTTCTTTTCATGGGCTGACAGTTTGTCCAGGAATAACCTTTCAATCCTACTAATGAAGCACAAGCAATTAGATATATAGGTATTTAAACAGTACTAATTGTTATGGTAGGTTACTTTGGTATAGACACAGATGTTTGGATGGTATGTTAACCATGAATTACATTTTTTTCTGTTAAATATGACAGGGTCTTACTGTGGCTTATAACATCTCCTAACCATTAGAGGATGTAAGCTTGTGGCATCAGCCGTGGGTTATTCCTCCAAGGAGAGAGCTAATAGCCAATTAGATTTGGGATATACAGACATATGGCTGCCAGTGCTGCACAGTATTTCCAGGCAGGTGAGGTGTAGCTGGAACTATTTTCTAGCCTTTGTGCTCACATTTACTGCTGTCTGTATGCGTATTCCTTGCCCTGCTCTGTCGGTGAGGCACACTGGTACTTTTCTGGAATGTTGAGCAGTCAGCCCTGTTCTCACACATACACCTGTGCAGGAATTGTCTGGTTGTGTGGCTAATAGGACTGTGGTGGGAATGTGAGTTAGTCAAGCTGCTGCTGCTGCTGCTTTAATTATGATTCTGTTCAGGGTTTCTGAAGTAATAGAGCCCGACTCATCATCTTGGCCTAAATCTTGGCATTATCTTTAATTCTTTCTTTCTCTCCATTATCCTCACCGTTATGTAATGGCTTTGTCTGTCCTTTCTGCCCTTCCTGTTTCTAGGCCTTCCTCAAGGACCGTGAATGTATTCCCCTCCTTCTGAGCTTTCTTAAAAGCAGTACTTGAGTGTGATTCTGGCTGTAGAACTTTTTGTTTTGTTGTTTGTTTTCTTTTTGGAGCCTTATTTCAACATACCTGTACATTAGAAATGCCTTCATTGGTTAATAGAATGCAGTTAAATTTAACTTGTCCTATTCAGTATTGACGAGAAACATGGCAAGTGATTTACCATTAAAAACAAGTAAAAACTATAGTAGTACAGATGTGTAAAAAATCCTCCATCAAGGCTGGGTGTGCTGGTGCACGCCTTTAATGCCACCAGACTCAGGAGGCAGAGGCAGGTGGATCTCTGTGAGTTCAAGGCTAGCATGGTCTACGTAGTGAGTTCCAGGCCATCTGGGGCTATAAGGAGACCCAGTTTCAAAAATACACTCCCCCTCCCCCCAAAAAAAGATCCTCCATCAAACTGTGCTGAAGAAGGCAGCAAGAACCTTGAAATATATACTGTTGGTTGGCCTCAGAGAAGTAACACATAGTACACTGTAAGTAAAATTGGCGCGGAACATTGTTATAATGTTACAAAACCATTTTCAAAAGTTCAGTAACTGGAGACTAGAGACATGGGTCAGCTATTAAAAGCACTGTCTGTTTTTGTAGAAGACCCAGGTTTGAATCCCAGCATCCACATGGTTGCTAACAACCATCCATATCTCCAGTTCCAGGGGATCCAATGTTCCCTCCTGTCCTCTGTGGGCACTGCATGGGAGCACTTACATACCTGGCTTTTTTTTTTTCTTTGCTATATGAAAGAATCCACAAAGACCTCTTCTTCAAGCCACCTCTAGTCTCCAGTGCTCAATAACATAGGTAAAATGTGCTCATGAACATTAACACTAGTTGTTAGAAAGACTTAGCTAGCTTTATAATTTAAGTCTTAAGACGTGTTCTACATTGACAAGGATTGTCAGAGCCTAGAATTCAACATTTATGAAACCTCATCTGTGCACCTCAAATAAAACACACCCTCACACAGCTTAGGTCTTGAGAGAATCCTCTGCTGCCTTAAATATTTAGCTTCCCAGTCAATTCTAAGTTCAGCCAACTTTAACTCAAACTTCACTCTCAGAATTCAACTAATGGTTATCCTAATCTTTCATGTACTGCCAAAATCTGAATCCTGCTTCAGAGATCACGAAGTAAAAGAAGAAAAATCAGATGCACAGAAATAATAATACACAGAAACCAGATTCTCAGAACCTAGTATGAAGAGTCAGATTTTCAAGATTCTCTCTTGGAATCCTACTTTACTTTTCCTGCAAAGACAAACCAAACTGAGGAAACGCTCCAAACTATAGTTGAGGGGAGACTAGTGAGTTTAATGGGCTTTCTCACAGAGCAAATGGGTAAGGGGTCACTTACAGCATTTTTGGCTCTCTCCCCCTCATGTTTGGTCCAGACCTCCACACAAGATGGTGTAGCAGGAGAGAGACCTGCCCACTAGCACTCTCCTTGGAGCCCTCAGCCCCTCCCCCAGGTGAGCTGGCTGGTTGGGAGGGGTCGCTGGATCCAAGCTCACAGTCTCCAGGAGGCGTTTCATGTCTAGGGACAGTCCATTTGGAAGAATGTCTGTGCCACACCCATAGAAAGAGGCTATCTCCAGGGACAGCCAGGACACCCACTAGTTTGTGGAGTTCCCTGAGAAAGTTCGGTTCTTAAAATCTGGGCTGAACTTAATTTCCACAAAGATTCTGGCATAGATATAAGAGATGAAAAAATTTTAAAAGTGGATTGAATCTTCATGTTCATTTGCTCACAAATTTGCAGACACTGTGTTCTGCCAAAAGACAATTGCAGCAAAAAAAAGAAAACTGCCTTTTTATACATAAGCTTTTAAAACATCCCTCCAAAAAGGCAAAAAAAGCATTCATATATATATTTAAAGTGTTACTATTCAACACAATGCTATTTCTTAAAAAGAAACTTAACTGCATAGGTTGAAACAGAACAAAAAAAGCTTGGCGTGGTTGCCCATGCTTTTAATCCCAGCACTTCGGAGGCAGAGGGAGGCGGATCTCTGTGAGTTCAAGGCCAGCCTGGTCAAAAAGACAGCAACAACAACAATAAACAACAATAAACAAGAGTCATGTGCATCATCTTCAGTCAGTAAAGCACCGAAATAAAAAACACCCTCATCACTTTTTGTGAAAATTAACATACACAGAATATTGATCATTAGTCAAGAAGCAAATATCTGGACAGATGAGCTAGTGTAACCTAGCTGACGTGCTGGATCCGTATGTTGCTTTTGATCCTTCAGCATCCGGCTTGGAAGCTTTTCATTACTCCCTCAGTTTGTGGCAGCTGCTCCCTCAAAACTTCCTCTTTCTGTTCTGCCTCATGCACTCACTCACCCGTGGACGTGCGTTCTTGTAGCTTTCCTTGCTTTGTGTGTTTTCTGCTTCCCTCCCTTTCATGCTGAAGTCTGGTGAGCTTTGTCTTTTTTAACACTGTGCTCACCTCCAGGCCCATTCTGCCTTTCTTCGTTGTAGCCTCTCTTTTTAATTTTTTTGAGACACGGTTTCACTGTGTAGTGTAGACTGGTCTGAAACTCACAGTCCTCCTGCCTCAGCTTCTCAAGTACTGAGATGACAGATGTGTCCCAGTTTTCCTACAGTTGTTTTGGGTGGTGGTAATCCTTGTTGAGAGCTTAGAGGGTGAGAGGATTGTTCCTATGTCTTAGAAATGTTTTGATTTCAGTCCTTATTTTTAGGAAAGAAGGAAAGAAACAGTATAATTATTCCTTTCTCTACTGCAACTTCAAACTTTGAGATTCATTTCCTCTCTCAACTTTTACTGTGATCTTGATTCATGCAGAACACCCTACTGTGGGTGGAAATGTAGAGGAAGAATAAGACAGCCCTTTTTATTTGCTGTGAACAGTTCCATGTTGCCCACTTGTACCCACTTCTTGGTCCTAATTTCAATTCAGACTCACGGCAAAGGAGGGAAGAAAGTCATCCAGACAGATGAGTGGAGGAACGGCCCCATCGAAGAGCGCTTAGAGTATGCGCTTGTGAAGGTGAGCAGCAGCCTGTACCAGAGGGCACTTGGCTCCCGTTGCTCCCTGTTGCCTTTGCTGTCAGGCAGTGGTGACAACATCTTGAAGGGGAGATGCCCTAGACCCCTGACTGCTGACTCTCTACCAGGAATGATCTGGTCTTCATTTGAAAGTGTCTGGAGACATTGTTTAGTTGTCATAAGTAGGTGTGGGAGATGCTACTGGAACTCAGTGCCCGGGACCCTTCTGAGCATCCTGCAGTGTACACGACAGGCTCACACAGCAAGGACTTGCCCAGCCCAGTTCCACTAAGTGCTATAGTCAAGAAGTCTCCCTAAACTAGGTTGCTTTTGGTCAGTCAGCAAGTCAGTACTGGCTCTTTTATAGGTAGATGGAATTTGAGGTAAGGTAAATCTCTTGGCCTCAGTTTTTCCATTTGTGAGTCTGGAAGATTCCAGAGTCCTTTTTGACTCTACATCTACTCATTTACAGCTGAGGATCCTTAAGGATTCTTGACTCTGGAGGAAAGCTTATCAGTGAGGGCCAGGTTAGTCAGAGGGGGTCCCTCAGGTTCTTTGAACCTGAGGACCCTTCTCCTGGTGAATCCTATTCTAGCCAGCTAATGATGGTATAGTTAGAAAACATACTGATTTCACAGTGGTGTTTATTTATTAGCATATAATCATTTGCCAGGGGTTGAACCCAGGACTTCACACATTATAAGCACATATTCTACCACTGACAGTCCTACTCCACTTCCATTCAGTAAAGCCAGCTAGGTATTTTCCATGAATTCACAATGATTGTCAAAATAAACACAAAGTAGGTATTGTGCTCCTGTAAGTAAGGAAACCAAAGCTTAGTAAATTGCTTGGAGTAATGATGAGTGCCAAGACTCAAACTCAGGCAGACTGCTTCTAGGGTTCATCTCTGAAGTGTCGCTGTGGTTCACTCTTACTCAGTGCTTAGACTTAACCTAATTTTCTGTGTTTTCCTAATTTCTTTTATTTCCTAAGGGCATTGAAAAACACATTATAGAAGATACTGAAGAAGCCAGGTTAAATCAGGAAAAATACCCCCGACCTCTGAATATAATTGAAGGGCCTCTAATGAATGGCATGAAAGTAGTTGGTGATCTTTTTGGAGTTGGAAAAATGTTTCTACCTCAGGTTAGTGAAACAGAATTTTTAACAAATTTTTTTTCTTTTTTTCAGTAAATAGTTTTGATATTTTCTGAGGTTTTAGTTTGGACAAGAGCTTGAGGGTGTTACTTGGTGACTCCTCTGGGCATATTTAGGAGTCATTTCTAAAAAAAATCCATCTTTAGAGTGGTATAGCAGTTAAAGACAGCATGTGCACATTTTTAGCAGTCTATCTGCTCTGGATTTTTTTCTTTCCTTCCTTCCTTCCTTCCTTCCTTCCTTCCTTCCTTCCTTCCTTCCTTCCTTTCTTTCTTGATTCACAATATAAGAGCACAGTTGTTTTGAGATCACATTAACGTTGCTCAGTTTGCTATACAATTAGGTAATTGGTATTAGCATCCACAGATGAGGGATATCATTTGTTTGTTTTTCTGGGACTGTGTTACTTCACTCAGTATGAAATCGTCTAACTCCATCCATTTACCTGCAAAGTTCATGATGTCATCTTTTTTTTTTTTTGGTCTTTTCGAGACAGGGTCTCCCTATAGCCCCAGCTGTCCTGGAACTCACTCTGCAGACCAGGCTGGCCTTGAACTCACAAAGATCTGCCTGTCTCTGCCTCCCAAGTGCTAGGATTAAAGGTGTGCGCCACCACGCCCAGCTTGATGTCATCTTTTTTTTTTTTTTTTTACCCAATGTGACAGTGGGCACCTTGCTGAGTTCCTACTTAAGGGGAATGCTTCTGTGCATTTCCCCATTTGGATGATATTGGTGTGGGTTTCCTGTATATGGCTTTGATTACATTGAGGAATGATCCCTCCAATCCAATTCCCTCTAGGACTTTAAACATGAAGGGATGCTGGATTCTGTCAAAGGCTTTTTCTGCATTAATTGAGATGATCGTGTGGTTTTTGTCTTTTAGTCCATTTATATGTTTTATGATATTTATTGATTTTTGTATGTTGAACAATCCCTGCATCTCTGGTATGAATCCAACTTGGCGATGATGGATGATCTTCTTGATGTGGGTCTGTATGCGGTTTGCAAGTATTTTGTTGAGAATTTTTGTATCTGTGTTCATTAATGAGATGGGTCTATAGTCTCCTTTTTGGTTGTATCTTTGCCTGGTTTTGGTATTAGAGTTATGCTGGCTTCATAGAAGGAATTTGGAGAATTCCCTCTATTTGTATTCCTTTTGAATAATTTGAGTATAATGGTTGTTAGTCTTTTTTGAAATGTTTTATAGAATTCTGCCGTGAAACTGTCGGGCCTGGGCTTCTTTTAGTTGGGAGGTTTCTATTACATCTTCAATTTCTCATATATTATTGGTCTGTTAAGCCGTCATCTCTTCTTGTTAAGCTTTGGGATTCCCAGGATTTCAGATGTTCATCCATTTTTCCTAGGTTTCCAAACTTAGCAGAGTATAGGTTTTTGTATGATTGTTTGGATGTTTTCATTGTCTGTTGTGATATTTCCTCTTTCATCATGGATTCTCTTGATTTGGAGTTGTTCTTTTTTTTGTTTGTTTTTTTTTAATTTTTTATTTATTTATTATGTGTATGAATGTACTGTCTGAATGCAGGTCTGTGCACCCGTGTTGTGCAATGCCGCGGAGGTCAGAGAGGGTCTCAGATTCCCTGGAACTGGAGTTCTCCTGGAATTGGAGTTACAGACGGTTCTTAGCCGCATGTGGTGCTGGGATTGAACCCGGGTCCTTTGCAAGAGCTCGGTGCTCTAACCGCTAGGCTATCTCTCCACCCTGTTCTTTTTTTTGTTAACTGGGCTAGAGGTCTGTCTATCTTGTTTATTCTCTCAAAGAACCAACTTTTGGATTCATTGATTTTTTTTTTTTTATTGATGTTTTGTTGTTTTTTCTATTTCATTGATTTCTGCTCTGTTTTTGTTATTTCTTCCTGTCTGTTGCATTTAGGGTTCATTGTGTGTCTCTCAAGTGTTTTTTGCTTGCAGTGTTAGAGCAAACAAACTTGTGCTCTTTCGGTTTTTTTTTTTTTTTTTTTTTTTTTTTTTTTTGATGTAGGCACTCAGGGCTATAAACTTCCCTCTTAGGACTGCTTTTTAAGTGTCTCTTAGGTTTTGTTGTGTTCTATTATCATTGTCATTCAGTTCCAGGAATGCTTTTATTTCTTTATTTCTTTCTTGACCCATTCATTATTCAGAGTGTGTTGTTTAGTCTCCATGTGTTCTTGTAGATAGTAGGGCTTATCCTAGTATTGATATTGAGCTTTAATGCACTGTGGTCTGATAGAATGCATGAAATTATTTCACTTGTTTTTTGTGGTCTTTTTGAGACAGGGTCTCCCTGTAACCCAGCTGTCCTGGAGCTTGCTCTGTAGATCAGGCTGGCCTTGAACTCACAAAGATCCACCTACCTCTGCCTCCCGAGTGCTAGGATTAAAGGCATGCACCACCACGCTGGGCTCATGAAATTATTTCAATCTTTTTGTATTTGTGGAGGTTTCTTCTGTGTCCCAGTATGTGGTCGATTTTGGAGAATGTTCCATGGAGTGCTGAGTAGAAAGTGTATTCTCTGGTATTAGGGTGGAATATTTGGTAGATGTCTGTGAGGTCCATTTGGTGTATATCATTCAGTTCAGATGTCTCTCTGTTTATTCTTTGTTCAGTTGACCTGTCCAAAGGGCTCAGTGGGGTATTGAAGTCCCCTACTATGCGTGTGCTGAAGTTAATCTGCGCCTTGAGGTCCTGGATAATTGTCTTTATAAAGTTTGGTGCACTAGAGTTTTGTGCATATATATTCATGATTGTGAAATCTTCATGGTCAATTGTTCCTTTGATAAAAATGGCCTTCTTTGTCTTTTCTGATTTCTTTTACTTTGAAGTCTATTTTGTCTGATATTAAAATAGAAATTCCTGCTTTCTTTTTGGTACCATTTGGAATATTTTTTTCTATCCTTTCACTTTAAGTTGGTCCCTATCCTTGAGGGTAAGATGTGTTTCTTGTAGACAGCATATCGATGGGTTCTGTTTCCTAATCCAATCTCCCAGTCTATTTCTTTTGATTGGGGAGTTTAGTCCATTAATATTTAAGGTTATGACTGATAGGTTTGTGTTGCTTCCCTTTGTCTTATTATCCATTTGCAGTTTTGGTTTAGGTTTCTACTTCTGCAGTTATGCTTTTATTGATTTCTCTTTCTAGGTGCCTGGGGATGGTTGCTCCTTTCTTCTTTCCTTTGAATTGCTTCAAGTATTCTCTGAAGGGTTGGTTTTCTGGACATGTATTCTATCATCTTTTTTATGTCATGGAAGATTTTTCTCTCTCCTTCAACTGTAACCGACATTTTTGCTGGGTATAGTAACCTGGGTTGCCATCTATAGTCCTTTAACACTAGGAATGCTTTACTCCACGTTCTTCTTGCTTTCATAGTTTGCACCGAGAAGTCAGTTGTAATTCTGATGGGTTTCCCCTTATAGGTCACTTGTTGTTTTTCTCTTGTAGATTTCAGAATTTTGTCTTTGTTTTGGGTGTCTAGCATTTTAACTATGATATGGCGTGGGGAGTTTCTTTTCTGATCTTGTCTGTTTGGAGTTCTATGTGCTTTTTGTATTTGTATGGGTTTGTCTTTTTTTAGTTTGGGGAAGTTGAAGATCTGATCAATGCCATTCTCTTGGGATTCTTCTCCTTCCTCTATCCCTATGATGTGGAGGTTTGATCTTTTCATAGTGTCCCACAATTCCTGGTTGTTCCACTTTTGTGTATTTTAAAATTTTTCATGATCTTTACTTGAGGTGTTTAGTTGTTCTGTATTATCTTCCAGGACTGATATTCTTTGTTCTGCTTCCTCCATTCTACTTCTGAGGTTTTTTTCCATTCCTTTCCTCTTGATTGGATGAGTGTTTGATTTCCTTTTTCATTTCATCTCGTGATTTCTTTAGTATTTCCACTTCCTTTTGGAGCTTCTCAATTTCTTCCTGTAGCTCTTTGCTTCACCACTCGGTTTCCTTTTTTACTTCAACATGGGATCTTTTCAGTGTTTCCACTTCCTTCCTGAGTTTTTCATTCTCTCCTTATAGTTCTTTCTAGTGTTTGTCATTCTCTCTCTCTAGGTCCTTCTTGAGTTTTTCATTCTCTCTTCTTAGTTCTCTGACTTGTTCTTTATATTCTTTGATTTATTTGAATATATCTGCAATTGTTCCTCTAAGATCTGTGTCCTGGGCCATCCCTAGGGGGATCCCACTGTGGGAATCTCCCACAGGGTTGGTAGAGCTTGGTGTGGAATTATCCTGCACCTTTCCCGTGTTGTCCCTTCATTGTGTCCCTGGCATATGGGTTTCTCTTTGCCGGTATTCCAATGGGAATCCCAAATGCCTCTTTACTGTGTTGAAGGCCTGTTTTTCTTGCCTCCTTCAGATGACTTTGTTGTTTGTTTGTTTGATTTGTTTTTCTCTTTGTTTATGCAGTATTGACTTGTCTAAGTTTTAGGATTTCTATTGGAAGTCTAACTCATTCCTCCTTTTCTGTTCTGAAGGTTCTCCAAAGAATCCACTTGGACACTCCCTCAGCAATTCAAGGATATGCCTTGTTTGGCCCATTTGTGTTTCAGGTGGTCCTGGGAAATTCCTGATCTAAACTCTGTGCACTCAAATCTCACAGTGGCAACAGGCCCTCTTATACCAGCTATCAGGGAAATCTCCCCCCCCCCCCAGAAGACAGTGATTGAATTATCCAACAGACAAATATCCAACAACCCAGAGATAGAATTATCCAACAGTCCGCCTGGCTGAAGTGCCCGGCTCCTACCTGTGCTTCAGGTGGTCCTGGGAAATCCCCAATCTAAGCTCTGTGCACTGTATATGCTCTGGATTTCTGTACCACCTTACCTTAGTGCCTATCTCCCCTCAGAAATAGAAAAAAAACCCAAGATAAATGTAAAATTAATATTGAGATTTGACTTGACTAACCAATAGCTATCTTTTTTTTTTTTTAACATTTTTTTATTGATGCTTTGTGCATTTCATACATCATTTTCCAATTCAGTTCAGGCATATTTCCCTTTCCCTTCCCCCCCCCCACCCCATCCCAGATCATGCATTCTGCCATAACTGTCCTGCATCNTTTTTTTTTTCATTTTTTAGCTATAAGTGATAATCCATGAGTACAAGCATCCTTCATGTAAAACCAATTTGTAGGCTGTTGTGCCCAAACCCCCACAGCCCCACCTTCCAGCAGGGTTCAATCAAGTTGATCAAATGAGTGTCCAGACTACATTGCTGTAGTTTCACCATTCACCCCAATCGCAGCCCTTACATTCTACCACGCCCCCTCTTCCGCAGATTGTTCCCTAGGCTTAGAAAAATAGCTATCTTTAAGGATGTATATTTTGAGGGGCTGGAGAGATGGCCTAGCGGTTAGGAGCGCCGACGCTCTTGCAGAGGACCCGGGTTCGATCCCCAGCACCCACATGACAGCCGAGAGCCATCTGAAACTCCAATTCCAGGAGAACTCCAGTTCCAGGGGAATCCGACGCCCTCTTCTGACCTCCGCAGCATTGCATGACACAGGTGCACAGACCTGCATGCAGACAGTACATTCATACACATACAGAAATAAATAAAATTAATAAAACAAAAAGGATGTATATTTTGAAAAAAGTTACTACTCTTTTAAATAGTGGTGCTTTAAGTGGTATGTTTCAAGAACTCATTATTTTATTTTTATTTATTTATTTATTTATTTTTTTGGTATTTTTGAGACAGGGTCTCCCTGTAGCCCTAGCTGTCCTGGAACTCACTTTGTAGACCAGGCTGGCTTTGAACTCACAAAGATCCGCCTGCCTCTGCCTCCCAAGTGCTAGGATTAAAGGCGTATACCACCACACCCGGCTCAAGAACTCATTTTAAATTATAACAACTTCTCACTTGGGAGGCAGAGGCAGGCAGATCTCTGTGAGTTTGAGGCCAGCCTGGTCTACATAATGAGTTCCAGGAAACCTTGGGCTACAGGGAGACCCTGTCTCAAAAAGACCAAAAAAAAAAAAAATTATAACAACTTCTTAGCTCCATCAGTTAACAAGTCCTGCTGAGAATCTAGGTTAGGGACCACAAAGCATATGAAAAGCCAAAAAGGGCTCTCAATGTATGGCTCAGCTTTAAGTGAGTTATAATGCTGGGATTTGATAGAAGGCTAGGAATGAACTCATGTTGAAACATGGAAGTTTAATAGAGTTCATAGATGTCCTAGAGGAACTTCTAGGCAGAGTAAACACGAAGAAGCAAAAGTTTATAAACAGAAATTATGAAGCCTAGTGTGTTGGCACACACCTTTATTCTTAGCACTTGGGAGGCAGAAACAAGCAGATCTCTGCTCAAGGCCAGCCTGGTCTACATAGCGAGTTCTAGGCCAGCTGGGGATATAGGGAGACCCTGTCTCAAAAAACTAAAAAAAAAAAAGAAAAATAGAAAAAAAATTACCACATTTGGTTTGACTTTCTTCCTGTGGTGACTCATGTATTGGCTTTCCCCATAGGGAGCTAGTCCTCATCTTGCTCACTGTGTACAGCTGGCATCATGCATTCTTTTTAAAAAAAATTTTTTTTTAATGTGTACTGTCTGCATGTAGGTTGGTGCACCCATGTCGTGCAACGCTGCGGAGGTCAGAAGAGGGTATCGGATTCCCATGGAACTTAGCTGCTATGTGGGTCTGGGAATCAAACCCGGGTCCTCTGCAAGAGCAGTTGGCACTCTTAACCACTGAGCCATCTCTCCAGCCCCAAAGCATACATTCTTTTTTTTTTTAATTTGTTCTTTATGTATATGAATGCATATGTCTGCATGCAGGTCTGTGCACCCGTGTCCTGCAATGCCTTGGAGGTCAGAAGAGGGCATTGGATTCTGGGAGTTAAAGATGGCTCTCAGCCGCCACCTGGGTGCTGGGAATCGAACCCGGGTCCTCTGCAAGAGCAGTCAACACTCTTAACCGCTAGGCCATCTCTCCAGCCCAGCATGCATTCTTAATTGGTGCTGCGGTTTCACAGGTAACCATTGGAAGTCATATGATGGTCTGTTAAAGATGTCTGGCTTTGTTTTTCTCCCCAGGTCATAAAATCAGCCCGGGTGATGAAGAAGGCTGTTGGCCACCTTATTCCCTTCATGGAAAAGGAAAGAGAGGAAGCCAGAATGCTTGATGATGGTTCAGTAGAAGAAGAGGCAAGTCATTTTGTCCAGGCCTATGGGCCTTTTCAGAAGTAGCCTGACAGACTGTTGTGTGTGTGTGTGGGGGGGGGGGGAGGTCAGCAGTCAAGCCACACTGTTCTTTACTGAAAATAAAAATAGAGACTCCAGCATTTGGCCATTCTTCAGAATGTCCTAGAATTTTCCTTTCAGTGTGGATTTAATGAAATTTGGATATAAGTTTTCAATCAAAGCCCAAGATTTCAAGACAAAAGCAGTTTATTCCTTCATTAATTGGCCATTTACAAGGCTGCTACTGTGTACTGGGCTAGAAACCAGGATCTTTTTCTGCCTTTTTTTTTTTTTTTTTGGTCTTTTTGAGACAGGGTCTCCCTGTAGGCCCAGCTGTCCTGGAACTCACTCTATAGACCAGGCTGGCCTTGCACTCACAAAAATCCGCCTGCCTCTGCCTCCCAAGTGCTAGGATTAAAGGTGTGCGCCACCATGCCCGGCCTTTTTCTGCTTTTAAAAATTATTTATTATGCCGTGCGTGGTGGTGCACACCTTTAATCCCTGCACTCAGGAGGCAGAGGCAGGCAGATATCTGTGAGTTCAAGTCCAGCCTGGTTCCAGGCCAGCTGAGGCTATAGGGAGGCCCCGTCTCAAAAAGACCAAAAATAATTTTTATTTGTTGTGTGCATATGTGTGATGTATGTGTGGCTGCACATGTCATGGGACACATGTAGAGATCATAGCACAACTGTGGTGGAGTTGGTTCTCGCTTTCCAACATTATTTGGGTTCAAGGTATTGAACTTGGGTCCTTAGGTTTGCATGGCACGTGCTAAGCCATTTTACAAGCCCTGCTCCCAGATTTAGTATTTTTGCAAAGCTCTTCTCCAAATATTTTCTTTGGTAGTATCCTTGATACCACTTTAGATTCAATTTTATTCTTATTGGCTGCCCCAGCAGAGTAAGTCACTATCTTTTTTTCCCCCTTCAATTTATATTTTTATTGAATCTCTGTTCATTTCAAATAAATCGCAGTTAGACCCTTCTCTATCTGCATTCCCATGGCCCTGCCACTAGCTCTGATGCATTCTGTCATATATGTTCATACAATACAGCTTAATCATACTTAGACCCTCCCCTATCTGCATTCCAATGGCCCTGCCGCTAGCTCTGATGCATTCTGTCATATATGTTCATACAATACAGCTTAATCATACTTAGACCCTCCCCTATCTGCATTCCCATGGCCCTGCCGCTAGCTCTGATGCATTCTGTCATATATGTTCATACAATACAGCTTAATCACACTTAGACCCTCCCCTATCTGCATTCCCATGGCCCTGCCGCTAGCTCTGATGCATTCTGTCATATATGTTAATGCGTATTGAGTCAAGTTTTTGTCCCCAGATGTCCCTCAGTGTGAGATTATGCATGGGAGCTGGGTCATCTAGCATCACTCTGTATAGGACTCCTGTATCAGCCCCTCCGCAGGGCTCAGGGACCGTTACACAGAGGGGAAGAAAGCCTGTGAGAGCTAGAGTTCCGGCTGCTGGAAATGTGCTCAGAGGAACTTATAGCAAAGGTGACAGCCTACATAAGACTCATGCAAGCTCCAACGAGACAAAACCCAACACAGAACTGGGAAAATGGGTAAGAAGCCCCATCCTTAACTGAGAACTAGTGACAGTTGATCACTGCTGGATAAGGGAAAGTTGGTCACTAGCATTTTTACTTTGTTTAGCTCCCTGTGAAGCTCAGGCAACTTTGGCTGCCAAAAATCTGAATTCTTTTTTTTTTTTAAAGTTAATTTTTATTGAGCACATTTCATTCAACATTTCTTAATCAAATTTAGACGCATTCCCCCATCCATACCCACCCCTTATGTCCGTCCATACCCCCCCGCCCCCCGCCATAGGTCATGGATTCTGTAATACATATTAAGTCCTGTCTTGCATCTTTTTCTCAGTCTTTTATAACCTTTTCGATGCACAAGTTTACTGTTTTGGTCAGTTCTTTGAATAGGTTTTTCTCTTTTTTTGTTCCCTTTAATTTTATATTATTCCAAAATATGTATATATACTCCACACATAAATCAAAATTACAAATTCTGAAAATAAACTATAGGTTAATTCCAAAACACACTTAGAGATACACATTTTAACAGTAAAGTTGCATGCAGGTAAAAAGAAATATAATTTTACATTCTTTTTTTTTAGAATATGAATATATATCTTCCATCCATATATGGTAATTACAATGTGTGACTATAAGTGGTAGGACAATTCTAGAGCCCATTAAGATATTCACATCGTGCCGGGCGTGGTGGAGCACACCTTTAATCCTAGCACTTGGGAGGCAGAGGCAGGCAGATCTCTGTGAGTTCAAGGCCAGTTTGGTCTACATAGTGAGCTCCAGGCCAGCTGGGACTAAAGGGAGACCCTGTCTCAAAAATAAAAAAAAAATAGAAAAATAAAAAAAGATATTCACATCATAATAGCACAGTTGCTCTCAGATACAATGAAATATAATAATAAAGTTGCTCAGTTTGCCTGCCAACTGGGGATTTGGTGTTAGCATCCACAAATGAGGGAAACCATTCACCTTTTTTTTTTTTTTTTTTTTTTTCTGGGACTGTGTTACTCACTTAGCATAATGGCTTTGAGTTCCTATCCATTTACCAGCAAAGTTCATGATGTTCATCTTTCTTTTTACCGCTACATAGAACTCCATTGTGTATGTACCACATTTTTTGTATCCCACTCATCAGTTGAGAGGGCATTTGGGTTGGTCCAGCTCTTGCTATTGTGACACCGGCTGCAATAAACATAGGTGTGCATGTATCTTTGTAGTAGGATGAGTCTTGTGGGTATACCCAGAGTGAGTATGGCTTAAGTCAGGTGGTGGTAGGTCATTTTGAGTTTTTTAAGGGTTCTCCACACTGCTTTCCACATGGTTGACCAGTTTTACATTCCACCAGCCAGTGGATAGGGTTCCCCTTCCCCACAACCTCTTCGCATTTGGTGTCTTTTGTTTTCTTTTTTTGTTCTAATTTATTTATGTACTTATTATTTTTTATATGTATAAGTGTACTGTCTACATGTAGGTTGGTACACCTTTGTCGTGTTGTGCAATGCTGTGGAGGTCAGAAGAGAGCATTGGATTCCCCTGGAACAGGAGTTAAAGATGGATCTTAGCCGCCATGTGGGTGCTGAGAATCGAACCCGGGTCCTCTGCTAGAGCAGTTGGAGCTCTTAACCACTGAGCCATCTCTCCAGCCCCGACTTTTGTTTTCTTGATCTTGGCTACTCTTATTGGAGTGAGATGATACCTTAGTGTGGTTTTAATTTGCATTTCCTTAATTAATGATGTTTTTCTTTTGAACACTTTTTTTTTTTTTTTTTTTTTGTCTTTTAGAGACAGGGTCTCCCTGTAGCTCCAGCTGTCCTGGAACTCACTCTGTAGACCAGGCTGGCCTTGAACTCACAAAGATCCACCTGCCTCTGTCTCCCAAGTGCTAGGATTAAAGGCGTGGGCCACCACGCCCAGCGATGTTGAACACTTTTTAAGATGTTTCTCAGCCATCTTTACTTCTTTACTGGTCTCTGTTCATCTCTTTACTCCATCTTTTTTTTTTTTTTTTTTTCTTTTTGAGACAGGGTTTCCCTTTAGTCCCAGCTGGCCTGGAGCTTGCTCTGTAGACCAGGCTGGCCTTGAACTCACAAAGATCCACCTACCTCTGCCTCCCAAGTGCTAGGATTAAAGGTGTGCACCACCATGCCTGGCTTACTCCAGCTTTTGAGTAGGTCATTTATTTTCTTCTTTGTTTTTTTAAGTAGTTTATATATTCTGGATGTTAATGCCCTGTCAGATGAATCACTGGTAAAGATTTCCTCCCACTCTTTGGGTTTTCTCTTCACTTCCTTGATTGTATCTTTAGCTGTACAATAGCTTTTGAGTTTGATGAGGTCCCACTTGTCAGCTGTTGTCCTTATTTCGTGCGCAGCTGCTGTCTGATTTAGGAAGTCTTTTCCTACCCCTATGTCTTGTAGGGTGCTGCCAACTTTTTCTTCCATCACCTTCAGGGTTTCAGGTTTCAGGTTGAGATCTTTGATCCACTTGGAATTTGCAGTTGGCTGAGTTAGAGGTAGTACTTCCAGAAATGCTGCCTCACCTCACCTCGCCTTTTATTGTTGTTGTCAGTGTACAGAACTATTAAAGAAGTAAAAGATGCTTATATGCTCTGTGTTCTGTGCATGGCACTACTTTCAGAGTCTGAGGGAAATTTGCAGTTAACCTTGGCACTTGTCATGTTTAAGTATGTGGTCCTCAGTTGTGCGCTTGTTCCTGTGTGACTGTTAACTCTCCTTTGGAAAGAACTTGGCTGGGCAAATCTATTAGTTGGGCCTCCTTTGAAGTGCTCAAGGTTCTGCAAGTGGAGCCTATGGTTTGGGCCCAGACTGGTATTTGTGGTCTTCCTTTCTCTGTTGAAACCTGTGTGGGTTACCCTAGTGACCCCCAGCAATGCTTAGCTGCTCACCTTACTTTCCAGGATCCTTACCACGGCACCATTGTGCTGGCCACTGTTAAAGGCGATGTGCACGACATAGGCAAGAACATAGTTGGTGTGGTGCTGGGCTGCAATAATTTCAGGTAAGTTGAAACCAAGATCTTTCTTCTTTCAACCACTTAAGAATGTAATCCTTTTTCTAGGTGAGAGAGAGTGGGTAAGGAGATGGCAGTGGATGAGGTAAGTTTTAGGGGGAGGTCGATAGTGTTGTTAAACAGCCTACTGTGAACATAGCTTTTCACGTAAGTTAGTAATTATGTAGCTCTTATGGGTTTGATAAAGACAAGGAGAATAGGAAGCATTATCCCCTGGGGTCAGGCAGCCAAAACCACTCTTAAGATTCTGCACCAGACACAGACTTTTGGCTGCTCACAGGCATCTCATGGCCAGTGTGCCCAGCATGTACCTTTTATCTTCTCAGCTAATGGCCAGATTTTAGAGCAGATGGTTTGGATAAATGGAACTTGATAGGAAAGCTTTGTACCAGTCTCTCCCAGTGCGTTTCTGGGTGATTATGAAGGTAGTGTTTGGAGTGTTATATGGAAATATAAAATGCCTTTTTTGGTATCTCATAATGAATAAATATTCACATCAAAGTTATTTCTATATGAGAGCTAATGGCTTGTATTAAGTTTATGTTTTGTGGGGCTGGAGAGATAGCCTAGCGGTTAAGAGCACCGACGCTCTTGCAGAGGACCCGGGTTCTATCCCCAGCACCCACATGGCGGCTAAGAACCGTCTGTAACTCCAATTCCAGGAGAACTCCAGTTCCAGGGGAATCCGAGACCTCTTCTGACCTCCGCGGCATTGCACGACACGGGTGCACAGACCTGCATGCAGACAGTACATTCATACACATACAAAAATAAATTAAAAAAAAAAAAAATTAAAAAAAAAAAAGTTTATGTTTTGCCTTGTTTTTCTTCTTCTTCTTCTTTTTTGGTCTTTTTTGAGACAAGGTCTTCCTGTAGCTGAAGCTGGCCCGGAACTTGGTATGTAGACCAGGCTGGCCTTGAAGTCACAGAGCTTCTCCTGCTTCCTGAGTGCTTGGATTAGATGGAAGGCATGTGCCACTGTGCCTGGCCTCTCTCACCATTCCAGTGAAAAGCTCTGTAGAACTCATGCCAGTCTTGGTCCGTGTCCGGTGGTCCTTTGAGTCACAGGGTGCTGTGTAGTGTGCTGTTTTCTCTGGTAGAGGAGTCCACTGGAGCAATGGGGTGCTGTCTAGTGTGCTGTTTTCTCTGGTAGAGTCCACTGGAGCAATGGCTGTACTTCCTAGTGTTCTATTTTTCTGCTGTCAAATAACAGTAGGTCATCAAGAACTGTCTCCTCTCAGCATTTTACCCATCTCTTCCTGGAAGGCTAATTCAATGCAGCCAAGACCCATGTAGGAAGTCTGAGGGTGGTTGTGTCAGGAGGGCACCATTCTGCACAGACTGTCTACCTGTCTGCTCAGTCATTGTCCAAAAACCTCATTATCTCCTAGCCCTGGAAGTCAGGACTGCAATTTCTCCCCACTTACTTATTATTGGTAAACAAACAAATGGGCTGCAGAGAAGGCTCAGGGGTTAAGAGCTCCGACTGCTCTTGCAGAGGACCTTGGTTTGATACCCAGCACCCTCATGGCTGGTAAGAACTGTCTTTAAGTTGGGTGTGGTGGCACATGCCTTTAATTCTAGCACTCGGGAGGCAGAGTTCAAGGCCAGCCTGGTCTACAGAGGGAGTTCCAGGCCAACTGGGGCTATAGGGAAACCCTGTCTCAAAACCAAAACTAAAACCAAAACAAACAAGCAAATGCCAGCCTTTATTCTTCCATGTCACTTGCCAATATTTTTTTGACCTGTAAAAGCTTTAAGTGTAATGTCTTATACTAATATTCTGTATTCTTATTGAGAAATACTTTAGCATATTTGGGAATGTTTTTGAGTAGATAATTGGTTACATGACAGTTGATTTATATGTATTCTTTTTATAACCATAGAAAAAGAAAATTGTGTACTTTTACCATTTAACAGGTAATCACATTAATTCTATAAGAAAATTTACATATCATCAGAGAAAACTACTATAAGTCTGTCTGGGGTGCACTAATCCAGGCTCTCCTGAGCACCTCACATAATCATCAGTAGTTGACTGGCTTTTGACCTAACATATCTGAAGAAAGGATTTAGAAGAATTAATTTTTTTTAATTTTATTTATTTTTGTATGTGTATGAATGTACTGTCTGCATGTAGGTTTGTGCACCTGTGTTGTGCAATGCCTCGGAGGTCAGAAGAGGGTCTCGGATTCCCCTATATCTGGAGTTCTCCTGGAATTGGAGTTACAGACGGTTCTCAGCCGCCATGTGGGTGCTGGGGATCAAACCTGGGTCATCTGCAAGAGCAGTCGGTGCTCTTAACTGCTAGGCCATCTCTCCGGCCCCAGCAGAATTAATTTTTTAAAAAGGCAGAAATCAGTGGATTTAATCGCAGTGCTCTGAGGGGAATGGAGGATAAATCTCTGTGAGTTGAAGGCCAGCCTGGCTTACATATCAAGATCGAGACCAGCTGGAGCCCCATAGTAAGAGCCTGTCTCAAAAAATTAAAGTAAATAAATGAATAAGCAAACAAAGAAAAAATTTTAAAAAAGCCAAGACACAGTCTGCTTAAGTACTCAGGTGGGGAAATAGCTGGGTCCTCGACTGGGAAGGCTTCCATCTAGTGGTAGAATGTGTGAATTGCAGGGGCAGCAGTCATGAAGTGGCTGGAAGGGGAAGTGGCAGCCACTGCCAGGCCCCTGACTGATACAGATGCAGTTCAGTAGAGTGTAATTTTCTCTGCG
Source organism: Rhizomys pruinosus (assembly GCA_009823505.1). Classification (NCBI taxonomy): domain Eukaryota; kingdom Metazoa; phylum Chordata; class Mammalia; order Rodentia; family Spalacidae; genus Rhizomys; species Rhizomys pruinosus. Next base: position 666,133 of record VZQC01013953.1, on the reverse strand, counting down.
CTCCCTCCCTCCTTCCCCCAACCTTTTCCTCTTTCCCCTATCTCCTCCCCAATTTTTAAGTAACAAAGATTACATATCTATAAGGTACATATCATAAGATACAGTGTGAGATTTAAATATATGTGTAAAATGTATATTGATCAAATCAGGGTAATTAGCATTTCCATCTTCCGATTTTTGTACATGTGGAGGCTTCAAGGTCTTCTCTTACGGTTCTTTATGATGTGTCTAGTAGGTTTTGTGAACAGCAGCCCCTGCCCTGTGCTGTGGAACACGAGGATGCGTTCCTCTTAGTGAACTTTGTTTTGACACCTGCTCTCCAGCCCTTCTCTGTGTTCTCCTCTTTCCTCCCTGTCTGATAGAACTCACTCTATAGACCAGGCTGGCCTTGAACTCACAAAGCTCCGCCTGCCTCTGCTTCCCAAGTGCTAGGATTAAAGGTGTGCGCAACCACATCTGGCCATCTTAAAATATGGTGTGCAGGGTGTGGATGTGTGTGTGCATGTGGATTCCCGTGTGGCTGTGGATGCACACATGTCCTGGTGTATATATCTGGGAGTCAGAGAACAACTTGGAGAAGTGGGTTCCCTTCTAACACCTTGTGGGCTCCAGGGATTGAACTCAGGTCATCAGATTTGGCTGCAAGTATCTTTACCCACCGAGCCATCTTGTAGGCTAAGAGCTCATTTCTAAGTCTCAAGGAAGAACACTGTATTAGTCACTTTTCTGTTGCTGTGATAAAGCACCATGACCAAGGAACTTATAAAAGGAAGAGTTTATTTGAGCTTACGATTGGCGGTTCCAGGGAATTAGAGTCCATTGTGGCGGGAGGCGTGGTGGCTGGATCTGGAGCAGCAAACTGAGGGTCACGTCTCGCAAAGAGCACAGGAAGCAGAGAGAGGGCGACTGGAGACCACGAGGCTTGTTAAAACTTACTAAGCCTGCCCCTAACAACGCACTTCCTCTAGCACGGCCACACCCTCCAAGACCTCCAAAAACAGCGCCACCAACTGGAGACAAACGTCTGAATACCTAGAGCCTATGGGGGACACTCATTCAAACCACCACATTGCACTCCCTGGCCCCCATAGGCTCCTGACCATATAAAATGCAAAATGTATTTAATCCAACCTTAAAAGTCCCCACAGTCTTTACCAGTTTCAATGCCATTCAAAAGTCCACAGTCCAAAGTCTCCCGAGACTCAGGCCAATCTCCCAAACTGTAAGCTCCTGTAAAATCAAAAGACAAATTACAAACTCCCAACATACAGTAGAACTGAATACACATTCCCATTCCAAAAGGGAGGAATAGAGGCATAGTGAGGAAATACTGGACCAAAACAAGACTGAAAACCAGCAGGGCAAAAACCAAGTCCAGTAGCTCCTTGTGCAACTTCTGGGACTTGACTTCCAAAGGGCTTAGATGGCTCAGCTCTTCCAGCTTTGCTTGCAACACACATCTCTTTCTTAGGCCGGTACCACTCCCTGTATGCAGCTCTCCTTGGCAAATATCTCACAGGTCTGGCATCTTGAATGTCTTCTTGGGGTCTCCACTGCCAACCAGGCTTCACATTCACAGCTTCATGCAATGGCCTGTCAGGGCCTACTTTATGCAGGGACACCCCTGCTGCACTCTGCCTGACCTTGGCAGCTCTCTGAAACCGTGGAGGAACAACTGATGACCCCTTCACTCTTGCAAACTTCATGCCTCTAAAGCCAGCACCACGTGAATGAAACTGCCGAGTTTGGCTGCAATTTTGGGATGGACCCTGGCCTATTTCAACCACATTTGCAACTTTTCTCTGCCCTGGACTTGTTGGAGGATTAGCTGGGTGTGGTCTTGCCCTGAAGGTACTGATTCTTTTGTTTACTTGTAAATCTCCAGGCCTCTCCTTAATTGCTTTAATCTCCTTATGAAAGGGAGCCTCTCCTTCACATGCCTTGGCCCCACCTTTAATCTTCCTAGTGCAGTTTTCAGATCCAAACTGTACATTCTGCATTTCTTTCTTACCATCCCCAGCAACTCCATTCCCCTCCATCCTTACCCTCCCCAGCACCCCCATTCCCCCATCCTTTTTACCGTCCCCAGCACCTCCATTCCCGTCTGTCCTTACCATCCCCAGCACGTCCATTCCCCTCCGTCCTACCTCCCCCCCTCCTTCCTCCATCCTTACCGTCCCCAGCAACTCCATTCCCCACCATCCTTACCATCCCCAGCACCCCCATTCCCATTCCATCCTAACCATCCCCAGCACCTCCATTTCCCCCCCGTCCTTACCATCCCAGCACCCCCATTCCCCCATCCTTACCATCCCCAGCACCTCCTTTCCCCTCCGTCCTTACCATCCCAGCACCTCCATCCCCCCCATCCTCACCATCACCCAGCCACCCCATTCCCACCATCCTTACCATCCCCAGCACCCATTCCCCCCCCCCCTTACCTCTCCCCAGCACCTCCATCCCCCCCATCCTCACCATCCCAGCACCTCAACATCCCACCATCTCACCACCCCAACACCTCTCTTCCCCTCGGCTCGACCCCTCCCCAGCACCGCCCTTCCCCTCGTCCTTACCATCCCCCAGCAACCTCCATTCCCTCCATCCTTACCATCCCCTGCACCTCCATTCCCCTCCATCCTTACCAACCCCAGCACCTCCATTCCCCCCATCCTTACCATCCCCAGCACCTCCATTCCCCCCATCCTTACCATCCCCAGCACCTCCAGCCCCCCCATCCTGACCATCCCCAGCACCCTCCATTCCCCTCCCATTTCCTTACCCATCCCCAGCACCTCCATTCCCCTCCATCCTTACCATCCCAGCACCTCCATTCCCCTCCATCCTTACCGTCCCCAGCACCTCCATTCCCCTCCGTCCTTACCATCCCCAGCACCTCCATTCCCCTCCGTCCTTACCATCCCCAGCACCTCCATTCCCCCGTCCTTACGTCCCCAGCACCTCCATGCCCCTCATCCGGACCATCCCCAGCCAAAGCCCCTCCATTCCTCCGATCTTACCATCCCCAGCACCTCCATTCCCCCCATCCGTACCCTCCCCAGGCACCTCCATTCCCCTCGGTCCTTACCATCCGCGCTTCGCTCAGGTCACCCCCACCCTGACCATCCCCAGCACCTCCATTCCCCCCCATCCCCACCCCAGACCTCATTCCCCCCCTTCCTTACCATCCCCAGCACCTCCATTCCCCCCAACCCTGACCAGCCATCCCGACCCATCACCGCCATCCCCCCCCCTCCTTTACTCAGCCCCAGGCAGCACTCCATTCCCCCCCATTACTCACCATCCCAGCACCTCCATTCCCCCCCATCATTACCTTCGCAAGAACATCCCTCCCCCCATCCTACCATCCCCTGCACCTCCATTCCCCTCCATCTTTACCATCCCCAGCACCTCCATTCCCCTCCGTCCTTACCATCCCCAGCACCTCCATTCCCCTCCATCCTTACCATCCCCAGCACCTCCATTCCCCTCCGTCCTTACCATCCCAGCACCTCCATTCCCCCCCATCCTTACCATCCCCAGCACCTCCATTCCCCTCGTCCTTACCATCCCCAGCACCTCCATTCCCCCCCCATCCTTACCATCCCAGCACCTCCCTTCCCCCCCATCATTACATCCCCAGACCTCCATTCCCCCTCATCCGGGACCGTCCCAGCACCTCCTTTCCCCTCCATCCTTACCATCTCCAGCACCTCCATTCCCCCCATCCTTACCATCCCCAGCACCTCCATTCCCCCCATCCTTACAATCCCCAGCACCTCCATTCCACCTACATCATTACCATCCCCAGCACCTCCTTTCCCCTCCATCCTTACCATCCCGAGCTACCCTCCATTCCCTCCATCCTTACCATCCCAGCACCTCCATTCCCCCCCGCCCTTACCATCCCCAGCACTTCTATTCCTACCCCATACTTATCCAATTCCACCACCGTCCTCCTTTCCCCTCCATCCTTACCATCCCCGCACCTCCATTCCCCTCCCTCCTTACCACCCCCAGGCCACCTCCATTCCCCTCCTTCCTTACCATCCCCCGCACCTCCATGCACCTCTGGCCGTACCATCCCCAGACAGCCAGTCCCCTGCCGTTCCTGGACCATAACCAGAATACCCCTTCCCCCCATCCTTACCATCCCAGCACCCCCATTCCCCCATCCTTACCAGAACCAGCAACTCAAGTCACCACCGCATTACCTCCCAGCACCTGCCAGGCACCTCCATCCTGAACAGACCATGCATACCTCATTCCCCGCCATCAGTATCCATCCCGAGAACGCCAGGTCCCCTCATCCCGTAACTCTAAAACCTAGCACCGGCCAGGCCCCTCCGTCCTTACCATCACCAGCACCTCCATTCCCCCCCATCCTTACCTTCCCCAGCACCTCCATCCCCCCCATCCTTACCATCCCCAGCACCTCCATTCCCCCCCCATCCTTACCATGCCCAGCACCTCCATTCCCCTCCATCCTTACCATCCCCGGCTCCTCCATTCCCCTCCATCCTTACCAACACCAGCACCTCCATTCCCCCCCAGCCGTGTACCAGCCTCCAGTCACATCCAGGCCCCAGTCTCGGCCCAGCCCAGCACTCCCTGCCCCTCCAGCTGGACCAGCCCCAGCACGCTCAGGTCCACCGAAAGCGGACCAGCCCCAATGCACCCCCACGTGACCCCCAGCCGACAAGCACCAGACAGTCCATGCACGCTCAGCCGGACTCAGACCAACAGACTCGCCATTCCCCTCAGCCCTTACCCGCCCCATGCAGCACTCGCTCAGCCCCCACCCGCCTGCCCAGCGCCAGCACCGCCAGGCCCCGCCGGGCTTGCGTGAAACAGACCAACAGCACCGCCAGGCCCCCCCGGCTGGACCAGCCCCAGCCACCGACAGCCCCACCCGCGCCGACCAGCCCCAGCACCGCCAGGCCCCCCGCCTGACCAGGAAAAAGACAACTACAGGATACGGATGGAATGGGAACAGCAACAGCACCGCCACGCCCCTCCGGTCCTTACCGCCCAAGCACAGTCCAGGCCCAACAAGCCGGACATACAAAGCAACAGCACAGACAAGCAACCCAATGCCTGGAACATGTACGCAGACAACGAAGGACAAGCCATCAGACCCTAAACCCAAGACCTCCAGGCAACCCAGCAGAAATAGAAAAAGAACAGATAAGGAAAATATAATACTGGAAAGCAAAAGGAAACGCCATGCCCATCAAGACTATTAAAATCACCAAGCCACCTCCTAGTCCACCACCAGTCATTACACATCACCCAGCACCTCACAGTCCAACCTCCTGTACAAATAACAGAACGCTCATTCCCCCTACATCATTCCCAGACCCAGCACTAAAGTCCAAACACAATCCTACCCATAACCAGACCTCCATTTCCCCCCATCCACTTAACACGACCAAAGAACACCCATTCCCCCCATCCTTACCATACCCAGCACCTCCATTCCCCTCCATCCTTACCATCCCCAGCACCTCCATTCCCCCCCATCCTTACCATCCCCAGCACCTCCATTCCCCTCCATCCTTACCATCCCAGCACCTCCATTCCCCTCCATCCTTACCATCCCCAGCACCTCCATTCCCCTCCGCTTACGTCCCCAGCACCTCATCCCCTCCGTCCTTACCAATCCAGCACCTCCATTCCCCTCCGTCCTTACCATCACCAGCACCTCCATTCCCCTCTGTCCTTACCATCTGCAGCACCTCCATTCCCCCCCATCTTACCATCCCAGGACCTCCATTCCCCTCCGTCCTTACCATCCCAGCACCTCCATTCCCCTCGTCCCTTACCATACCCAGCACCTCCATTCCCCCCCCTCCTTACCACCCCAGCCCCTCCATCCCACCCATCCTTACCATCCCCAGCACCTACATTCCCCCCCATCATTACCATCCCCAGCACCTCCCTCCCCCCCATTCTTACCATCTCCCAGCACCCTCCATCCCTCCATCCTCCTTACCATCCCCAGCACCGCCATCCCCGCCGGCCTGACCAGCCAGCACCTCCATTCCCCTCCATCCTTACCATCCCCACACCTCCATTCCCCCCCATCCTTACCATCCCCAGCACCTCCCTTCCCCTCCGTCCTTAACCATCCCCAGCACCTCCATTCCCCCCTCCTTACCATCCCCAAGCACCTCCATTCCCCTCCATCCTTACCATCCCCAGCACCTCCATTCCCCCCATCCTTACCATCCCCAGCACCTCCATTCCCCTCCATCCTTACCATCCCCAGCACCTCCATTCCCCTCCGTCCTTACCATCCCCAGCACCTCCATTCCCCTCCGTCCTTACCATCCCCAGCACCTCCATTCCCCCCCATCCTTACCATCCCCAGCACCTCCATTCCCCCCATCCTTACCATCCCCAGCACCTCCTTCCCCCCAGCCTTACCCTTCCTCAGCACTTCCATTCCCCTCCCTCCTTACCAACCCCAGGCACCCCCTTTCCCCCCATCCTTACCATCCCCAGACCTCCATTCCCTCCATCCTTACCATCCCAGCACCCCACGGAACAGCCATCCCTGACTCCAGCTCCAGCCACACCTCCATTCCCCCCCATCCTTACCACAACAATTCCCCAGCACCTCTTCCCGTCCTTACCATCCCCAGCCCCTCCATTCCCCTCCATCCTTACCATCCCCAGCACCTCCATTCCCCTCCATCCTTACCATCCCCAGCACCTCCATTCCCCTCTGTCCTTACCATCCCCAGCACCTCCATTCCCCTCCGTCCTTACCATCCCCAGCACCTCCATTCCCCCCTCCTTACCATCCCCAGCACCTCCATTCCCCTCCATCCTTACCATCCCCAGCACCTCCATTCCCCCCCATCCTTACCATCCCCAGCACCTCCATTCCCCTCCATCCTTACCATCCCAGCACCTCCATTCCCCTCCATCCTTACCATCCCCAGCACCTCCATCCCCCCATCCTTACCATCCCCAGCACCTCCATTCCCCCCTCCTTACCATCCCCACCACCCATTTCCCCCAATCCATTACATCCCCAGCACATCCCATTCTCCCCCAATTCCTACCATCTTCCAGCATTCCATTCCACTCCATCCTTTACATCCCTCAGCACCTCTCCATTCCCCTCCATCCTTAACATCCCCAGCACCTCCTATTCCCTCCTCCTTACCCATCCCCAGCACCCATTTCCCCCCCATCCTTACCATCCCAGCACCTCCATTCCCTCCATCCTTACCATCCAGGACCCATTCTCCCACCCATCCTTACGATCCCCAGCACCTCCATTCCCTTCCATCCTTACCATCCCCAGCACCCTCCATTCCCCTCCATCCTTACCGTCCCAGCCACCTCCATTCCCCTCCGTCCTACCATCCCCAGCAACCTCCATTCACCTCCGTCCGTTACCATCCCCAGCATCCTACATTTCCCCTCTGCTTCCATCCCCAGCACATCCATTCCCCCCATCCTTAACATCCACAGCACCCATTCCCCCCATCCCTTACAATCCTCAGCAATCAATGCACCGACATACCTTACAACCCCCCAGCACCCCATTCCACCTAATACTACCTCTCCAAGAACCTCCATTCCTCCATCCCCCTCCATCCTTACCATCCCAGCACCCCCATTCCCCCATCCTTACCATCCCCAGGACCTCCATTCCCCCCATCCTCTTACCATCCCCAGCACCTCCTTCCCCCCCATCCTTACCATCCCCAGCACCTCCATTCCCTCCACTTCCATCCAGTCACCTCCATTCCCCTCCATCCTTACCATCCCCGCACCTCCATTCCCCGCTCATCCAGTCACCCCTTATCCGTTGTCATCCCCAGCAACCGACCATTCCCCTCCATCCTTTACCATCCCAGCACTCCATTCCCACCCATCCTTACCATCCCAGCCCCTCCATTCCCTCCTCCTTACCATCCCCAGCACCTACCATCCCCCATCCTGTACGATCCCCAGCACCTCCATTTCACACTCATCCTTACCATCCCAGCCCCTTCACACCCATCCCTTACATCCCAACCCCAGCTCCCCTACTCCTCCCCAGCACCTCCATTCCCCCTCCTCCTTACCACCTCACACACTCCATTCCCCTCTTCCTTACCATCCCCAGCCACTCCATTCCCCCCATCTTACCCCTCCCCCAGCACTTCCATTCCCCCATTCCTTAAACCCCGCCCTATTTCCCCTCCATCCAGCACCCACTCCATCCCTCCATCCTTACCAACCCCAGCACCTCCATCATCTCCACCCCACTACTTACTCATCCCCAGCACTCAATTCCAACCATCCCCCTCCATCCTTACATTCACCGCACCTCCCAGTACACTCATCATTACCATACCCAGCATCCTCCCTTCCCCCCCATCCTTTACCATCCCCCGCACCTCCATTCCCCTCCATCCTTCCCATCCCAGCACCTCCATTCCCCCCATCCTTACTTACCATCCCCAGCAACTCCATTCCCCTCCATCCTTACCCTCCCCAGCACCCCCATTCCCCCATCCTTTTTACCGTCCCCAGCACCTCCATTCCCGTCTGTCCTTACCATCCCCAGCACGTCCATTCCCCTCCGTCCTTACCATCCCAGCCCCTCCATTCCCCCCCATCCTTACCGTCCCCAGCAACTCCATTCCCCTACATCCTTACCATCCCCAGCACCCCCATTCCCATTCCATCCTAACCATCCCCAGCACCTCCATTTCCCCCCCGTCCTTACCATCCCAGCACCCCCATTCCCCCATCCTTACCATCCCCAGCACCTCCTTTCCCCTCCGTCCTTACCATCCCAGCACCTCCATCCCCCCCATCCTCACCATCACCCAGCCACCCCATTCCCACCATCCTTACCATCCCCAGCACCCATTCCCCCCCCCCCTTACCTCTCCCCAGCACCTCCATCCCCCCCATCCTCACCATCCCAGCACCTCAACATCCCACCATCTCACCACCCCAACACCTCTCTTCCCCTCGGCTCGACCCCTCCCCAGCACCGCCCTTCCCCTCGTCCTTACCATCCCCCAGCAACCTCCATTCCCTCCATCCTTACCATCCCCAGCACCTCCATTCCCCTCCATCCTTACCAACCCCAGCACCTCCATTCCCCCCATCCTTACCATCCCCAGCACCTCCATTCCCCCCATCCTTACCATCCCCAGCACCTCCAGCCCCCCCATCCTGACCATCCCCAGCACCCTCCATTCCCCTCCCATTTCCTTACCCATCCCCAGCACCTCCATTCCCCTCCATCCTTACCATCCCAGCACCTCCATTCCCCTCCATCCTTACCGTCCCCAGCACCTCCATTCCCCTCCGTCCTTACCATCCCCAGCACCTCCATTCCCCTCCGTCCTTACCATCCCCAGCACCTCCATTCCCCCGTCCTTACGTCCCCAGCACCTCCATGCCCCTCATCCGGACCATCCCCAGCCAAAGCCCCTCCATTCCTCCGATCTTACCATCCCCAGCACCTCCATTCCCCCCATCCGTACCCTCCCCAGGCACCTCCATTCCCCTCGGTCCTTACCATCCGCGCTTCGCTCAGGTCACCCCCACCCTGACCATCCCCAGCACCTCCATTCCCCCCCATCCCCACCCCAGACCTCATTCCCCCCCTTCCTTACCATCCCCAGCACCTCCATTCCCCCCAACCCTGACCAGCCATCCCGACCCATCACCGCCATCCCCCCCCCTCCTTTACTCAGCCCCAGGCAGCACTCCATTCCCCCCCATTACTCACCATCCCAGCACCTCCATTCCCCCCCATCATTACCTTCGCAAGAACATCCCTCCCCCCATCCTACCATCCCCTGCACCTCCATTCCCCTCCATCCTTACCATCCCCAGCACCTCCATTCCCCTCCGTCCTTACCATCCCCAGCACCTCCATTCCCCTCCATCCTTACCATCCCCAGCACCTCCATTCCCCTCCGTCCTTACCATCCCAGCACCCCCATTCCCCCCCATCCTTACCATCCCCAGCACCTCCATTCCCCTCGTCCTTACCATCCCCAGCACCTCCATTCCCCCCCCATCCTTACCATCCCAGCACCTCCCTTCCCCCCCATCATTACATCCCCAGACCTCCATTCCCCCTCATCCGGGACCGTCCCAGCACCTCCTTTCCCCTCCATCCTTACCATCCCCAGCACCTCCATTCCCCCCATCCTTACCATCCCCAGCACCTCCATTCCCCCCATCCTTACAATCCCCAGCACCTCCATTCCACCTACATCATTACCATCCCCAGCACCTCCTTTCCCCTCCATCCTTACCATCCCGAGCTACCCTCCATTCCCTCCATCCTTACCATCCCAGCACCTCCATTCCCCCCCGCCCTTACCATCCCCAGCACTTCTATTCCTACCCCATACTTATCCAATTCCACCACCGTCCTCCTTTCCCCTCCATCCTTACCATCCCCGCACCTCCATTCCCCTCCCTCCTTACCACCCCCAGGCCACCTCCATTCCCCTCCTTCCTTACCATCCCCCGCACCTCCATGCACCTCTGGCCGTACCATCCCCAGACAGCCAGTCCCCTGCCGTTCCTGGACCATAACCAGAATACCCCTTCCCCCCATCCTTACCATCCCAGCACCCCCATTCCCCCATCCTTACCAGAACCAGCAACTCAAGTCACCACCGCATTACCTCCCAGCACCTGCCAGGCACCTCCATCCTGAACAGACCATGCATACCTCATTCCCCGCCATCAGTATCCATCCCGAGAACGCCAGGTCCCCTCATCCCGTAACTCTAAAACCTAGCACCGGCCAGGCCCCTCCGTCCTTACCATCACCAGCACCTCCATTCCCCCCCATCCTTACCTTCCCCAGCACCTCCATCCCCTCCATCCTTACCATACCCAGCACCTCCATTCCCCCCCCATCCTTACCATGCCCAGCACCTCCATTCTCCTCCATCCTTACCATCCCCGGCTCCTCCATTCCCCTCCATCCTTACCAACACCAGCACCTCCATTCCCCCCCAGCCGTGTACCAGCCTCCAGTCACATCCAGGCCCCAGTCTCGGCCCAGCCCAGCACTCCCTGCCCCTCCAGCTGGACCAGCCCCAGCACGCTCAGGTCCACCGAAAGCGGACCAGCCCCAATGCACCCCCACGTGACCCCCAGCCGACAAGCACCAGACAGTCCATGCACGCTCAGCCGGACTCAGACCAACAGACTCGCCATTCCCCTCAGCCCTTACCCGCCCCATGCAGCACTCGCTCAGCCCCCACCCGCCTGCCCAGCGCCAGCACCGCCAGGCCCCGCCGGGCTTGCGTGAAACAGACCAACAGCACCGCCAGGCCCCCCCGGCTGGACCAGCCCCAGCCACCGACAGCCCCACCCGCGCCGACCAGCCCCAGCACCGCCAGGCCCCCCGCCTGACCAGGAAAAAGACAACTACAGGATACGGATGGAATGGGAACAGCAACAGCACCGCCACGCCCCTCCGGTCCTTACCGCCCAAGCACAGTCCAGGCCCAACAAGCCGGACATACAAAGCAACAGCACAGACAAGCAACCCAATGCCTGGAACATGTACGCAGACAACGAAGGACAAGCCATCAGACCCTAAACCCAAGACCTCCAGGCAACCCAGCAGAAATAGAAAAAGAACAGATAAGGAAAATATAATACTGGAAAGCAAAAGGAAACGCCATGCCCATCAAGACTATTAAAATCACCAAGCCACCTCCTAGTCCACCACCAGTCATTACACATCACCCAGCACCTCACAGTCCAACCTCCTGTACAAATAACAGAACGCTCATTCCCCCTACATCATTCCCAGACCCAGCACTAAAGTCCAAACACAATCCTACCCATAACCAGACCTCCATTTCCCCCCATCCACTTAACACGACCAAAGAACACCCATTCCCCCCATCCTTACCATACCCAGCACCTCCATTCCCCTCCATCCTTACCATCCCCAGCCCCTCCATTCCCCCCCATCCTTACCATTCCCAGCACCTCCATTCCCCTCCATCCTTACCATCCCAGCACCTCCATTCCCCTCCATCCTTACCATCCCCAGGACCTCCATTCCCCTCCGCTTACGTCCCCAGCACCTCATCCCCTCCGTCCTTACCAATCCAGCACCTCCATTCCCCTCCGTCCTTACCATCACCAGCACCTCCATTCCCCTCTGTCCTTACCATCTGCAGCACCTCCATTCCCCCCCATCTTACCATCCCAGGACCTCCATTCCCCTCCGTCCTTACCATCCCAGCACCTCCATTCCCCTCGTCCCTTACCATACCCAGCACCTCCATTCCCCCCCCTCCTTACCACCCCAGCCCCTCCATCCCACCCATCCTTACCATCCCCAGCACCTACATTCCCCCCCATCATTACCATCCCCAGCACCTCCCTCCCCCCCATTCTTACCATCTCCCAGCACCCTCCATCCCTCCATCCTCCTTACCATCCCCAGCACCGCCATCCCCGCCGGCCTGACCAGCCAGCACCTCCATTCCCCTCCATCCTTACCATCCCCACACCTCCATACCCCCCCATCCTTACCATCCCCAGCACCTCCATTCCCCTCCGTCCTTACCATCCCCAGCACCTCCATTCCCCCCTCCTTACCATCCCCAGCACCTCCATTCCCCTCCATCCTTACCATCCCCAGCACCTCCATTCCCCCCATCCTTACCATCCCCAGCACCTCCATTCCCCTCCATCCTTACCATCCCCAGCACCTCCATTCCCCTCCGTCCTTACCATCCCCAGCACCTCCATTCCCCTCCGTCCTTACCATCCCCAGCACCTCCATTCCCCCCCATCCTTACCATCCCCAGCACCTCCATTCCCCCCATCCTTACCATCCCCAGCACCTCCTTCCCCCCAGCCTTACCCTTCCTCAGCACTTCCATTCCCCTCCCTCCTTACCAACCCCAGGCACCCCCTTTCCCCCCATCCTTACCATCCCCAGACCTCCATTCCCTCCATCCTTACCATCCCAGCACCCCACGGAACAGCCATCCCTGACTCCAGCTCCAGCCACACCTCCATTCCCCCCCATCCTTACCACAACAATTCCCCAGCACCTCTTCCCGTCCTTACCATCCCCCGCCCCTCCATTCCCCTCCATCCTTACCATCCCCAGCACCTCCATTCCCCTCCATCCTTACCATCCCCAGCACCTCCATTCCCCTCTGTCCTTACCATCCCCAGCACCTCCATTCCCCTCCGTCCTTACCATCACCAGCACCTCCATTCCCCCCTCCTTACCATCCCCAGCACCTCCATTCTCCTCCATCCTTACCATCCCCAGCACCTCCATTCCCCCCCATCCTTACCATCCCCAGCACCTCCATTCCCCTCCATCCTTACCATCCCAGCACCTCCATTCCCCTCCATCCTTACCATCCCCAGCACCTCCATCCCCCCATCCTTACCATCCCCAGCACCTCCATTCCCCCCTCCTTACCATCCCCACCACCCATTTCCCCCAATCCATTACATCCCCAGCACATCCCATTCTCCCCCAATTCCTACCATCTTCCAGCATTCCATTCCACTCCATCCTTTACATCCCTCAGCACCTCTCCATTCCCCTCCATCCTTAACATCCCCAGCACCTCCTATTCCCTCCTCCTTACCCATCCCCAGCACCCATTTCCCCCCCATCCTTACCATCCCAGCACCTCCATTCCCTCCATCCTTACCATCCAGGACCCATTCTCCCACCCATCCTTACGATCCCCAGCACCTCCATTCCCTTCCATCCTTACCATCCCCAGCACCCTCCATTCCCCTCCATCCTTACCGTCCCAGCCACCTCCATTCCCCTCCGTCCTACCATCCCCAGCAACCTCCATTCACCTCCGTCCGTTACCATCCCCAGCATCCTACATTTCCCCTCTGCTTCCATCCCCAGCACATCCATTCCCCCCATCCTTAACATCCACAGCACCCATTCCCCCCATCCCTTACAATCCTCAGCAATCAATGCACCGACATACCTTACAACCCCCCAGCACCCCATTCCACCTAATACTACCTCTCCAAGAACCTCCATTCCTCCATCCCCCTCCATCCTTACCATCCCAGCACCCCCATTCCCCCATCCTTACCATCCCCAGGACCTCCATTCCCCCCATCCTCTTACCATCCCCAGCACCTCCTTCCCCCCCATCCTTACCATCCCCAGCACCTCCATTCCCTCCATTCCACCCAGTCACCTCCATTCTCCTCCATCCTTACCATCCACAGCACCTCCATTCCACGACTATTCTCCGCCCCCTTACCCGGTACATTCCCCAGCACCGCCATTCACCCTCCATCCTTTACCATCCCAGCACATCCATTCCCTACCCCTTACCATCCTCAGCCCCTCCATTCCCTCCTCCTTACCATCCCAGCACCTCTCATGCCCACCCATCCTTACGAATCCCCCAGCACCTCCATTCCACTTCATCCCTACCATCCCAGATTCACACCCATCTACCATCCCCCTCCATCCTCCCTACTTAACCTCCCCAGCACCTCCATTCCCCTCCGTCCTTACCATCCCGCCACTCCATTCCCCTCTTCCTTACCATCCCCAGCACTCCATTCCCCCCCTCCTTACCCATCCCCCAGCACTTCCATTTCCCCCATTCCTTATCCCTATTCCCCTCCATCCACATCCCACATCCATCCCTCCATCCTTACCAACCCCAGCACCTCCATCATCTCCACCCCACTACTTACTCATCCCCAGCACTCAATTCCAACCATCCCCCTCCATCCTTACATTCACCGCACCTCCCAGTACACTCATCATTACCATACCCAGCATCCTCCCTTCCCCCCCATCCTTTACCATCCCCCGCACCTCCATTCCCCTCCATCCTTCCCATCCCAGCACCTCCATTCCCCCCATCCTTANGATGGGGGGGAATGGAGGTGCTGGGGATGGTAAGGATGGGGGGGAATGGAGGTGCTGGGGATGGTAAGGATGGGGGGAATGGAGGTGCTGGGGATGGTAAGGACGGAGGGGAATGGAGGTGCTGGGGATGGTAAGGTCGGGGGGAATGGAGGTGCTGGGGATGGTAAGGATGGAGGGGAATGGAGGTGCTGGGGATGGAGGGAGAGTGGATGTGACATGGGATCATGTCCCCCCCAGGACTTGGCTAGCATATGGGTTTCTAGCCTGGTCATGGCGCTGGTCTAGGCTGCCTTTGATTCCTGGTGTCCAGCTGATGATACCAATTTAATATTTTTTTTCTCAAAATTAGCTTCCATGTCATCCTGAGACTTCTTTTTTTCTTCTTTTATTTGTTTATTGTTTTAAGGGATTCTACAATATAATAGCACAGTTGTTTTCAGATAACATTGACATTACTCAGTTTGCCATACAATTGGGTAATTGATGCATTTTTTTTTAAGTGATCCAAATTAAGCATAAGCAATGAATGTACATGTAACATTCATGTATGAATGTTCAACAATGAACATTCATGTAAAACCAGTTCATCCTGAGATGTCTCCATGGGATACTGTAAGTGCCACCGCTGGAGTCCTGGTTATATGAGATTCTGATTCAGAGCTTTTGCGTCACAGATGTACCAAGAAACTCATTTGTTTGCCCTTGTAAGTGCAGCTGGGTTGTCTCGGTCTTAGACTGGTACTTAAGGCTGTGAGCAGCTTCATGTGTGATGTCTTAAGTTTTCTATGTATGGAGACATTAGGGCAGTGTTTCTCTAAACCAGTGGTGTATTTGATCATTTCTTCAGCAGAACTTCTTGGAAGGCAGGCTAAGAAATTGCAGGGTGACCTTGCTTTCCAGTCCCCTTAGTGGTCTTCCTACCGCACTGACAGTGCCTGTCACCCCTGCTGCTTCCTCCTGAGCCATCCTGGGACATGGGGCTGCCTCTAGCCATGACCTTGGGCCTCTTCTCCATTTGGAGAGGGTTAGTGCTTCTCAAACTTTCCTGTCCCTCCTTATCACGTAGAGATCTTAGAGTAAGTCACATCTGGTGGAGGGTAGGCCCGATGCTGTAGGCACGGGAGATCTTTGGCATACAGAGGAGGCCTAATATGTGCCAAGCCAGCCCACCTATTTAGTCTTTGAACTTTGTATCATCTGTCATTCTGATAAGGCCCCAGTGCTGTCTCCATGTGGATCTCTTTCCCCAGACTCCAGACTTCATGTCCAGGTAACTTCCTGAAGCCCACATTTGGATGTCTAAAGAAATCAAGAGCTAATAATTTGAAAATGGAACTAATTGCCACCATCTTGAGAACATCTCAGCTTACCCTGGTTTTGCAAATGGCAACTCATTTTCAGTGCCCACACCAAACCCCTTGGGAGCCCTGGCTCCTTTTCCTTTTGCCCCTCCGTAGTCCATGAGTTCCGTTTCCGCAGCATCAGCAGGTCTGACCACTCCCTGTTCCGCTTCTACACTGGGTTCTTAGAGCAGCGGACTGGGCTCTGCTGCGTCCCTGGACTTTCATGGTACAAAAAGAAAATGTGTAAGCAGAGGCAGTTGTGCTGTACTGCTCGAGTTCCATAGTGACCGCCCTTGTCGGGAGCCCCCATATCCCCTGCCCTTCTGCACGGTGTTCTTTCAGGGATAACTAAGAGCTGCTGGGCCTACTCTGCCAATGAGATCCCCGTCTCTGGGAAGTGGAAGCCAGATTTCAAGTGAAAACAGTGTGCATTCTGTGTACTGATAAGCCTTGACTCTAAGTTGGACAAAAGGTCCATTGGAGATTCAGATGTGTGGTCTGCAGTCTCTGTCACTTCTGGAAATGTGATAACAGTCACCTTGCTCTTCTTCAGTCAAGGCAAACATGTATGTCAGATATTCCTGAAAGAAACACAATAAAACAAGACAAAGAAGGAGAGCAAGATAATACTTGTCATTATTCTGATGAATTTTAATCAGATTTTTAAAATAATACAATGCTAAAAAATCAGCTTTAAAGTGCATGACTTTTTGTCTTGACTTAAAAGCATTGCACTGTTTTGCCTAGTTTTATGTGCAGCAGTCTATACTTAGTCATCATTTTTTTTAGTCTTTTTTGAGACAAGGTTTCCCTGTAGCCCCAGCTGGCCTGGAACTCACTATGTTAACCAGGCTATCCTTGAACTCATGGAGATCCATGCCTCTGCCTCCCGAGTGCTGGGGTGCTGGGATTAAAAGTGTTTGCCAGGCGTGGTGGTGCATGCCTTTAATCCTAGCACTTGGAAGGCAGAGGCAGGTGGATCTTTGTGAGTTCAAGGCCAGCCTGGTCTACAAAGTGAGTTCTAGGACAGCTGGGGCTACAGGGAGACCCTGTCTTGAAAAGACCAAAAAAAAAAGTTTTAGATTTCGGGCTGGAGAGATAGCCTAGCGGTTAAGAGTGCCGATCGCTCTTACAGAGGACCGGGGTTTGATTCCCAGCACCCACATGGCGGCCAAGAAGCGTCCGAAACTCCAGTTCCAGGAGAACTCCAGTTCCAGGGGAATCTGACACCCACTTCTGACCTCCGAGGCATTGCATGACATGGGTGCACAAACCTGCATGCAGACAGTACATTCATATACATGCAGAAATAAATAAAATAAAATAAAANTCTTTCAGGGATAACTAAGAGCTGCTGGGCCTACTCTGCCAATGAGATCCCCGTCTCTGGGAAGTGGAAGCCAGATTTCAAGTGAAAACAGTGTGCATTCTGTGTACTGATAAGCCTTGACTCTAAGTTGGACAAAAGGTCCATTGGAGATTCAGATGTGTGGTCTGCAGTCTCTGTCACTTCTGGAAATGTGATAACAGTCACCTTGCTCTTCTTCAGTCAAGGCAAACATGTATGTCAGATATTCCTGAAAGAAACACAATAAAACAAGACATAAGAAGGAGAGCAAGATAATACTTGTCATTATTCTGATGAATTTTAATCAGATTTTTAAAATAATCAATGCTAAAAAAATCAGCTTTAAAGTGCATGACTTTTTGTCTTGACTTAAAAGCATTGCACTGTTTTTGCCTAGTTTTATGTGCAGCAGTCTATACTTAGTCATCATTTTTTTTAGTCTTTTTTTGAGACAAGGTTTCCCTGTAGCCCCAGCTGGCCTGGAACTCACTATGTTAACAGGCTATCCTTGAACTCATGAGATCCATGCCTCTTGCCTCCGACGTGCTGGGTGCTGGGATTAAAAGTGTTTGCCAGGCGTGTGGTGATGCCTTATAATCCTAGCACTTGGAAGGCAGAGGCAGGTGGATCTTGTGAGTTCAAGGCCAGGCCTGGTCTACAAAAGTGAGTTCGCTAGGGACAGCTGGGGCTACAGGGAGACCCTGTCTTGAAAAGACCAAAAAAAAAAAAAGAAAAGTGTTTGCCACCGCAGCCAGCTACGTAGTCATCTTCAACAAACAATGGTGGTTAACAGATTTTCTTCAGTATGTTTAAACTCTGTAGTATCATGATGCTCTATTGTAATTGCAGGGCTAGTTAGTGATAACAAAGTGCAGTGTGGTTGTTACTGATTTGAAATTGTCTTCCTTTTTAATTGAGGATTCTATGAGTGATCATATTTTTTTTTTAAAAAAGGGGATAATGCTGGGTGTGGTGGCACAGGCCTTTAATCCAGCACTCGGGAAGCAGAGGCAGGCAAATCTCTGAGTTTCAAGGGGCAGCCTGGTTTACAGAGTGAATTCTAGGCAGCTGGGGCACAGGGGAGACCCTGTCTCAAAAGACCACACACACACACACACACACACACACACACACACCACACACGTGATAAAAATCCAGCAGTATGAGAGGTGAACTCTAAGAAGCGGGTCTCCTCCCACCTCAGTGGCTCATTGTTGACAGCTGACGTTATGTCCGGGGGTGTTCTTAAGAATACCTTTAAACAATTTAGGCATTTTTGTTTTGTTGGTTTTTGTTTGTTTTATTTAAGACAGGGTTTTACTATGTAGGCCGGTCTGTCTTGGAACTTGGTATTTAGCCCAGGTGGGTCTCAAATTCACTACAGTCCTCCTGCCTCAGCCTCTTAGCTGCTGGGAGGCATCACCAGATCTAGCAATTTTGGTCTGTTTTTAAGAATGGTTGGCAGGGCTGGAGAGATGGCTCAGCGGTTGATGGTGCCGACTGCTCTTGCAGAGGACCCAGGTTTGGTTCCCAGCACCCACATGGCACCAAGAACCGTCTTTAAGCCGGGCGTGGTGGTGCACTTTGCTCCTGGCACTCAGGAGGCAGAGGCAGGCAGATCTGCCATGAGTTCCAGGCCAGCCTGGTCGCTCGAGTGAGTTTCAGGCTTAGCTGGGGGGGTATAGGGGACCCTTTCTCAAAAAAAAAAAAAAAAAAAAAAAAACCCCAAAAAAACCCAAACCTCACAAAAAACCAAAAAACTGGAATGGCAAAATATGAATGTATCACACTATATGAATATGTATGAACTTAAATATGTATGGGTGGATTCAATAGGCATATATTAATATTCTCATTGTAAATGTGCTTAAAGGGCTATAATAAAATTTAAAAAAATTAAAAAAAAAGAAAAAAAAGAATTGTTGGCATAGTTGAATAAATGAAAATGCATGCACTAATCTTTGTGTGTGTGTGTGTGTCTTTTTTGAGACAGGGTTTCCCTGTAGCCCCAGCTGTCTTAGAACTCACTCTATAGACCAGGCTGGCCTTGAACTCACAGAGATCCACCTGCCTCTTCCTCCCAAGTGCTGGGATTAAAGGCATGCACCACCTCCATGCCTGGCGAATGTACCAATCTTAATCATTAACAAATATGGCAAAATTAAGTTATAAAAAAGGACTGACTCAGGGCATGTTGGTGTACACCTTTAATCTCAGCACTTGGAGGCAGAGGCAGGTAGATATCTGAGTTCAAGGCTAGCCTGGCCTACATAGTTCTAGGTCAGCAGAGGCTACAGGGAGACCCTGTCCCAAAAAGACCAAAAAAAAAGGAACTCTGAATGTAATATGGAAGAATAAATCGTCCACAGAACATTTCTCAAAGTGTTCCTGCTTCCTCTGAGTTCTGGGAAGTATGCCTTTTTGAGAGTCTGGTCTTATTCTGTCTCTGAGCGCCCTTGGCGTTCCTTCCAGCGCCTTCCCTGCCCCCCCCCCCACCATGTGCTCACCCCGAGTTGTCTTTCTGTTTGAGTCTCGCTGACCTCTCTTGGTGACAGCTCTCCGAGTCACTGTCCTTTCCCTTCCTGGCAAGCCTGACCCATTGGCTGCTCATCCTCTCCACTGGCTTCCATCAGCTTTTTTATTGGCCTGAGTGGATAAAGTAATGGAGTTTGGTGGGGAATGTCTGATTAAAGTCACTTACTTAATGCCTGAGTTGTGAAAAAGAAAAGAGAAAGAGGAAGGCACTGGAATCCCGCTATTTCCTTCAGGCTTTTATGCTGACTGACCTAAGACCTCTCATTAGGCCCTTTAGAGTTTCTTATACCTTCTAATAATGCCAGGTTGGACACTAAGCCTATAACATGTGAGCCTTTACAGGGAGCCTTTACAGGGAGATTCCAGATCTGTAGCAGTTAGTATAGTCACACAATGAGATACTATTCTCTGTAAAAAAGAATGAAATTTTAACATATGGATAAACTTGGCTGACATTGTACTAATGAAATAATAGACACAATAGGACACATATCGTGTGGTTCCACATATATGAACTATTTAGATGAGGCAAATTCATGGTGATACAGTGGAATACAAGTTACCATAGGTAGGAGCATGGGAAGGAAGAGGGGAGCTATTGTTTAATGAGTACAGTTTTTCTATTTGGGGAGATGAAATAGTTTTAGAGATAAATAATAATGATAGCTGCACAACCATAAAACTATAATCAATGCCATTGAATTATACACTTAAATATTTAAAAGGTAAACTTACATGTATTGACCATGGTTAAAAAAATAATGTAATATATCAGAAACATTCACTTCTTCACTTTAAATGAGTGGATTGTATGGAATGTGAATTCTATTTCAGTAAAGCTTTTTTTTTTTTTTTTGGTCTTTTCGAGTCAGGATGCCCCTGTAGCCCCAACTGTCCTGGAACTCACTATGTAGACCAGGCTGGCCTTGAACTCACAGAGATCTGCCCGCCTCTGCCTCCCAAGTGCTGGGATTAAAGGCGTGCGCCACCACACCCGGCTAGTAAAGCTTAAGTAAGCTTAGCTCAGTGCCTGGCATATGGTAAGTACCTAGTCATTGGCTGTGGTAGTGGTGGTCATTGTCTGGATTCACTGAGCATTGGAGTATGGCTCCAGTTTACGCCGGAACACCATTTAGTAGCTAAAATAAAAATGTTCATTTCAGCTTTGCCTCATGGGTTCTTGTTCATTTTCTCATGTCTCATTTCTTGCCTTAGAGTTATTGATTTAGGAGTCATGACTCCCTGCGATAAGATACTGAAAGCCGCTCTTGACCACAAAGCAGGTATTGTACTACAGGCATATCATTCAATGTCACTTCCCTTAGAATGTGGACTAGTCAAACCATGTGGGGTCTGAGGGACATGGGCTATAGAGCTGGCTGATGGGGATTGTGAGTAGAAGTATCCATGTACAAGTATCCATCCTCCTCTGAGCATTGGAGGTGAAATAGACCAGTTTCTCAGTGTGGAGCTACTGGATTGGACTGTGTTCTTTGTGTTGGGTTGGTTTTATGTTCCTGTGAGAGATATCATGAACTAAAGATATTTTCTGTTTCATGGCTTCCTAAATCTGTTGCAAGTGTGTTATTGCAACTGTAAGTTACAAATTTTTCTAACAGAAGCAAGTAATAAATTCATCCAGTAGAAAAGCTGTCTTAGAATTGGAAATTGACATGCTAGATTTTGTGATCTTCATTATAAAAACTTTAATTTTTTTTTTTTTTTGTGACAGCTGACCTGGAACTTGCTGTGTAGACTGTGTGGTCTTGGGCTCACAGAGATCCACTTGCTTCTGCCTCCCAAGTGCTGGGGACAAAGGCATGCAATACCACATCTGGCCATCATTGTAAAATTAAAAAAATATATTTTTTATTATTGTTTTTATGCGTGTAAGTGTATTGCTGCATATATAAGTGCACTGGTGTTGTATAGAGGCCAGAAGAGGGTGTCAGATCCTCTGGAACTGAGTTAGGGAGAGTTGTTAGCTGCCATGTTGGTATTGGGAATTGAACCTGGGTCCTCTGGAAGAACAGCGAATGTTCTTAATTGCTGAACCATCTCTCCAGCCCCCATTATAAAATTTTTAAAAATGAGCCGGGCGTGGTAGCGCATGCCTTTAATCCTAGCACTTGGGAGGCAGAGGCAGGCGGATCTTTGTGAGTTCAGGCCAGCCTGGTCTAAAGAGTGAGTTCCAGGACAGTTGGGGCTACAGGGAGACCCTGTCTCGAAAAGACCAAAAAAAAAAAATTAAATTAAAAAATGGTCTTACCTCTTTTTCTCTTCTTCCTTACTGTTCTATTTTTCTTTCTTTCTTTTTTTTTTTTTAAATAGATATAATTGGCCTGTCAGGACTCATCACTCCTTCCCTGGATGAAATGATTTTTGTTGCCAAGGAAATGGAGAGATTGGCTATAAAGATTCCACTGTTGATAGGAGGAGCCACTACTTCAAGGTAAGTGGGAGTGCTGAGCTCTGTGTTCGTGTTAAGTTCTCTGGAATGCCAGGGATCACTGATACCCCCTTCCCCCTTTTTCTCCTTGTGCTTAGTATATTGGTTCCTTATTATATAAACTTTCCATTTTTTTTCTCTCATCTTTACTCAGCTTTTAGGAGTTATAATGTGCTGTTACCCCTCTTGAAATCAGACTAAGCGGGGACCTGGAGAGATAGCTCAGTGGTTAAGAATGACAACTGCTCTTGCAGAGGACCCAGGTTTGATCCCCAGCACCCACATGGCGGCTGAGAACTGTCTTTAACTCCAGTTCCAGGGAAATCCAATGCCCTCTTCTGACCTTTGCGGCATTGCGTGACACGGGTGCACAAACCTACATGCAGACAGTACATCCATATACACACACAGACACACACAAATCAGACTGAGTGGAAAAGCTGTATGTTTTTGGCTTAAATATGTTGGCTTGGGCATCTGCCTACTCTTTGTTGAAGCAGGTATCTGATTAAATAATTAAAAGTTCCCTCTAAAATATTCTAGCCTTGTAGACAGACTAGTGAAGATGAAGAGATCACTTTGGGGAGTTGTTTTTGTAAAGAGGACTTTCAGAGGAAGTTTGTGGTAAAAGACAAAAAAGGAAATAGTTGGCAGGCACATGGTGGTAGATGGGGGCCTTAATCTTTTCTCTAAAAGGTTTTAGCTGATGGTTGAAGTTTATCCCCATAGTGAATGGTAATTTACTTCACTGAATCTGTACATATTTGTTAATTATATCTAAAACAACATTCAGAGCAATGTTTGGAGTATGTGACCCAAAATAATCTTTTTTTTCTAATTAAAATTTTTTTTTTAATTTTCTATGTGTATGAGTGTACTATCTGCATGTAGGTTGGTGCACCCATGTTGTGCAATGCCATGGAGGTCAGAACAGGGCGTCAGATTCCCTTGGAACTGGAGTCAAAGATGGTTCTTAGCTGCCATATGGGTGCTAGGAATTGAACCCGGGTCCTCTGGAAGGGCAGTCAGTGAGCCATCTCTCCAGCCCCCCAAAATATCTTTTTTTTAAGTAGAATATGGAATAGATATATATATTTTTTCAAATCTAGACCCATGTCCCCCACCCTATCCCCCACCCTACCAGAGCTCATGTATTCTGCCAAACATGCTTTTGATCTCTTTCTCAATCTTTCTCAAAATTCTCCATGTGGAAGTTGACTGTTTTGAGCAGAAGTTCACTGTTTCAGTCAGTTCTTTGATACAGTCCTTTCTGTTGTTGTTGTTGTTGTGTCCAATATTCATCACTCCTAACTACTTGGACAAAAGCTCAAGGGGCCGTGCACAAGAAATACAACTAAGTAATTGGCACTAGCATCCACAGATGAGGGATACCATTCATTGTTTTTCTGGGACTGTGTTACTTCACTCAGCATGATATCTTCTTTTTTTTTTTTTAATTAAAAAATTTTTTTAATTTATTTCTGTATGTGTATGAATGTACTGTCTGCATGCAGGTTTGTGCACCCATGTTGTGCAATGCCGCAGAGGTCAGAAGAGGGTGTCGGATTCCCCTGGAACTGGAGTTCTCCTGGAATTGGAGTTACAGATGGTTCTCGGCCGCCATGTGGGTGCTGGGGATCAAACCCAGGTCCTCTGTGAGAGTGGTGGGCGCTCTTAACCGGTAGGCCATCTCTCCAGCCCTATTTTTTAAATTTTGAAACAGTATTTCACTAAGTTGCTTTAAAAAAATCAACTTGTCTTTAAAAAAAAAATGACCAAGTATATTAAAATACATCATGACTTAATGTGGATTGGATACTGAATTCATAATTAAAATAGGTTTTTTTTAAAAGAACAATTTCTTTTTTTTAAATTTTTATTTATTCTTGTATGTGTATGAATGTACTGTCTGCATGTAGGTCTGTGCACCCGTGTTGTGCAATGGTGTGGAGGTCAGAAGAGGGTGTTGGATTCCCCTGGAACTGGAGTTAAAGACAGTTCTTAGCCACCATGTGGGTGCTGGGGATCGAACCAGGGTCCTCTGCAAAAGCAGTTGGCGCTTTTAACCACTGAGCCATCTCTCCAGCCCCAATTCTAGATTACTTTTTGCTGCTGTGATACATCATGACCAAAAGCAACTTAGGGAAGAAAGGAGCTATTTTAGCTTATAGGTTATAGTCATCAAGGGAAGCCAAGGCAGGAGGGAACTAAAGCAGAAGCTGTGGAGGAATGCTGCTTACTGGCTGGCTTTCTTTGGCTCTGGCTCAGCCAACGTTTGTATAAAACCTAGGCGTGCTGTGGCACTGCACTCGGTGAGCTGGACCCCTCTGTATCAGTGAGCAGCCAGTCTGATGGAGGCACTTCTCCAGTTTGAGGATCCCTCTTCTCAGTGACTCTAGGTTTGTGTCAAGTTGATAGCTGAAGCTAACTATGCAGATAACTACATTCAGAAGACTAAGATTAGGAATTCGATATTTGAGCTGATTGGAAGTTGGCAACTTAGTCCCTTCTAGTATAAGAGCCACCAGACTGAAGAAAAATCTACTCCTGATACCCTTTGTTGCTTCTCGGATCTAGCGAGGGCTCAGCAGGGCCCAGTTCTTGCCAGGTGACAGCTCAGGACTTGCTTGATTTCATGAAACAGATTCTAAGGAGAGATGAGTGAGGCTTTTTTCAGCATTTGCATGATTAATATTAGACCTGTGGTTCCAAGACATTGGAGTTTAATGTAAGACTGTCCAGTGGAGGTGTTTGGAGAGGACGAAGGTTGGGGATGACAGACGAGTGGGAACATGCTTGGACTGTCCCTTTAAACTCGTACTTATTTTATTTTATTGGTCTCACTGTAGCTACAGTTGGCCTGGAATTAGCTATGTAGACCAGGCTGGCCTCCATCTCACAGAGAATCCGCCTGCCTCTGCCTCCCCCCAGTGCTGGTATTAAAGGTGTGTGCCACCATGCCTGGCTTAAACTTGTAAAAGAAGAAAAATCCATTATTGTTTGTGCACTGTAGATGGTGCGATGTCACATTTGGGAAGCTAACGCAGTCTCGTCCTGTTGTGTGGAGGCCTCTCAGGGTTGTACACTCTAGCAGGTAACTGTTAAGTTTTAACTAATGCATAGCCAACAGTTACCGCAAATGTGTTTTTGTTTGTTTGTTTGTTTTTGAGACAGGGTCTCCCTTTAGTCCCAGCTGGCCTGGAGCTCACTATGTAGACCATGCTGGCCTTGAACTCACAGAGATCCGCCTGCCTCTGCCTTCCAAGTGCTGGGATTAAAGGTGTGCACCACCATACTTGGCAAAAATGTTTTTTTTAATTTATTATTTTTTATGTGTATGAGTGTACTGTCTGCATGTAGGTTGGTGCACTCGTGCCATGCAATGCCGTGGGGATCAGAAGAGGGCATCAGATTCCTCTGGAACTGGAGTTATAGATGGTTCTTAGCGGCCATGTGGGTGCTGGGAATTGAATCTGGGTCATCTGCAAGAGCAGTCCATGCTCTGAACCTCTGAGCTATCTCTCCAGCCCCATGTGTTTTTTTATAACTTGGAAAATTCAACAGAAGTCACATTGCTCCATGGTAGAGATGATTTTCTGAGTGTGTAAAAGTGTGCATTTAATTGCTAGGAAGTAAGGTACTAAATAAATGCTTTTATATTCATCTTTGCGTTTACTAGAGGAATGTGAGTTTCATGTAGAATGTGAGGATTTCATGGAATGAACTGTAGTTGCTAATTGCTTTCCTGATTCCTCTGTGTGTGTGTGTGTGTGTGTGTGTGTGTGTGTGTGTGTGTCTGCACATGTGCACGCACATGCCATGATGTTCATGTGGAGGTCAAAGGACAACTTGCAGGAGTTGGTTCTCTTCTTTTACCCTGGATCCCAGGGATTGAACTCAAGTCGTCAGACTTGGGTGACAAGTGTCTTTATTGGCTGAGCTATCTGACTGGCCTGCTCACTGATTTTTTTTAATGTATTTTATTTTTTAGTCTGTTTTATTATTTTTATTTTATGTGTATGAGCATATTGCCTGCATGTATGTAAGTGCACCCATGTTATGCGATGTCCAGGGAAGTCAGAAGAAGGTGTCACATCCCCTGGAACTGGTGGTATGGACAGTTGTTAGCTGCCATGTGTGTCATGGGAATCAAACCTGGGTCCTCTGCGAGAGCAGTCAGTATTCCTAACCACTGAGCAATCTCTCTAGCCCCTCACTGATTTTTAAGTACTGGCCATGTAGTGTTTATGTAAAAGATATTCATTCCAGAATAGACTATAATATGAAATAGAGTATCCGTCTTTTTTTGGATTATTAACAAAGGTCCTCTAAGGTTAATACCACTGTGCCTACTTGGCAGTATGAGAGAATACTAATTGGATCCCAAGTGTCTACGAGCGATTGGCAGGGGCAGAAACAGGAGTGAGATTTAGCCTCCATGTCCAGGCCTTTGCTCTCTGCAGGAAGGGGCAGAGAGACTCTGTTACTTTACATCTTTTCAGGCTTACCAAAGAAGTCTTCTTCTGGAGAAGCTTGTGTAATGGAAGCCCAGAAGAAAGAAGAATCAGTGTCAGATTATTTTATAAGGAAACCAGAAACACTCTGAGTGGCTCAGCAAGCCTCAGGTTTCATCCTCTGGTTGTCTAGCTCTGTGGCTTTATTGCTGCAAAGTGGCACTTCATTTTTGCTTCATTTGTACTCAGGACCCCCATCAGTTTCTTCTTAGTACCCTGTGGCACTCATCGTAGAAAGATGGCCAGAAATGACTGTGGCTCCGGGGATGCTTAATAAATATTGTGTTGATTTTACAGTGTGAAAGTATGCTGGTTCTCTGTAACAGAAAGGTCATCTGACTTAAAATGAACCTTCCATTCAAAATACTGACTTCAAGCCTGATACATAGAGGTATTGGAGGCTCCAGGAGATTGGCATCCGAGAGAGATAAGTTCTGTCCTGAAGCCAAGTGGAGCTGCTGCCTCTTTTTAGTGTGTGTGCACTCATGTGAACACATGATGCATGTATGGGTGTGTGTCCCATAGCACATGTGGAAGTCGAGAATGACTTCATAGAGTAGTTTGTCTCCTTCCACCTTTGAAATCAGGTCACCAGGCTTGCACAGCAAGCACCTTTGTCCTCTGAACTCTCACTGGCTCAGCTTCTAACGTTTTCTACTGCTTGAAAATCCTTCCTTTAGCAAAATATTCAAGATATGCTCAAAATTTTGGTCCCTGACTATACACTATGCCAAAATGAGGACCTTAGGAGGCAGCGAGGTTCATATGTCTGTCCAGGGTGGTCTGCAGTCTGCGGTCTGCGGTCTGCGGTCTGTGGTCGGGCATCCCCTTAGGAGGCAGTGGGGTTCATGTGTCTGTTCCAGGGCAGTCTGCGGTCTGCGGTCTGCGGTCTGCGGTCTGCGGTCGGGCTTCCCCTGAGGAGGCAGTGGGGTTCATATGTCTGTCCAGGGCTGTCTGCGGTCCGCCTTCCCCTTTGCTCGGAGCCTCATGGTCTGTCGGCTGCTGGTGGATGGTCCCTTACAGTTCAGTTCTCCTTCCTTAAGTCTTTCTCTTCCCACTCAAAACTGGAGATGCTCTTAGAAAGCAGAGAACAGGTAAAGGGTTGTTGGTCCTGTCTTATGGATGAGGTTTTAGAGCTGTTCTGGAGAATCCTATTAATGTTTATGTATGTATTATAATTTTAATGCTATCATTGTTTTTAAAAAATTGGCTCAGTAACCCATACTCGCTAGAACATGTCAAACAATTCAGATGAGTATAAAGTAAAAATACAGACTCTCCCTCCCATCTTCAGACCTATCTCTCTAGTCCCTGTGTGACAATGTTTTGCTCTGTTGTTTTTCTAAATATTCAGAATCTTAAGATATCAGATTGGGGCTAGAGAGATGGACTCAGTGGTTAGGAGTGTGTATTGCCCTTGCAGAGGACCCGTTCGGTCCATGCTGGTTGGCTTGTACCTGTCTGTAATTCCAGGTCTGGGAAGTCCAATGCCTCTGGCCTCCTTGGGCACCTGCACTCACATGCACATGCGCACACATAACGTAATTAAAAAATAAAGTAAATAGGGCTGGAGAGATGGCCTAGCGGTTAAGAGTGCCGACTGCTCTTGCAGAGGACCGGGTTCGATCCCCAGCACCCACATGGCAGCTGAGAACCGTCTGAAACTCCAATTCCAGGAGAACTCCAGTTCCAGGGGAATCCAACATCCTCTTCTGACCTCCGCGGCATTGCACGACACGGGTGCACAGACCTACATGCAGACAGTACAATCATACACATAGAGAAAAATAAATAAAAAATTAAAAAAAATAAAGTAAATCTTAAAAAAAAATATGTCAAATTGGTTGGTTGGGGCAGGTCAAAGGTGGTGGTGTTTTTCTAAGAATGGAATTACACAATGCATAGTTGTCTTGCTACCTGGTTTCTTTCTCACATAAAGGATATTGCAGACAACATTCCACAAAAACAGTATACTTTTAGTTGAAGGAAAGACTATGAAATACCCGAATTGAGAAAAGGGAAGAATAGGAAACGTTAGGGGCCCCCCCATGGTGGGAACTGCTAGGAGCTACCCTTTGAGCTACTTTTCCCTGACTGCAGGCCCCACTTTAATTACTTAAGAAGGCTGTGTCCCTAGCATTCGGGACAGTGTGTTGTACGTTTAACATTTTAAACTTTGTAATTTTAAGGATCAAAGTTGTTTTCCTAGTATTTATTTACATGTTCAAGTTTGGCAGTAGAAACTTGAGGCTGAGCCAGTCTTAGTATGAAACATTTTGTTGCTTCTGTGCTGTTTTAATTACTACACTTTTGTAATAGTAGGGATTGATTGAACTCAGGGCTTTGTGCATGTTAGTAAGAGTGCTACCAGTGAGCCAAATCCCCAGACTGTTTCTGTTTTATTTTGTGTTGAATTAAAGGTCTGAAGTTCCTTTCTACAGTAAAAGGTTGGGTTGAAGCCAAGGGCGTGGTAGATGTCTCTTAGAGAAAGCAGTGGCTGGAAACGTGTCCTGTCCTTTGCCTGGTTCCTGCTTCCCCTGGGCTCTGGCTAATTGGGAGGAAGGACTTTGACCTTAATGACAGTAGGGTGTGACTGACAGGGACTCATTCCTTTCTTGGCTCACATAGGCTGTGATAAGTGCCTGAGCCTGGACTCATCCCTTGTTGGCACACAGCTGAGGACAAGGCCTTTTCTCATTTTGTCACACACGTCCTTGGAACCCAGGCCCATCTATTCATGTCATCTTACCATGTTTGCTTTATAAGGGAAATTTGAAGTTGAATTGTAAGTTACTATCTTGAAGTCTTGCTCTTGAAAACGTTGTAGAAACACATTATCTCTAATGATTCTGAACAAGGATTGTCTTTGCAAGGAACTGTCAGCACTGATGGATATGCATTTCTTCCTGACCCTTCTTTTCAGAACCCACACAGCAGTTAAAATAGCACCACGATACAGTGCGCCTGTAATCCATGTCCTAGATGCCTCCAAGAGTGTGGTGGTGGTAAGTGTGGGGGCCTGCCTTTTTTCGACTGCATTGTAAAGAGAGAACAAATAAAGGATTAATAGATAAGGTGTCACCCAGGATCCATGTATTTTTGCCCAGTTCTAGTAAAGAGCAGGCTAGGGCTCACAGTGTGCCACTGTCATGTCTATTGTACTGCTGAAGGGTGACTCCACTGTCATGTCTGCCATACTGCTGAAGGGCGATCCCAGACATCTTGCACTTGGACATTTAACCAGATAGACAGATGTCGATGTTTTTAGACTACAAATAGGAGTATATACTACTTAACCACTGCCAGAATTAAATGGAATGTAGGATTTGAACAATAACCTTGTTCCAGATGAAAGAACAATAACTCTGTGCCAGCTGACCCAACCCGAAAGCAGAATAGTCACTAGGTAACCGAAACCTAGAATAACAGATGCTGTGTCTCAGTGAATAGAACAAAACATTTGCCCAGCGTCTTTTCATGCCCTTTTCTTTGAGTGAAGCCTGATACCAGGCTTAACATCAGTTTCATTGTGTTTGCTAAAAAATAGGCTGTCACAGCTGGGGGGCATCTGAGAGACCACGTGGTCCTGTGTTCATATGAAAACTTGGTATGAGACAGAGAAGAGCCAAGGAGCTCCTTCTGCCCTTTAACCCATTTCTAATTTTCAATGAAGGAGCACAGTTTGACAAGTACCAGTGATTTTTGTAGGGGAAGAAAGCTACTGCTGAAGGGCCTGATGATCTGGGAAACTACGGACATTATAAAGACTGGATTAGAGTGACTATGCCTTCTGAGTTGTCTTCTGAAAGGAACTTTTTGTGGAGTTTATGCAGTAATTGCTATTGTACTGAATTGTGTCATGTGAGATTCTATGTGTGTACATGCATATGTGTATGTGTGTGTGGAGAGGGAGGGTATGCACACTCATGCCACAATGTGAGTGTGGAGGTCAGAGGACAGCTTGTGGGAGTCAGTTCTTTCCTTCCACCCTGTGGGTTTTGATTCAGGTCATCAGGCTTTTGATTCCCCCCTGTGGGGTTCAGATTCAGGTCATCAGGCCTTGCAAAATGCCTTTACCTACTGAGCCGTCATGATGGCCTTCATGTGAATTATTTTATTTTTATTTATTTGTTTTTGGTCTTTTTGAGACAGGGTCTCCCTGTAGCTTCAGCTGGCCTGGAACTTGCTATGTAGACCAGGCTGGCCTTAAACTCATAAAGATCTGCCTGACTCTGCCTCCCGAGTGCTGGGATTAAAGGTGTGTTCTACCATGCCCCGTTGTGAATTTTTTATTTAATCCTCATAAAGGCCTTGTGAGGGAGATGCATATGATAAGGCAAAATGTAGCTGTTGTTAAGTGCCAGCTTCTTCACTGGGGCTCCAGTGTGTGTCCTCTCCTTTTTATTTAGCTCTGCTGGGTTTCCTAAATGAGGACTCTGTGGAGGTGAGTTTAATGGAATACAAGAAACCACTTCATTTGGGAACCCACTTTTAGGCCTGTCACAATGGTCCTTTCTGATTGTATTCCTTCACTGAATGATTACTAGCTCATGAGTGATTGGACTATTAATAGAGATACTTAGAAAAGTTACAGAATTAGCTGGGCGTGGTGGCGCACGCCTTTAATCCTAGCACTCGGGAGGCAGAGGCAGGTGGATCTTTGTGAGTTCAAGGCCAGCCTGGTCTACAGAGTGAGTTCCAGGACAGCCTGAGGCTCCAGGGAGACCTTGTCTCAAAAAGACAAAAAAAAAAAAAAAAAAAAAAAAGAAAAAAAAAGAAAAAAGAAAAGTTACAGAATTATACACTCTTTTTTGGTCTTTTTGAGACACGGTCTCCCTTTAGTCCCAGCTGGCCTAGAGCTCACTATGTAGACCAAGCTGGCCTTGAACTCACAGAGGTCCTCCTCCCAAGTGCTGGGATTAAAGGCATGTGCACTTTTAAAGGTAGGAGGCATGTTAGCTACCTGTCCGACTTGCTTGATTTCAGGTGATATACTTAACTTCTGCCCTTTCCTGTGTTGGAGAATGAGGGAAGGGTCACTTTCCAACTGATACAGTCAGTAGCAACTGTTTGTAATTTTATTTTGAGATTTGATGGTAGCTAGTCTTCTACCAGCTTGATAATTATAGTTAGAAATAATATTTAGCTGATATCACTGCACTTATTTTGTATTCCACATGTTAGTATGGGTTTTAAAGTGAGAGCCAACACCACTAGAGGAGACTACTTGAAGGAGGTGTCCTGAAGAGCAGCCCATCTCAGTGTGAATTTTTTTAATTTTTATTTTTTTGGTGTTGTTGAGACAGAGTCTCCCTTTAGTCCCAGCTGGCCTGGAACTCACTCTGTAGACCAGGCTGGCCTTGAACTCATTGAGATTCACCTGCCTCTTCCTCCCAAGTGCTGGGATTAAAGGCATGCGCCACCATGCCCGGCCAATTTTTTAAATTTTTTTCTCTATATATTCTTATTAAATTTTTGTGCATTTCATGCATAGATCTTAATTAGTGTGAATCTCTCTCTCTCTCTCTCTCTCTCTCTCTCTCTTTCTCTCTCTCTCTCTGTGTCCACGCACAGGTGAAAATTAGAGGATAACTTATGGGGAAGTCTGCTCTTCTATCATGTGGGTTGCAAGAATGGAACTCAGGTTGCCAAACTTGGTGGCAAGTGTCTTTACTTGGTGAGCCATCTCATCGGCCTCTGTGGATTTTATCTTTATCTTGCATTTCAGTGTTCTCAGCTATTAGATGAAAATCTGAAAGATGAATACTTCGAGGAAATCTTGGAGGAATATGAAGACATCAGGCAGGACCACTATGAATCTCTAAAGGTAGGTGAGACAGCAGTCTGCTCATTTTAGAGCAGTCACCATTGTTTTTCATGTACATTTATTGGGTGTTGTGTTTGAGGAGTCCTGTAAGGGAAAGCCTATTTTCTGAGTTCAATTCAGAGTTTTTAATTTAATTTAATTTAATTTTTATTTTATTTATTTTTTTATGTGTATGAATGTACTGTCTGCATGCAGGTTTGTGCACCCATGTCGTGCAAAGCCGTGGAGGTCAGAAGAGGGTGTCGGATTCCCCTGGAACTGGAGTTAAAGACGGTTCTCAGCCGCCATGTGGGTGCTGGGGATCGAACCCCGGTCCTTTGCAAGAGCAGTCGGCACTCTTTTTTTTATTTATTTATTTTTTATTTTTATTTTTTTAATTTTTGTATGTGTATGAATGTACTGTCTGCATGTAGGTTTGTGTGCCCGTGTCGTGCAATGCCATGGAGGTCAGAAGAGGGTGTCGGATTCCCGTAGGACTGGAGTTCTCCTGGAATTGGAGTTCCAGACGGTTCTTAGCCGCCATGTGGGTGCTGAGGATCGAACCCGGGTCCTCTGCAAGAGCAGTCAGCACTCTTAACCACTAGGCCATCTCTCCAGCCCCTGAATCACTTTTTTTTTTGTGTGTCCAATTCCTAATAATATTTGGTTATATTAAAATGAATATATTTTTTGGTATTTTTGAGATAGCCTCAGCTTGCCTGGAACTCACTCTGTAGACCAGGCTGGCCTTGAACTTACATAGATCCTCCTGCCCTTGCCTCCCAGAGTGCTAGGATTAAAGATGTGCACCACCATGCCTGGCTAAAATGAATTTTAAGTGGGGGCATGGACTTTAATGCACTTTAATCCCAGCACCTGGGAGATGAAGGCGAAAGAGTTTGAAGCCAAAACTGGATTCTAAGACCTTGTCTCAAAAACCTTAAAAAATGTTTTAGGTATTCATTCAAGCATGGTGGATCCTCAGAGAGTGTTAGGTTCTGTGCCAGATGCCAGGGCTACAGAGTAAAGCACGAGTTTATACCCAGCCAGCAATTAGGAGATAAACCAACCCAATAGCATTCTTAGGCTTATTCTTGAGGGAATATTGGAAGGAAATGGATGTGTTAGCCAGGACAGTGTCCTGGGAGCTGTCCTCTCTGCAGGCTTTGGGAACTCTATGGTCACCCTTTTGGGAACTCCGTGATCACCCTTTGGGAACTCCGTGATCACCCTTTGGGAACTCTGTGATCACCCTTTTGGAACTCTATGATCACCCTTTTGGAGTCACTGGTTCCCCTGGTTATCTGCTCCCATCGTTTGGGCACTGGAGTTGCCAGGGACATGGATGAGAGAATAAACAGCTGATTTGTTTCTGTGTTGCTTGAGACCCCCAGCTACCAGGCTCTTTTCCATCTATTTGCGTACAACTGGCAGTTCTTGTTCTCATCCTCAGGGTGGTTGTGGTAGGCAGTTAACACCAAGTATGCATGTATTCTGAAAGCCTGGTATGCTTACTTCCAGGGCTGCAGGGTCAGCTTTTACAACTACACATGAGAAGCTAATGGATGCTTATCACCCTTTACTGTCTCCTGTTCTAGTGCCAGTGTGAAGCCATACTGGATGGCAAAGGATAAGGATTTTCATTAAGAAGTGTTTGTCTTCTGCACAGCTTTTTTTTTTTTTTTTTTTTGAGACAGGGTCTCCCTATAGCCTCAGGTGGCCTGAAGCTCACTATGTAGACCAGGCTGGCCTTGAACTCACAGAGATCCACCTGCCTCTGCCTCCTGAGTGCTGGGATTAAAGGCGTGTGCCACCATTCCTGGCCCTACACAGCTTTTATGTTGGCTTTCTTGGTTATGCTTTCGTCGTAGAGGTAGAAGAGCTAAAAGGCTTTGAACTAAATAACTTTATTTTCTTCAACAGGAAAGAAAATACCTACCCCTAAGTCAAGCCAGAAAAAATGGTTTCCATATCGACTGGCTGTCTGAGTCTCCCCCAGGTCTGTGACTATTACTGGAAACAGCTGCATATGATAAGTGACAATGTCTAGATGTTTGCAGTTACCTGACTACAAAATGAACCAGTAGTGAATAACTCAGTTTTGCGTAGTAACGAATCACCCTGATGATTGAAAAGGAAATAAATCAAATGGCCTGTGGTGTGCCACAGCCTGTCCTGAGATGGCCTGGAGCTTGCTGGGCCCTGTGAATGACTGTCAGGGGCATGCATATTACCTCCATTTTAATTTGAAGAAACTAGAATTTCAGATAATAACATGATTGCCAGGGTTCTCCCTCAGATTTGTTTTCTGAAGCCATACTCCTTTGTGCTGCGCTTGAGTGAGCCTCCCTCAGCTGACCTGAGTTGCAGTCAGGCCCAAGGGCTGACATGGAGTATTGGAAGTAGAAAATACCTTTGCAGCACAGATCTTAAAAACCCTGCAGCAAAGCTGGATCCCCTATTTCACGTTCACTTTCTCATTGTCT
This sequence comes from Rhizomys pruinosus, assembly GCA_009823505.1. NCBI lineage: Eukaryota > Metazoa > Chordata > Mammalia > Rodentia > Spalacidae > Rhizomys > Rhizomys pruinosus. Next base: position 630,756 of record VZQC01013953.1, on the reverse strand, counting down.
CTCTAGATGCTTTCCTTTCAATTTCTCTTATTTGGATTCTGCCAGTTTTATGAGGGAATAACATGTGTAAGATGTTTTGACAGACTCAGAGAGGCATGAGATACAAATGTAAAACTAAAACAGGTGAAAGGGGGTTGCATTAATTGAATTCGTATTTCCAAGGTAATGTCTGAAATCAGCTTTGAGTGCTCACGACATCTGTGAGCTACACAGGCTTGGCAGAGTCAAGAGATTAAATTGGAAATGTAGGTGTGCTCGGTTCCTGCTGGGTTCAGTGTGGTTTAGTAGAAAGATGCCTGCCAGATTGGGAGTTGGGAGGCCTGGGCGCTCATCTTGCTTCGGGCTCTGATTCTTTTTTTTTTTGTCTTTTCAAGACAGGGTCTCCGTCTAGCCCCAGCTGTCCTGGAACTCACTCTGTAGACCAGGCTGGCCTTGAACTCACAAAGATCCACCTGCCTCTGCCTCCCGAGTGCTAGGATTAAAGGCGTGTGCCACCATGCCCGACTAGGCTCTGATTCTTGTGCAAGCTTGAGAGTCTTACTTCTACACTTGACACTTTTTGTTGTGTAAAGGCAGTTACTTTATGGCAATGTTGAGAGAGTACAATAAGATAGTAATGTGAAGACCTTTGAAGAAAGAGACCTCACTATAATAGAGTCCGTGCTATGATTTTTTGCTCTTTATCTTTTGCTGTAAAATTGGGCTAGGAGCATTAGGGCAAGTCTATTTTATCAAAGTAAAAAATTTAAAACATGTTTTGCTAGAAATGACCCTGAGAAGGCCTGGCAGCGATGCCTAGAGGTGATGGCACACTTTCTGGGTAGCTGCTTTAACCCTTGCTTGAGGACAGTACTAGGCTCTATCCTGCTACCTGAGAGACATGGGGTCCCAAGGTATGGCCCTCACATTCGTGTTAAGGACAGCCCAGATGTCTTCAGGGAACTACAGAAAAGAAAAGCAGGAAGAAAGGAGGGCCTTCCTTACAGACCTCGGAGGGTAGAGCCTGAAACAACCCTGGAACTCTGGGCATCACACCACTGCAAGTGCAACCCTGCCTTAGTTGGCTTCACAGTAGCAGGCCACTCACTGCCTCCTCAAAAGAGGTCACTTTAATCAGGGGGCTGTCATTGGTCTTTTTCCAGTCTCTCTCCTGTGGGGACTGTGGATTTTGTTAACAAACAAAGAGAGGACAGTCGTGTGCAGTAGGAGAATGAACAGATGGGGAAGAGTCACTGTGCACAGGGTGGGAAGACAGAGATTCCAGCTCAGTTAAGAGCTGCTCCTCCTCTGCTCTCACCTCTCACTTCCTGAGAGGTCTGTGTTCACCCAGAGCAGCTGTCCTGGGTGGAACAGGAAGTCTTCTGATCCCTAGTCACAGGGAAACATGGAGCTCAGAGCTGGTAGTAGCATAGGCTCCCTGGCCTCTGGCGCGGTGTCCATGGGTGACACTTCTGCCCTTGGTGCCCTAGAAGGTCTGAAGCAGTCTGCCTATAAAGTCTCGAGGATTATGTATGTTATAATATGTTTCAGACTAACGAGATGTAGAAAACAATGTCTGAACATCTATCTATACCCAAGAAATAACTCATCACCTGGTGTTTAAAAAAATCAAAACTAGGGGCTGGAGAGCTGTAGCACTGGCTGTTCTTGCAGAGGACATGCATTACATGGCAGCTACGACCATCTGAAACTCTACTTCTAAGGGATCTGATGCCCTCTTCTGGCCTCTGTAGATGGTGCATGCATGGGCACACATATGCAGGCAAGACACTCAGACATAAAATAAAAATATTTTTTAAAAAAGAAAAATTTAAATGATACATTCATACTGGTAGTCCCATACGTGTCCCTCTCTTGCAGAAGTTGTCACGATTTGGGAGGTGGCACTTCATTTCTGTGTATGTTCTTACCCTTGGTGTATGGATGTCAGTAGGCAGTATAGATTATTGGTTCAGGTTTGTAAACTTTGTCCAAGTAATGTACTGCGTATGCATTTCCGAAGTGGTCTTTTTGCCATCGCCGTCATTTGTACTCATGAAGATGAACTCAGGTCCTTGTGTTTTCCTTGGGTGGGATGAGGATGGAAGGTTGAGGGAAGAATTTCCAGGGTGGGATAGTAAGTCAGCTGCATAGGAAGATTCTCACTCTGGGTAAGACAGCTCCTGTGGGTGATAGAAGGGAGGCAGGCAGGGCGTGTGCTGGCGTGGGGCGTGTGCTGGCATGGGGCTTGTGCTGGCATGGGGCGTGTGGTGGCGTGGGGCATGTGCTGGCGTGGTGTTCTCCTAGCTGCCATGACATTGACTGCTGTGCCTCTTTCTTCCAGTGAAGCCCACGTTTATCGGAACTCGGGTCTTTGAAGACTATGACCTGCAGAAGCTGGTGGACTACATTGACTGGAAGCCTTTCTTTGATGTCTGGCAGCTCCGGGGCAAGTACCCGCATCGAGGCTTTCCCAAGATATTTAATGACAAAACAGTAGGTTAGTCAGTAAGTCTTTCCTACCTGGTACTGAGGATATGGCATTGTGACTCTGAAGGCGGCATGAGAGGATGAGCTTTGCGTTTAGGCTGTGTGGGGACAGCTGTGTGTGTGTTTAGGCTGTGTGGGGATAGCTGTGTGTTTAGGCTGTGTGGGGATAGCTGTGTGTTTGTTTAGGCTGTGTGGGGATAGCTGTGTGTTTAGGCTGTGTGGGGATAGCTGTGTGTTTAGGCTGTGTGGGGTTAGCTGTGTGTTTAGGCTGTGTGGGGACAGCTGTGTGTTTAGGCTGTGTGGGGATAGCTGTGTGTTTAGGCTGTGTGGGGTTAGCTGTGTGTTTAGGCTGTGTGGGGTTAGCTGTGTGTTTAGGCTGTGTGGGGTTAGCTGTGTGTTTAGGCTGTGTGGGGTTAGCTGCGTGTTTAGGCTGTGTGGAGACAGCTGCGTGTTTAGGCTGTGTGGGGTTAGCTGTGTGTTTAGGCTGTGTGGGGACAGCTGTGTGTTTAGGCTGTGTGGGGTTAGCTGCTTCCATATTGCTCACTTGCTCAACTTTCAGTTTGGCCCTTAGTTTGTCAACTAAACTTGCCCTGTCATTCACTCATTCTTTGAAAAAATACAGTTACTGACATCAGTTACTTACTGGGGTCTGTGTCAAACAAAAGGCAGCATTGTCCCTGTGGCTCACACCTGACTCCCTGGTGTGGTCCGACGGCACTAGGTTTGTGCTGGGCTTTTGCTTTTGGTCCAGCCTGGGCTCCTACTAACATAAGACAAGGAGCTAGAACTCAGAAAGTCAAGGTGGCTTTCCGGAAATGGTGGTACCTGAACTGCATTTTGAAGATTGAGTGGAAATTGCTGAGGCTTGGCCTGACTATGGGAGTGGTGTTAAAGAAAGGACAGTCCTCACAGAGAAGGAAAGTGAGGTATCTCAGACGTGTGCCCATGTGGGGACTGCAGAGGCCATTGTGTTCAGAGCATCCAATAGAAGAGGGACATTTTGGGGGAGGGTAAGTAAAACAATCACCACTCCCAGTTGTCATGTCTAACCCACCCCGCCCTGTCCCTAGAGACAGGAGGTCACTACATGAAGAGGCCAGAGTGGAGCAGCTCGGAGGGTTCCTGGTTAGAAGCAGGGCACTAGGACTGGAAAGAGCTGGGGAGCCAGATCCTTGTCAGCTTCTGCAGGGTCTGCCATTGTTAGGCTGCTGAGACTTAGCTGCATGTAGGTAGCCTGGAAGACTGGGCAAGTGGCTTCCAACTGCATTGTCCCTGTGTCACCACAGGCGAGCAGTCCAGGGACTATGGGACTGGCCTTCACATAGTACGGTGTCACCCACTGAGAGCTGCTGGGAGCTGCTGGAGGGTGTCCGGGAGCCAGGCTGCCACCTGCCAAGCAGGTGCTGAGGCTGTCAGGTGCATCGTCAAAGCCACTGCTTTACTGCTCACGCTGTCTTGTCCCCGGAAGTTACTGGGGTTGCATGCGAAATGTCAGTTCTTGCTCTCTGTTAGGCAGCCTGCTTTGGAGGCCATAGATTTAGCTCCCTGATTTTTATTAAATGGGAAAATATAAACGGCTTGAAGGGAAGTCACGTTGTAGAGCTGCACTTTGTATACCCACCAGCCCCTTGTCTGCTGCACCCGTCAGACCTTAGAGTCTCTGTGGGGTTGGACAGGGAGTAGAGGAAGGCTGACTGAAAAGCAGCAGTAGTTTCAGAAAGAACCATTCTTTGTAGGACATCATTGGCATCTTGAGTGCACTCTTACATTCTTAATAGGTGAAGAGGCCAGAAAAGTGTATGACGATGCTCGGAGTATGCTGAGTATGCTGATCAGTCAGAGACAGCTCCAGGCCAGGGGTGTGGTTGGATTCTGGCCAGCTCAGAGTGTCCAAGATGACATCCACCTGTATGCAGAGGATGCAGTGCCCCAGGCTGCAGAGCCCATAGCCACCTTTTATGGGCTGAGGCAACAGGTATGGAGTTCGAATGGGCAGTATGTATACTGATTTTACTTTCAGCTTTTGCAACTACACTAAATGTCAGAATTGAATAAGAAATCTGAGCCTTTTATAAATATGAGTCTCCCCTACTTTACCTGAAATGGCCAGCCACAGGCCCAAGTCCAGGGTGTTTGTGAGGATGGAGAGAATGCACCAACACGAGTGTCTGTGAGGGTGGGAGGGTTCCCTGCAGTGTCTGAACGTAAACAAGGAGCAGGGCTGCCGTCCAGCTATCTGTCACACACTCATCGTCAGTCTTCTAGTCTTATCTCTGTAAACTAGAAGCATTTCCTTCTCCCAGCTGTTGTCTTTTCATCTGTGTATGCTCTTACAGACTGTCAGTGGTCCACTTTCTCAAGTGGAAGGTATGTGGGGACAAATATCCCTGAATGCCCACCCTGCCGGGGGCTAAAGAGGGCTCAGGATGTCTGTCATGTTTAATTGTTGCTTGGTGCTGTTTGACAGTGGTTTATATTTCTGTTTTACAGAGGAGAAAACAAATAGGGGAAGCTGGCACTGGGCTTTGTGTGGAGAGGGTGAGCACCCGAGTGTGCCCTCGCTGATCTGTCCTCACACTAGTTCCCTCAGTGCACACCCGAGTGTGCCCTCGCCGATATGTCCTCGCACTAGTTCCCTCAGTGCACACCCGAGTGTGTCCTCGCTGATCTGTCCTCGCACTAGTTCCCTCAGTGAACACCCGAGTGTGCCCTAGTTCCCTCAGTGCACACCATCCTGTTTTGCTTTGATCCACCTCTAAAAATTCAAGCATTATGTAGGGCCCTTAGCTGCCATAGACAATAGTTATCCTAGTCAAGAATTGGAACCAGAATTTAATAATTCGTTGTAAATTACTGTTTTTGTTTTACTACTGTTTTCAGTAATCTAAAAAACATAGTGTTGCTTATAATCACAGTGTAATTCATAAGGACAGCTATTTTGATGATAACATCTGATGGGATTCTTAAATTTGGGGCCTTAATACAATAGGAGTTAAGTGAGAATGAGAACAACTACAACTTTTACCCTGTACAGTCAGGCTCAGATACCACAGGCTATAGAGCAGGACGTTCCAGTGCTAAAGTCCCGTCCCCCCTCCCCAATAAGGGGCTTTTCTTTGATTGTGTAGCGAGCTAAGGCTAGAGACCTCCGCTGGGCTGTCTTTCATCCTCTAGTCCCAGGTTCTCCTCTGCTCTCTTTTTACTTCCAGAGTGAACTGAATACTGCTGTGTCCAGGAAGACTTGACATGCTATATAAGGACATTTACTACAGTGGATTCTGAGTGCACTCTTTTAAGTAGTCTCTAGAAAGGGGAGCTGGATTGTGGACATACATTGCCTGCTTGGATAGCATTTCTAAGGAGGTGTTCCACTGGAAAATTCCTGTTGAGCGCCTCATTATTCTGGGAGTCTTCTGTTGAGAGGAGCTCTGACTGCAGTCTCCTGAGGCACAGTGGGACCTGTGGCCTATCTCTCCTGTGCTACACAGAATATTTGTCTTCCTGTCTGGCTTTTGTTAGCAATGAATAGAGTACTGCTGGAAAACAGGTCTCGGGGACACTTCTGTGTGCCTTCATCACATGCCTTCTGATCTGTAACCACTTGCTCGTTCTCTGCCTGGTCAGGCTGTCAGATAGGTCAGAAGCTTCCGGGTATCCACTCCATGATTAGCTGACCATTCTAGAGCAGGACCGTGCCTATGAAAGCATCCAGTCCATGATTAGCTGACCGTTCTAGAGTAGTACCGTACCTATGAAGGCATCCAGTCCATGATCAGGTGACCGTTCTAGAGCAGGACCGTACCTATGAAGGCATCCAGTCCATGATCAGCTGACCGTTCTAGAGCAGGACCGTACCTATGAAGGCATGCAGTCCATGATCAGCTGACCGTTCTAGAGCAGGACCGTACCTATGAAGGCATGTAGTCCATGATTAGCTGACCGTTCTAGAGCAGGACCGTGCCTATGAAAGCATCCAGTCCATGATTAGCTGACCGTTCTAGAGTAGGACCGTACCTATGAAGGCATCCAGTCCATGATCAGCTGACCGTTCTAGAGCAGGACCGTACCTATGAAGGCATGCGTCATTAGGGTCGATGGGGCACTGGTGTCGGCCCCTGATCCTGCTGCCATCTGAGCCCGAGTGATCAAGCTCTGTTTGTTTCAGATTTCTGGCCTATAAAATGGAGCTGGTGGTATCACTTCTTCACGAGATTAATGAGAGTTAAATTAGTTCTGTATAAAGAAAAGCAAAGAGTTAAGTATTTGGAAAATATTAGTTAATAAGCTGTTAACTCCTCACAACTGTTGATTGAGCATAAGACCTTATTTGATAGCCTCATAGCAGGGAAGGGTCAGGTAGCAGCTAAGAGTGAGGCCTGGGAGGACAGACACCTATGCTGTGCAGAGAACTCGAGAAAGTCCTACTAGAGAGACTGTTTTGTTTTGTTTTGTTTTGTTGGGGGGGGTTGTATGTTTAATAGTTTGTTTTTGTTTTTGTTTTGTGACTGTTTCATGTGTCCCAGGCTAGCCTCAAATTGGATGTGTAGCTGAGGGTAGCTTTGGATCTTCATGCCTGTACCTCTTGAATGTTAGAATTATAGACCCGCAAGACCATTCCCAAGATTTTATTCCTGGGAATCAAATCTAGGCCATTGTACATTGTACATTGCAGGCGAGAAGCACTCTTCCAGCTGTGCTGCATTCCCAGCCCTCAGACACATACTTTGTATTCAGGTTGTCTTCGTGTCCTCAGCCATCTCTTGATAATGGGGAACAGCACCTGGCCTATCCACTGTTGATTGATAGTGGAGGCTGCTTCCATTGACTGACAGTGGAGGCTGCTTCCATTGACTGACAGTGGAGGCTGTTTCCATTGATTGACAGTGGAGGCTGTTTCCATTGATTGACAGTGGAGGCTGCTTCCATTGATTGACAGTAGAGGCTACTTATTGATTGACAGTGGAGGCTGATGCCTTTGGTAGGTTCATTTCATACATACTGCCAGGACTTAATGTTATCTGAATTGAAAACATTGAAAAAAGTTATTATTTTTTTTTTGTATTTTTGACACTGGGTCTCCCTTTAGCCCCAGCTGGCCTGGAACTCACTGTGTAGACCAGGCTGGCCTTGAACTCACAGAGATCCACCTGCCTCTGCCTCCCAAGTGCTGGGATTAAAGGTGTGTGCCACCACACTAGGCAAATTTTTTTAATATATGATTAAGGTTACAGTTTCTAGCACAGTGCCTACAGCCATTTAGAAGTGTTTGGGGAGTGTGTGAATAAGCTTTCTGATTATGTATGCTGTATCATCATATATTTTTATAAATCTCATTTGTGTTTTAGTCTATTTATTATGGTCATAGCACAATACTTAAGAAGGGATTTATAAAGGAAAAAGTTAATTTTGGCTCACGGTTCTGGAAGTTAAAAAAAAAATCTAAGATCAGCCAACCATGGTGGCATACATCTTTAATCCCAGCACTCAGGAGGTAGACAGGTAGGTATCTGTGAGATTGAGGCAGCCTGGTCTATAGGGTGAGTTCTAGGCTAGGTGGGGCCTTGGGGAGACCCTCTTTCAAACAAACAACCCCCCCTCCCAAGATCTGGTAAGACCATGTGCTACTTTAAAACATAGTGGAAATCAAAAGAGGTCAAAGACAATGTACAAGTGAGAGAAAGGAGCTGGGCTCCAGTGATAAGCAACTCATCCCTGCAAGAAAGACGCTGATCTATTCCCGAGGGCATTCCACTCATTCCCCACAGCCTCCTCCTGGGTCCACACTGCCAGACTGAGGAATTAGGATCTGGTGCATGAAGCAGCAGTTTGCTTATTCAACAAGTAACTATTGACTACCCCTGTGTGTCTTCACTGCTGTGAATGCTGGGACATAACTGAACAAAGCAGACATCCCTGTGTCAGGAAGCTTGTAGACGTTACTTTGTACTGTGTGCGGGTGCCGTGGCCATGCTAACAGCTCTTCTGCCCGCTGCTTGGGTCTTCAGGCTGAGAAGGACTCGGCCAGTACAGACCCCTACCACTGCCTCTCAGACTTCATTGCTCCTCTGCATTCTGGTGTCCGCGACTACCTGGGTCTGTTTGCTGTTGCCTGCTTTGGGGTAGAAGAGTTGAGTAAGGCCTATGAGAAGGACGGCGACGACTACAGCAGCATCATGGTCAAAGCACTGGGGGACCGTCTGGCAGAGGTAAGGCAGTGGCAGGGCACTAGGATGCATAGCGGGAGATTCCATGTCAGTGTCAGAAAGCTACCAGCCCTTAGAGTTGGTGTCACTTCGTCCTTGAGCCAGATGCTGCTGTATTTTTAAATCTTGTATTCCCCCAAACTCCTCCTGTCCGTCATCTTCTGGACAAAGAGAACTCGTCAGTGCTTCTCTAGCTGCTGTGGCCCTGAGAGCCGTGGCCTTCGGCCTTATCTCTGAATTAGTCTTCCTTCGCTTGTTGTGTGGCATCAAGTTCCTGAGGACTCCAAAAGTAGGATCAGACTCCTACTTCAGAGCCTTCAGCCTAGTGTCGGCATGTTTCCTATGCTCATCTCGTATGTTGGATGGGACAGCCTAGGCTGTGAGAGATGCTGTCCATTTCCCTGCAGCAGGCCATGGAGGACACAGCTCTGTAGTCCTGTGCTCTTATAGCAGTGAGGCTCGAGTCCTACTGACTTTGAGAAAGTGGCCTAGGATCTGGAGATCACTAAATGTGGAGCTTCAGAGCCCAGGTTGAGGACACTATTGAGCACAGGCCAGCAAATGAAAGTGCAGGGTTTTTCTGGGTTGTGCCCAGGTAAGGAAGTTGTGCAGTTGTGATGCAAGGCCGGAGGCCACAGGTTGCTTCTGCGTAAGTGTACCCTTCCTGGTCTGTGTTCCCAGGCCTTTGCAGAGGAACTCCATGAGAGGGTTCGCCGAGAGCTGTGGGCTTACTGTGGGAGTGAGCAGCTGGGCGTGGCCGACCTGCGCAAGCTCCGGTATGTGGGCATCCGGCCAGCTCCCGGCTACCCCAGTCAGCCTGATCACACAGAGAAGCTCACCATGTGGAGATTGGCCAGCATCGAACAGAGCACAGGTATGTGAATGATAGTGAAAGCACATGTATGGGCATGATAGTGAGAGCATGGGTATGTGGATGATAGTGAGCTCCTGTCTTTGCCTTCCTCACTGAGTGACTTGTGCAGTGAAAAGGTTATTTATTTATTTATTTATTTATTTATTTATTTATTTATTTGGAAGAACTCTTGGTATAGCGCATGCCTTTAATCCCAGCACTTGGGAGGCAGAGGCAGGCAGAGCTCTGTGAATTCGTGGCCAGCCTGGTCTACATAGTGAGTTCCAGACCAGCTGGGGCTGCAGGGGGACCTTGTCTGAAAAAGACAAAAAAGGGGGAGGAAAGAACTGGGGCTGGAGAGATGGCTCAGTAGTTAAGAGTGCTGGCTGCTGCTGTTAAGAGAACTCAGGCTCAGCCCCCAGTACACATGATGTGCTCACTATCATCTGTAACTCCAGTTCTATCCAGAAACCGGACCTCTGTTGGGTACCAGGCACATTATAGGATGCACATGAAATACATGTAGATAAACACTCATATATATAAAATAAAAATAAATATTTTGAGTAAAGGACGTGGTTCCAGGATGGATCAGAGAGCAAAGGACCCACCTCCAGGATGGATCAGAGAGTAAAGGACCCACCTCCAGGATGGATCAGAGAGCAAAGGATCCATCTCCAGGATGGATCAGAGAGTAAAGGACCCTGCTCCAGGATGGATCAGAGAGTAAATAGGACCCGGCTCCAGGATGGATCAGAGAGCAAAGGACCCACCTCCAGGATGGATCAGAGAGCAAAGGACCCACCTCCAGGATGGATCAGAGAGCAAAGGACCTGCCTCCAGGATGGATCAGAGAGTAAAGGATCCACCTCCAGGATGGATCAGAGAGCAAAGGACCCGGCTCCAGGATGGATCAGAGAGCAAAGGACCTGCCTCCAGGATGGATCAGAGAGTAAAGGACCCACCTCCAGGATGGATCAGAGAGTAAAGGATCCACCTCCAGGATGGATCAGAGAGTAAAGGATCCGTCTCCAGGATGGATCAGAGAGTAAAGGACCCTGCTCCAGGATGGATCAGAGAGTAAAGGACCCGGCTCCAGGATGGATCAGAGAGTAAAGGACCCTGCTCCAGGATGGATCAGAGAGTAAAGGACCCGGCTCCAGGATGGATCAGAGAGTAAAGGACCCGGCTCCAGGATGGACCAGAGAGCAAAGGACCCAGCTCCAGGATGGATCAGAGAGTAAAGGACCCGGCTCCAGGATGGATCAGAGAGTAAAGGACCCTAAAGTGATAAGAAAATGCTCCCGCTCCCCTCCTTTCTCACATCTGTTCTTGCTCCATCGTGGTGGGCATTCAGCTTGTTCTCCTTCCCCCCTAGGCTCTCTTTTCTTGCTCCATCGTGGTGGGCATTCAGCTGGTTCTCCCTTCCCCCACTAAAGCTCTTCTGGTATTTCTTGGCTCCAATCATGGTGGGGCATTTCAGCTGGTTCTTCCTTCCCCCTGGCCCCTCTGTTCTTGCCTCCATTGTGTGGGCATCAGCTGGTTCTCCTTACCCCTAGGTTCCTCGTTCTTGCTCAATGGGTGGTGGGCATTCAGCCTGGTTCTCCTTTACTCCCCAGTCCTCTTTCTTGCTACCATGGTGGTGGGCATTCAGCTGGTTCTCCTCCCCCATAGGTCCTCTGTTCTTGCTCCATCGTGGTGGGCATTCAGCTTGTTCTCCTTCCCCCCTAGGCCCTCTGTTCTTGCTCCATCGTGGTGGGCATTCAGCTGGTTCTCCT
>VZQC01013953.1:476282-600129 GCA_009823505.1 Rhizomys pruinosus | reverse complement strand
CCTCCAGGATGGATCAGAGAGTAAAGGACCCACCTCCAGCATGGATCAGAGAGCAAAGGACCCAGCTCCAGGATGGATCAGAGAGCAAAGGACCCACCTCCAGGATGGATCAGAGAGCAAAGGACCTGACTCCAGGATGGATCAGAGAGCAAAGGACCCGCCTCCAGGATGGATCAGAGAGCAAAGGACCCGCCTCCAGGATGGATCAGAGAGCAAAGGACCCTCCTCCAGGACGGATCAGAGAGCAAAGTACCCTCCTCCAGGATGGATCAGAGAGCAAAGGACCCGCCTCCAGGATGGATCAGAGAGCAAAGGAAGGACCTTGCTCCAGGATGGATCAGGGAACAAGGGACCCACCTCCAGGACAGATCATTTATTTATAATATGTGAAATGTGGTCATGACACATACACGGAGGTCAGAGGACAGTCTGCAGGACTCAGTCCTCCCCACCAAGAGCATTCAGAGGGTTAAGCTCAGGTCACCTTGCGTGGCAGCGGGCCCCGTTACCCAATGAGCCATCTTGCCAGTTTCCACAGTTTTGGTTTGGTTTGTTTTGGTTTGGTCTGGTTTGGTGTGGTTTTGTTCTTTTTTAGACATGGTCTCCCTTTAGTCCCAGCTGACCTGGAGCTCGCTCTGTAGACTAGGCAGGCCTTGAACTCACAGAGATCTTCCTGCCTTTGCCTGCCAAGTGCTGGGATTAAAGGTGTGAGCCACTATGCCTGGCCACAGTTTTCTTTTTTTTTAATTTGTTTATTTTTAAGGGATTCTACAATATAATAACACAGTTGTTTTCAGATAACATTGATGTTACTCAGTTTGCCGTACAATTAGGCAATTGGTGCATTTTGCAAGTATCTATGTCCAAATTTTGAACAACCCAAGGTTCCCATAGTCCAGTTGGAGAAGCTTATATGCACAGGCGTGTTGATCAATTAGGAGTCCAGACTATATTGCTGTAGTCTCATGATTCACCCCTATCTCTCCGCAGCCCTTACATTCTACCATGCCTCCTCTTCCACAATTTGTTCCCTGGGCTTTGGGAAAGGGGCACAAGTGGTGAGAAGAAAATAGTCTACTTTCTTTGGAGTTGTCATTTTGGACTCTAGTCTGTTCAGCACAGACAGTTTTTATAAGCATTAATAATATGTACTATCAGGCCTGGAGTGGTGAAGAGCACTGACTGCTCTTACAGAGGACCCGGGTTTGATCCCCAGCACCCACATGGTGGCTGAGAACCGCTTTAACTCTAGTTCCAGGGGCATCCAATGCCCTCTTCTGACCTCTGCAGCATTGCACAACACTGGTGCACCAACCTACATGCAGACAGTACATTCATACACATAAAAAATAAATAAAATTAAAAAATACTCAAAATGAGCCTACCATCTGACCCAGTCATACCACTCCTGGGTATATACCCATAAGACTCATCCTACCACAAAGATACATGCACATCTATGTTTATTGCAGCTCTCTTCACAATAATGAAAAGCTGGAACCAATCCAAATGCCCCTCAACTGACGAGTGGATAGAGAAAATGTGGTACATGTACACAATGGAGTTCTTTGCAGCAGTAAAGAAAGATGACATCATGAACTTTGCAGGCAAATGGATGGAACTCGAAGCCATTATGCTAAGTAAAGTAACATAGTCCCAGAAAAAAAAGTGAATGGTTTCCCTCATTTGTGGTTGCTAATACCAAATCCCCAGTTGAAAGGCAAGCTGAAGCCGGCCGTGGTGGCGCATGCCTTTAATCCTAGCACTCGGGAGGCAGAGGCAGGTCGATCTCTGTGAGTTCAAGACCAGCCTGGTCTACAGAGTGAGTTCCAGGACAGCTGGGGCTACAGGGAGACCCTGTCTCGAAAAGACCAAAAAAAAAAAACAAAAGAAGGCAAGCTGAGCAGTGTTATTGTTATATATTTTTTTATCTGAAAGCAACTGTGCTGTTATAATGTGAATCTCTTAACAGGTTCCAGAATTGACCTACCAGTTATTTTCAGACATTGTAATTACCATATACGGATGGAAGATATATATTCATATTTTAGAGTAATATAAAATTAAAGGGAAAATATGAATGACAAAATGTATTTTGGAATTAACATACAGTTTATTCTTGGAGGTCATCATTTTGATACATATGTGATGTTTATATAGGCATATGTTGGAGCAATACAAAGGGGAGAGAACAACAACAACGTAAGGACTGGGTCAAAGAACTGACTGATGCAGTTAAATTCTGCCCAAAACAAAAACCCTCTGCGGGAAAAAAAAAAATCTTTAGAAAGACTGAGAGAAAGATGCAAGACATGTATGGCAGAGTGCATGAACTGGGGTGGGGTGGGGGGCACAGAGAGGGGAATGTATATTGGACTGAAAGATGTATGAAATACACAAAATAAAAAAGGAGGAATAAAAGACAAATGAGCTACACAAGAGAAACTGGAAAAGAAGATGAGAAAGAGCTGGCCCTAGGCAGAAGTGGGCAAGAGCACTCAGGGGACAGCCACGGGGCACTAGGACGCGCGCACTTCCAGGCTGTCCAGTGTACCGTCTCCAGGGACCCTGCTTATAGAGTCAGATGGGCCGAGTGGAAGCGGAAAACTGTAAGGTAAGTCGAAGCCGGCAAGCCGCACCCAAAAGCTTTCGATTTTCAAAAATGAATAAATGAGTGACAAAGAAAACAGCCCCACGAGCAAGATTCAGTGTGTGGCTCCTGTGCTAAGGAACACGTGTCAGCACATATTTAAAAATTTTTTTTATTTCTGTATGTGTATGAATGTACTGTCTGCATGCAAGTCTGTGCACCCGTGTTGTGCAATGCCGCGGAGGTCAGAAAGGGTGTTGGATTCCCCTGGAACTGGAGTTCTCCTGGAATTGGAGTTTCAGACGGTTCTTGGCCGCCATGTGGGTGCTGGGGATCGAACTCGGGTCCTCTGTAAGAGCGGTCGGTGCTCTTAACCGCTAGGCCATCTCTCCAGCCCGTCAGCACATATTTTAGGAGACAGCCTGGCTCCCCAGTCTACATGCTTTTCCACCACGTCAGCACATATTTTAGCTGTAGTGGAAAAGCATGTAGACTGAGGAGCCAGGCTGTCTGGCTTCACCCTGCTCTATCACCTGCTAGCTGTGTGACCTGGGCAGGAAGTTTCACTCAGTCCTCAGCCTTCAGGTTTCTCTCCAGTCAGGGCAGGGACTATGCATGCCTTGGAAGTGAGGTGACCATATGTCCACGTTCAGGGGTATTTTTATATTTGGGATGAATAAAGTATGACCACGTCACTTTCAATATCAAAGTTATGCTATTTAAAGAATCATGGGAAGGTTGTTGTTGTTGTTGTTGTTGTTGTTGTTGTTGTTGTTGTTTTGAGACAGGATCTCCCTATAGCACCGGCTGACCTGGCTCACTCTGTAGACCAGGCTGGCCTTGAACTCACACAGATCCACCTGCCTCTGCCTCCCAAGTGTTGGGATTAAAGGATTAAAGGCGTAAGCCAGCACCTCTAGCCTAAGACGGTTCTCAGCTACCATGTGGGTGCTGGGGATCGAACCCCGGTCCTCTGCAAGAGCAGTCAGCACTCTTAACCACTGAGCCATCTCTCCAGTCCCAAGGGATGGTTAAGGTTATCTTTTTAAGATGTCTGAAATGTAAGGGCATGCTCCCCCCTTTCTCTCTCTCTCTCTCTCTCTCTCTCTCTCTCTCTCTCTCACACACACACACACACACACACACACATACACACACACACACACACACACACACACACACACACACACACACGGCCACAGCCACATATAAGGCTGTTCTACACAGACTAGCATGTCAGAGGGATTTTTCTTCATAACTGTCCATGTCCAGCCTCGTCTCCCATGCCTGAAGGTCATCAGGTCCTTCACACTGCTTCTCCCATGCCTCACACCCTTCCTAGTGCCTTCTACCTCCTCTGTCTCTAGATCTATCCCTCAAGAGTTAGCTAAAGAGCCCAGTTGGCTCATCTCACCACAAATCTGCCACTGCTGGTTCCCAGAAAACTTACATATCTCCACTCCTAAGTAAGATGAGGTAAAAGTGCATTAAAATCAATGGAAGGAGAAAGCTCAGGTCAACTTTAGCTATTCTTTCAAATAACATCACATCACCAGCTCCTCCTAACATGAGACTTATGCCACTGTTCTCTTCAGTTCTACTTTTTCTGGAAGTCATGTCCATAGCTTTGTGCATTCTAGGCTAGTATTCCACCCCTGAGCTATATCCCAGCACATTTATACATAGAAATAGACAAAATATATACATATATCTCAAATAAGTATCGAATCAATGAGTTCAGCTGGGCATGGTGGCACATGCCTTTAATCCCAGCACTCAGAAGGTAGAGGCAGGCAGATCTCTAAGTTCAAGTCCAGCCTGGTCTAGAGAGTGAGTTCTAGGCCAGCTGGGGCTACAGGGAAACCCTCTCAAAACACCAAAAAAAAAAAAAATCAGAGTTCAGTGCATTCTGGCTAAATACTACTCTAAAATATAAATCATGGCATTTCCTCAAGCTCGTCTCATTTATCCTGAAAATTAACAGAAGGCTGAGAATTTTAGTTCAAATGCAAAGCACAATACACCTTTACACTGACACCTTTGTAAAGTGCTTTTGTGATCTACTGACACATGAGAGCCACCCCCAAAATGTAATGGAGTATGTACTATTGCCTCTCAGGGTGCTGGGAGGTGGGGGGTAATGGGCTTAGCTGGGAGGTTTTCCTTTGAGGGCCCTCATCTGGTTATAGACCACAGCTGGACCCATGTATCATGTGCAGGTTTAACTCCAATGCCTCGTGACTGCACTGGAAAACCCAGTGGCTTCTTGAGCTTTTCTGTGTGACTAGACTAGGACAGAGTAGGCCAATTGGGCTACTGACAACATAGTGGTCTCAAGGTCATTTGACTGCAGCATGGTCCCTGGATTCCCTGAAGAGATAAACTGTCAAGAGAGCCAACAGAGGCTGCAAGGTTTCTAGGATTTGGAAGTTAGATACTGTCACTTCCATTATATTCTGTTGGTTAATGGCTATCTACAGGCTGACCTAGACTCAGTAAGGTGATGGAATGGGTTCTACTTGTCAATATGGCTTGTACCTGAGGGAGAGGAAGAACTAGTGGTATCTGACTTACAGATAAGCCACCATTCCTTCACCCCTACTTCTTCCCAGAACAGTAAATACCACACAGAGGACTAAGACAGTAAGTTCTGACTAAAATTTCCTAAATGACTGGCTTCAATTGTTAACATCATTATTCTACAAATAATACTTGTTCATTTTTCAAATTAGCATATAGATGTGAGTAAATAAAAAGTGAATGAATCACTTCCGACCTCCAGAGGAAATTTTTCCAGGCCTGTTATGGTTGAGGTTAGTATTTAGTTGGTGGGGACTATCCAGACAAAATTTTCAGTTCCCCCTTCTTTGGATAGCAACTCAGCTCAGGAAAGCACTCAGGTTGTGCAAAGAAGCTGGATCCAGCCCTCCAGATAGATGTCAGGGCAGACAGAGGGGCTTAGCAATTGAATGGGTCAGGAGAGGTAAATGCTTTCAGCAGATGCCACCTGAAAGTTGGGAGGGGAAACATCTGCCTTCCTATTTGGGAAGGTGATTGGTAGTCACAAATGGAGCAGCCTGCACTGAGATTCAAAGCAGGAACACTACCCTCAGTGGCAGTAGCTAATCAGATGTGGAGTGTTACATTGTGTCTCCAATTTTACAGAATGAAAGCAGAGCGTTCCTCTCGGTGTACTCCCAGGTTTCAAGCACCTCACTGCCATTCCCTGGCATCAAAACGAGCAAGAACAAACCACAGCAGCTGAACCCCACTCAGTCACTTCTATCAAACAGCCCAGTGTTCAGACTTCACTAGTTTTAAATTTTTAATTATTTATTTATATCTTATGTGTATGAGTGTTGTGCCTGCATGTGTGTAAGTGCACCTGTGTTGTACAGTGTATGCAGAGGACAGAAGAGGGCGTCAGGTCCCCTGGAACTAGAGTTACAAATGGTTGTTAGCTGCCATGTAGGTGCTGGGATTCAAACCAGGGTCTTCTGCAAAACCAGCCAGTGCTCTTAACCACTAAGCCATCTCTTCAGCCCCGGGACTTCAAAAGTTTTGAATCACAAAATTGAGATATATTTTTTCATGATCTAAGAAAACAAATGACTCACTCAAAAGATATAAAGAGCTAAATAGAGACTTCGCAAGTGAGGAAATAAAGATGGTTGAGAAACATCTTAAAAAGTATTCAACACCATTAATAATTAAGGAAATGCAAATTAAAACCACTCTAAGATATCATCTCACTCTGATAAGACTGACTAGGATCAAGAAAAAAAATGATACCAAATGCTGGAGAGGTTGTGGAGAAAGGGGAACTGCTGGTAGGAATGTAAACTTGTACAACCACTATGGAAAGCAGTGTGGAGAACCCTTAAAAGACTCAAAATAAGCCTACCACCTGACCCAGTCATACCACTCCTGGGTATATACACACAGGACTCATCCTAATGCAGAGATACATGCACAGCCATGTTTATTGCAGCTCTCTTCACAATACTGAAGAATTGGAGCCAACCCAAATGGCCCTCGACAGATGAGTAGATAACAAAAATGTGGTACATCTACACAGTGGAATTCTATGCAGCAGTAAAAAAAAGATGACATCATGAACTTTGCAGGTAAGTGGATAGAACGAGAAAATATTATGTTAAGTGAAGCAACATAGTCCCAGAAAAACAAACGACGAATGGTATCCCTCATCTGCGGATGCTAGCGCCAAGTACCTAGTTGTAAAGCAAACTGAGCAACTTATATCCCTCGTGATCTGAAAGCAACTGTGCTCTTATATTGTGAATCCCTTATTTGTTTTCAGATGGCATAATTTTAGTATAGGTGAGACATGTATGTATATATATATATATATATGTATATATGTGTGTGTGTGTATATATATACTCTGGAAAGACTCAGAAAAAGGTGTAAGACATGTGTGGCAGAGTGCATGAACTCAGGTGGGGTGGGGGGCATGGAAAGGGAAATGAGTCTAAATTGGATTGAGAAATGATATACAATGTATAAAAAAGTTTAATAACAATAAAAATATATTTTTAAAAAGTTCAGTTCCCACCTACTTTGCAAGGTCTGGCTCTTTTACCAGCATCCTCTTCATATATCTCAGACCCCTGCTGAACAAGGTCTGGCTCTTTTACCAGCGTCCTCTTCATGTGTCTCAGACCCCTGCTGAACAAGGTCTGGCTCTTTTACCAGCGTCCTCTTCATGTGTCTCAGACCCCTGTTGAACTGTTACTCGTGCAATGACACTGACTTCCTTGCTGATGGCAAACACGGCATCTGGAAGGTTCTTACCACTGCTGGTGACACCCTTACCGTCCCTGGACTGCTTCTTTCCATCTGCTCTTTGTCACTCTCCCATTATGTCCCCCCAAGAATGGACCTTCTCCACAGTTTCGCAGTCTCTCGGTCCTATGTTCTGTTTAGATATTTGATTGTTTGCTTATTTTCCAAAGTATTTGCTCTAAAGTCAGCTAGTCAGACCCCCCACTCCCCCAGCAGTTCTTTACTCTGCAAGAGTAGCCAAATCTCTTAAATGCTCAGTCATCTCTCCTGTCTCCTCCACCCCCTCCTTGACTTTTTGTTTACACCTAAGGCTCAGGGACCCTCCCATTCCCTCCTCCAGGGAATAGTTCAACAGAAACTGCCATGGGACAGGGCTGTGCACTGGAAACTGCCACAGTGCTGTGCATTGACAGTTCCTCCATGTCTTTTTTTTTTTTTTTTTTTTTTTTTTTTTTTTNGAAAAACATTCTCAACTGAAGAACACAGTAAGCTCCCCTTGACACATATGTGTTGCTTCTGGAAAGTGGACGCTTCACTGGGAGGCTTGGGCTTACTCAACACAGTGGCATTTGTGATTTTTTTTTTTTTTTGGTCTTTTCGACACAGGGTCTCCCTGTATCCCCAGCTGTCCTGGAACTCACCTTGTAGACCAGGCTGGCCTTGAACTCACAAAGATCCGCCTGTCTCTGCCTCCCAAGTGCTAGGATTAAAGGCGTGCGCCACCACACCCGGCACTTTCTTTTTTTATTTTTTATTTTTTATTTTTTTCTTATCTCCACTGCTCATCTTTTAGTGTGAGCAACACTGCATTTGAGAGCACTCCGGCGTGTTCACCTTCTCTCTTACCATAAGACATCATGTTTGCCTCCAAGCTTTGACACTTGTCAATAAAACTGCCATGAATATCTTTGTGTGGATTTTGATGTGGACATAGATTTTACCTCATTTGTATAACTGTCAAAGAGCATGATTGCTGGATGGTACAGCACAGGTGTTGTGTTTTATGAGACTGTCAGCTTGACCGTAGGAATGGAAGTGTTCCTCCCCTGCATTTGGTGAGGTCAGTGATCCGATCTTCACCACACTGGCAGGTGTATATGGCATCTCGTTCTGTTTCAATGTGGGATGCCCCCCTGGTTCATGACAGTCAGCATATTTCATGGGTTTGTTTGCCATCTTGACATTCTCCTCCCATAAAACATTGTGGCTGCTCCAGTTTTTAACAATTATAAATAAAACTGCCATGGGCATCTCATAAAGGTTTCTGTGTGGATATTGTTTTCCTTCTTTGGTGAGATGTCTATTCAACCCTCTTCTCATTTTTTAACTAATTATTTTTTATTTTCTCCTTGTTAAGTTAGAGGGGTTTTTTAGACAACAAATATGTTTATACAGAGTAATCTAATATACCAGTACTGAAGATAAGTTAGAGAAAGCAGCAAAAATGAAGTTTAATGGAAAAGGATCTTTCAATTTGTTAAACTCTTATTATTTTTGTTAGTGTTGTGTGTGTGTGTATGTGTGTGAGAGAGACAGAGATAGAGAGAGAAAGAGAGAGAGAGAGAGAGAGAGAGATTGCGCACTCATACCATGGCTAGCTGGTTCTCTCCTTCCACTTTATGCGTGGGTTCCAAGATTAAACTCGGGATGACAGGCTTACACAAGCACAGACCTTTACCCACTAAGCCATCATCTTATCCCTTGCGCTCTGTGTGTGTGTGTGTGTGTGTGTGTGTGTGTGTTTGCGACAACTGTAGCCCAGCTGGTCTAGAACTCACTATGTAGACCAGGATGGCCTCAATCTGGCAAGATCCGCCTGCCTCTGCCTCCTGAGTGCTGGGATCAAAGGCATGTACCTCCACACCCAGCTTTAAATTTATTTTTAATTAATTGATTTATCTGTTTGTTATACAAACTGAGCACCTGTAGGGATAGTGTAGTGACTACTGTCCTAATGAAGAAGCCATAGATGCAGAACTTAAAGCAGGACTCCCTGTTGGATAACCTGCTTCCAAAGGAAAGGGAGCCACGCTCACAGCTCTGCTTCACACCACAGTCCTGACTTAGCTTGCCAAGCACCAAAGTAACAGACAGCAAAACACAGTGTTGTTTAAACCAACCAGTACACAACAACATTTCAAACATTCGAGTTGACTTATGGCAATTTTTATTTTTTTATTTTTTTTGGTCTTTTCGAGACAGGGTCTCCCTGTAGCCCCAGCTGTCCTGGAACTTGCTCTGTAGACCAGGCTGGCCTTGAACTCACAAAGATCCGCCTGCCTCTGCCTCCCAAGTGCTAGGATTAAAGGCATGCGCCACCACGCCCAGATGACTTATGGCAATTTTTAGGGCATACAAGCTATAAGCTTACGTGTGAAGAAGGCCCTTTGTCAGGTGAACACAAACGCTTTAGAGAGATTTTCATCTCTGTCTAGGAGCACATGGGAAAGCTGTCAATTTTCTCCCGCTGACGGATTGGCACAGAGCATCTGTGTTGCCATGGAAAGACTGCTACAGAAAAATGAGCTCCTTTCAGGAGGAGCCTGCAGACCTGGCTTGTGGGGGGGGGGGGTGCCAGCACGAACCCCAAGAGCAGTCATGAGAACACACTTTCAGGCTATAGGTAGGCAGGCTCGTTTCAGGGAACACTTGCTACACACTGCTCCCGGGTCTTTCATGTTTGTCTGCTTGCTTAACAATATAGCTCAAGCTGGTCTCGAACTCCCATCCTCCCTCCTCGCCGGAGTCCTAAAGCTAAACCATTTCTGCTGTTCTTCAGACCTCGTATCTCTTCTTAACAAGACCAAGTCCTCCCCAAAGTGACGGTCTGTCAAAAATGAGGAAAGGCTGGGCAGAGTACTGAATGTCATGGTTCTGGCACTTTAGAAGCAGAGGCAGATCTGAGGGTTCAAGGCCAGCCTGAACTGCACAGCAGGACCCCATTTCAAAAAACAAAAGTGCTGGGCGAGGTGGTACATGCCTTTAATCCTAGTACTTGGGAGGCAGAGGCAGGTGGGTCTTTGTGAGCTCAAGGCCAGCCTGGTCTACACAGTGAGTTCCAGGACAGCTGGCGCTATGGAGAGACCCTGTCTCAAAAAGACCAAAAAACAAAAAACAAACAAAAAACAAAAGCAGTAAAACGAAGACAATAAAACAGGACCAAGGAGGCCCTGTTCCATTCCCTTGTGTTAACTTCCTTGCGAAGTCTCATGGTCTAATCCACCAGACACAAAATTTATTCATTCTTCAATATACATGTTTTAGGGCTTTTCTTTCTTTCCCCAAGAGAGAAAAGGATTGAATCTTTGGACAATTCTTTGACAGTTTCTTATGAAGTAAAATGTAGACTTACCATACAACCTTGCAATTGCATACTTTAACATTTACTCAACAGAAATAGAAGCAACTACCCATACAGAATCAGAGAATAGATAGATAGATAATAGATAATAGATAGATGGACAGATGATAGATAGATAGATTGATTGATAGAGATAGATGATAAATAATACATAGATGATTGATAGATAGATAGATAGATATAGATGATAGATAGGTAGATAGGTAGATGATAGATAGATAGATAGAGATGATAGATAGGTAGATAGGTAGATGATAGATAGATGATAGATAGATAATAGGAGATTCATTCATAACTGTAGTTAACCAAAAACAGAAACAAAATAAGCAACATGTAACATGTCCAGAACAGAACTGCAGTCTATCCACAGAGCAGATAACATTACAGCAGAGAAAGTAAAGTCAGACAGTGGCCTGTGCTGCTGTCCAAATGAATCTCAAGAGTGGTATGCTGAGTACACCCTATAGAACTCACTTAGGTAAAGTACTGAAGCAGACCCAACTGCCTGGTAGCAACCACAATCCAAGCCAAGGTTGCTTTTCTGGACAGGAATGAGGAAGCTTTCTGGGGCAATGAAAATGTTTTATACCTTGACACAGATGGCAATGATGTGAGAAAATACATTTGCCCAAACTCGGCAAACCATATATTTAAAATAATCTGATTTTATGCAAATTTATACCCCAACTTAAAAACTGGCCTGGAAAGGCAGAAAAAAAAAAGAAGAAGAAGAACCATTAAGGCAAACACGACCAGTGGTCCTTGGTTTCTCTGGTAATTTCAGCTCCATATTTGGTCTATGTGTTTCCACAAATTTTTATTAGCATGGGATTATTGAACGTCAATCAGTGGCCAGATGACAGCTCAAAGAACAAGAAGACAGACCTGAAAAAAATAATGTTCCCCATGATTTTTTTAAAGCACATTTTCAGCCATTATCTTGAGAGAAAACAAGCAGCTGGCTCTCTTCACAAAGAGATTTAATAGGATACTGGGGGGGGGGGAGAAATTAAGGTGAACAATGCCTATTCCAGTGCCAGCCACACAACACCAAGCCTTCCAAGGTAAAGCGGTACCCCCTCTGCCAGAAAAAATGCAAGAGACACAACACTCAATAATAAAGGGACCCCTAATTATTGGCATGATTTGAAGCATATTGTTCAAAACATTCTGAAACCTGAAATTGCGGCAGCAAATGCATCAGTGGCTGCGGCCCTCCTCTGTGAAAATGGATGGACCGCTAAAGGGAAGCGCCCCACCCCTCCGGTGCCTGCACGCTTTGTCAGAGTGCGAGCTGTTCCTGCCTTTCTCGCCATTTCAAATCCGTCTGGGCTTCAGGTGACAGTTTCAAAGTTCCCATGTGACCTCCAGAATAGTTTGTTCCTCTCTTAAGGTCTTTGCAGCTTTATGCAGAATTAGCAAACTGCAAGTAATAGATGATCTGTAAGGACATCATGGAATGTTCTGAGAAGTGAAAATAAAGGACACTCTGGTTTGTTTAGTAGATCTCTCTCCTTGCATGAAACCATGCACATGTACTACTTAATAGTAAAATTCAGATGGTGGCTGGTAGAGGGGCCATCTGGGAAAGCACAGAGACGCCTTCTAAGTTCTACTTAGGCTAAATTAACCCTGTGGGCAACAGGAACGGTGCTGCCTTTCCCTTACATGTACATATATTAGCAGAGATGCTGGCTAAATAAATTCTGTTTAGTTGGAAATGAATTATGTAAATGTAATTTATATCATTAATTTGACTCGTGAATTTAATCCACTCAGACACAGAAAGGATTCCGTGCAATGAATACTTCTGGGGTTATTTAATATGTTAAAATAAATATTGAACAGCTGACAGAAAAACATGTTCTCCCCATCACAAAAGCTGTTTTGAAACAATAATTTAAATGCCTGCTGAATATTTACAATCATGACGTTTTAACTCTTAGTTGAATTTTCTTCCTAAAACCTGCTCATTGTGCCCGCCATACGAGCGGCAGGAGGCTTTGGCTGGAACACTGGGAACACTTGAGGTTAATGAGGGCTGCCGTGTGCGGTGGTGGGCGCAGGGGCACACTGCTTGAAAAATAAGCCCGTTTAATGCCACTTGGAAGGTTCAGGAAGCACACATATTTGGGGACTTTTATGATGCCCTAAAGCATTTGCTAGTCACCATTGACCTGGATGAAAGACTTCCAGTACTGAATATCTAAATATTAACGGAAAAGGACTCATTTAGAATATAAACAAGACTTTAAAAGTTGCATGCCTTTAATCCTAGCACTTGGGAGGCAGAGGCAGGCGGATCTTTGTGAGTTCAAGGCCAGCCTGGTCTACAGAGCAAATTCCAGGACAGCTAGGGCTACAGGGAGACCCTGTCTCGAAAAGACCAAAAAAAAAAAAGAAAAAGTTGCAATCTTTTTTTTTAACATCACCAAAGCATATGGAACAAAAATTACTTGTTTTGCTCTTTGGGGAAGAAAGGGAAATTTACAGGTTGGAACTGCAAGATTGCCAGCTGGGAGACACTGGCCCTACCCCCCACATTGATACATTCCCAGAGAGCCCTTTGCTGTAGTCCCGGTTGGGGACGGGGGTTGCTGGTGCTAGGAGCTCTACCTCAAAGGTTTGGTGCTGTTTACTGGGAGAGGGACCATAATTTTTCAAACCCACAGAGCCTCTGTGAACAGTTTTCACATGATTCTTCCTTCCTCAAGTTCCATGTATAGCCCTGCCTTAGAGCACTGATATAGACTCTTCCAAAAAAAAAAAAAAAAGAGAGAGAATTGGGGTCTCCTTGCTCACATCCCAGAGGTTCTGTACCAGGCCAGGCAGGCTCATGTCTGGCAGTGCTGAATGAAGTCCATCTTCTGCCCCACCCCTCAGGATTGGATTTTCTCACAGCTTTGTTCTCAAACACTCTGACCTCTACGATGCATGAAGAAAAGTCTGCACCAGATCCATGTCTACTCAGAATACGGCCATCCGTCTTAGCCAAGATTTCTCTCCCAAAGTTCAGTTACCCTCTCTCAAATGATCAGTAAGCAGGCATAGCCATGGGCTGCCCTGGGAGCAGAGGTGAAGAACGTTTCTGTCACCACACTGCTTTCAGATGGCACTGGCTTGTATCAAACACGAAAGACAACCTTCTTCACCAGGTAGAAGGACTCAGCATTCAGTCTTCAGAACTTAGAGCAAGAGAATCTGTAGAGACAAGATTGAAGAAATTAAATATGAATGATAAAGATTAGACAGGGCCTCGCTAGAGCCCAGCTATCTCAGAGCTCACTATGTAGACCAGGCTTTCTCAACTCACAAAGATCCATCTGTCTCTGCCTCCCAAGTGCTAGGATTACAGGTGTGCACCACCATGCCCAGCCAAGGCCTGAGTTGTTTTGTTTTTTTTCTGAGTTTCTTAAGAGCTAACTTCCTCTGGTTTCCAATTGCTTAACCTTTGGCATTGGCAAAGCATCTTACAGTTTAATGAAGATATTTCCATTGGCTCTGAGGGTTGTTCAAGTTGACAGGAATAGTGTTCACACAGACTACAAGGTGAACTCGAGAATGGAGCTAAGTACAAGCTACAAAGAACAGACTGAAATCCTGGGTTCCCTCACAGCCATTTGAATTTACAATATTGTTCAATATCACAGTAGCAACAATTAGTAAGCTGGGGACTTGAAATTCAAATTTTTCTAGACCCCCAAATTTAATTGACCCCAGGATCTAGATTCTAAATCAAATGAGCTTTGACATGGAAAAGTTCTTCTATTTTACAGGGCCAGCTTCATCCCCCACACAAATGCTCTTCTGGAATTCGGGATACATTGATGGTGTAGGCAGCAGTGAGCACTCCACATGTGAGCTTCTTGCAGACACACAGACATACTTTTCCAAAGGGAGGATGATGCTCACAGTTAAACGTTGTTCCTTACCCAGAATGCCGAGGCTGGGAACCTATTCAAGGCTGCTCTCAGCCTCATGCACATGCATATTTGTGTGCATTTAGAAATCACACAAGAGGAACTAGAGAGACAGCTCATAGATTAAGAGCACTGGCTGGCTGTTCTTGCAGTGGACTCAAGTTCAATTCCCAGCAACCACATGGTGGTTAGCAATCATCTGTAACTCCAGTTACAGGAGATTCAAACCCTCATCTGACCTCCATGGGTATTTCACAACACAGATACACAGATACATACAGGCAATACACTCATACACATAAAATAAAAATAATAAATAAAATGTTTTAAAAGAATGGAGAAAAGGAAGGAAGGAAGGAAGGAAGGAAGGAAGGAAGGAAGGAAGGAAGGAAGGAAGGAAGGAAGGCCTGGTCAAAAACATTTTACCTTTTTTTTATTTTTTTGGTCTTTTTGAAACAGGGTTTCCCTTTGAACTCAGCTGGCCTGGAACTCGCTATGTAGACCAGGATGGCCTTGAACTCACAGAGATCTGCCTGCCTCTGCCTCCCAAGTGCTAGGATTAAAGGCATGTGCCACCATGCCCCGCTTCTTTTTAAAAAATGTCCTCTAGGGATGGAGAGATGGCCTAGCCGGTAAGAGCACCAAATGCTCTTGCAGAGGACCTGGGTTCGATCCCCAGCACCCACATGGAGGCTGAGAACCGTCTTTAACTCCAGTTCCAGGGGAATCTGACACCCTCTTCTGACCTCCACGGCATGGCACGACATGGGTGCACAAACCACATGCAGACAGTACATTCATATAAATAAATAAATAAATAAATAAATAAATAAATAAATAAATAAATAAATAAATAAATAAATTGCCAGGCATGGTGGCACATTAATTAAAAATTTAAAAAATAGCTTTCTAAAAAAAAATGTCCTCTAGTATACTTTCTGCAGCCCTGTCTTTCCAGACTTGACTATCATAACCTACATTTCAGCCTCTGGCATGTCCTTATGAATAAAAGACATGGGGATCTATGTTCAAAGCCCATACCCTGCCCTTTGGAACGCTGGCCAGGGCTGTTAGAGGATGAGCAGAGGGGCCGTTCCAAGCATGTTCTGCACATACTGTGCCCATACTGCTGCACATACTGTGCACATACTCAAGGTCCAATTAGAACTTAAGAAGAGTTTCCATCCCAAGCTAAGGGAGAAGATGAATAAGTGACTGCGCCCTTGCAAGCCCTGTAAGATGAGACGTCGAGGTAACGTCATCCTAGGCCCATCCTCGGTCTTCTAGGGGGCCACACCAAGAGGGTACTCCACTCTGGCTTCTATGCCCAATTCTGAATGCCTGAGCGCCACTCTTTCAAGTGCTTCAAAGTGCTGCTAAAAGTAAAGTTTAAACAATGGGAGGTGGAGACAGCACAGGATGCACCCAGCAAGCCTAGCCACTCTGCTTACATCGCCAGGGTGGACTTTAGTCCCAGTCAACACACATGCTTTCAAAAGTCTGTTTCCAGTCGAGACATGAAGCTTACACACTCCTGGCAGGATAGAGCAGGTAGACACAGCAATGGGAAAAACAGAGCTTGGGGTTCACAGAGGCCTTGACTAAAATTTTAGCTCTAACTTATAGGAGATTTCCCTCTCAATTTCTTCTCTTCTCCAAAACTGAGATGTCATTACCTTCTCCCCAGACTGCAAAGACGGCAGTGAAAAGGGCTCTGCCCAGCACCTGGAATACAAGACGGCTATTAGGACATCTTGGTATTAACTTTCAATCTCTTCTACTTTAGTCCTTCTACAGCTATTGTTAAAAGAAAAAAAAAAAAAAAACATGGGGCTGGAGAGATAGCCTAGCAGTTAAGAGCACCGACTGCTCTTGCAGAGGACCCAGGTTCGATCCCCAGCACCCACATGGCGACTGAGAACTGCCTGTAACTCCAATTCCAGGAGAACTCCAGTCCCAGGGGAATCTGACGCCCTCTTCTGACCTCCGCAGCATTGCACAACACGGGTGCACAAACCTGCAGGCAGAAAGTACATTCATACACATAAAAAATAAATTTAAAAAATTAAAGAAAAAAACATAAAGACTTTCTTTTATATTTATTTCTCTACTTAAGTCTTTAATAATGAGAAAATGCCCAAATTAGTTTGATCAAAAAGAGAATTAAGAGTCACAGGAATCTACTACATGGGCAGAATTTTCTCCAACATCAGAAAAAAAAAAGTAAAAGATGTGCTCTCTATGAATTTTAGCAAAGTTTTGATTAGAAGCAGTCTTAGGGTCATGCAAATCATTAGGACATTAACTAGGACTTATTGCTTATCATTATGCCAAATTTAACGAATCGTATGTAAGAAATCCGATGGCTAACATGCAGCACTCCCCTTCTTAGATTCCTATAGAAATTTTTCTGAGCATATGGCCTCCCCAAATAAAGGCTAGCCTCCCTTACAGATAAGCTTAGCCAAGTTACTGCATGCTGGCCAAGGAAATGGAAGAGGAAGTGTGTGTACAGCCTCACCAGAGCGCCCCTGAGGAGAAGCTTCTCCTTTGATTCCTTTCAGCTGGCTGGAGGGTGGACATAATGGCAGCCATCTTGGGCAATGACTGAACATGAGATAGAGAACAACGTGGAAAGGACCACAAGATTCCTGGTATTGTGGCTATTCACACCAAACCCATCATACACATGAGAAAAATAAACTATTTTTAGCCAGTTATTATTTTGCATTTGCTGTCTGTGCCGGATAGCTTTAGTGTCAACTTGACACACCTGAGTTGAGGGAGCCTCAGTTGGGGAATTGGCTCCATTGGACTGGCCTGTGGCCACATCTGTGGAGTATTGTCTTGATGGTCGAGCAATGTGGGAGGGCCCAGCCCACTATGGGTGGTGCCACCCTGGGCAGATTGTTGTGTACTGTATAAGAGGTCAGGCTGAGCATGGGCCAGGGGAGCAAGCCAGTGAACAGCATTCCTCCATGGCCTGTGCTTCAGCTCCTGCCTCCAGGTTCCTGCCCTGAGTTCCTGCTTTGGGCTCCCTAAGTGATGAACTGTGACCCGGGAAATGTAAGCTGAATAAACCCTTTCCTCCCCAAGTTGGTGTCGGTCAGAGTGTTTTGTCACAGCAATGGAAGACAAACCAGGACAGAAATTGGTACCAGAAGAGTGGGGTATTGCTGTGACAGACCTGACCTTGGTGTTTTGGGAAAGGATTGTGGAGGCGTTTGGAACTTTGGGCTGGGAAGATCATTGAATGCCTAAGGATTGCTGCTGTGGAGCTTGGAGCAGTTTTGCTGAAGGATTTGTAGAAGATGGAGGCCTGGCTTGTGAAGTTTCTAGTTTCAAAGGGGAGCAGAGATCATCAGGACTGTGGAATCTGTGGGTTCTGGTCAGCTGGGGCTGAAGAATCAGCTGTAAGTAACAAGAGACCAGAACCTGAAGTGAAATTTTTGTTGTACTGGGACAATTGATGCTGGTTAGCTGGGGCTGAAAAATCAGCTGTAAGTAACAAGAGACCAGCATCACTGTGGTGAAATCTTCTGGGAAGAATTTCTTCAGGGTCAGCACACAGAAGCTGTGATCCAGAAGGGGCCTGAGCCTCCATCTCAAGCCAGAAGCAGGACTTGGTAATGTGTAAAAGAGTCTCCTATATGGTTCTGGTGTTGAAATTTGAGGGGGTCACAGAGAGCAGCCAAGGCTTGGCACTGTGAAAGGTCAGGAAAGACCATTGGTGGAAGTGCACCTTCGTTGCACTGAAGACCCCAGGATTGCAGGGGTCATGGAGAGAAGCTGAGGCTTTGCACCAGGAGAGGTCAGAAGAGACCATTGGTGAAGGTGCTGCCTCAGTTTCAGTGGTGACCCCAGCTTTTTGGAGATGCCAGGATCATGGGACGACCACCAAGAGCAGCGGCAGGTGTGGAATGGAGTTGGCCTGGGCCTGCGAGATGAGCTCTGTGTGCTGTGGACGGCAGAGTCAGAGAAGGGGAGCTGCCGAAAACCCTTTGGAGCCCAGAAGATCATGAGTGAATCCCAGGTGTCCAGCCTTGAGCTACTTGCTAGACTTAGGTTTTGTTTGAGTGTGCCTGATTCTTCCCTTTGAAATAAGACAGTACTTGTTTTGGATTTTACAGCAGCCCACAGTTAAGAGACTTTTAATAGACTGAACTTTTAAACGTTTGGACATTTTAAGGACTGTGGGGCTTTTAAGGTTGCACTGTCTTAGGTTATTAATGTTAACATCATACTTTGGGGATACGACCTGAAAACGTGGTGGTTTAACAGTGATGTGTTTTGTCTGTCAAGTTGACAAGGAGTCAATTGTGCTGGATAGCTTTAGTGTCAACTTGACACACCTGGGTTGAGGGAGCCTGAATTGGTGTATTGGCTCCATTGGACTGGCCCTTGGCCACGTCTGTGGAGTATTGTCTTGATTGTTGAGCAATGTGGGAGGGCCCAGCCCACAATGAGTAGTGCCACCCTGGGCAGGTTGTTGGGTACAGTATAAGAGGGCAGGCTGAGCATGGGCCAGGGGAGCAAGCCAGTGAACAGTACTCCTCCATGGCCTATGCTTCAGCTCCTGCCTCCAGGTTCCTGCCCTGAGTTTGTGCTTTGGGCTCCCTAAGTGATGAACTGTGACCCAGGAAATGTAAGCTGAATAAACCCTTTCCTCCCCAAGTTGGTGTCGGTCAGAGTGTTTTGTCACAGCAATGGAAGACAAACCAGGACACTGTCTCCTATAGCTGGTTCTAAACCTAACTTATTCCAGTTGGATGGCATAGACACAAAAACTGGCTGTAAGATGCTGAATTTCCTACATTTTTTATTTGTTTCAAAATCAAGCAATAAGATAGGTTTGCAGGGCTAGAGAGATGGCCTAGCAGTTAAGAGTGCCAACCCAGCACCCACATGGCGGCCGAGAACCGTCCAAAACTCCAATTCCAGGAGAATTCCAGTTCCGGGGGAATCCGACACCCTCTTCTGACCTCCGCGGCATTGCACGACACGGGTGCACAAACCTGCATGCAGACAGTACATTCACACACATACAGAAATAAATAAAATTTTTTTTAAAAAAGGTCGGTTTGCTTGGCTCCGTGTTTGTAGGCTGCGTTATCAGCAGAAGTCCTGCATTAAGGGACAGCAGCACTTCCTGGATATCACATAATAAAATCTGCTTGGTTTGTGTAAAGCACTCTCCTTTATTGCATTCAACTCTGGGGCCATTGGCTGCTCAGCAGCTCTTTCTCTGGAAAGACGCTCCCCCCTTTCACACAGATGCCATTGTGGGGCTGTACCCATCTTGACCACAAACCAATCTCCTTAGAAAATACGTCCAGCTCTTTAAAATTGAGGGCACAGTAAGGGGTGGGAACCCATCCACCCGAGGTCTCCAGCAACCCAACACTGCTATCCCATGTGTATTTCTCACTTGGAGCAAGGCTCTGCTACATCATTTCTGTCCCTTTTTAACTCCTCCAACAGGTACATTAAAAACAGAAAAAAATAACTTGTGTGCCCCCCTCCCTCAGCCCTCACTCCTCCACTTGCCTCTCTCCCTTCCTTCCTTTCTTTCCTTTACTTGTTTTCTTTAAATTTTTAAAAATATTTTACTTATTTTCTTTCATGTGTATAAGTGTATTACATGTATGTATATAAGTGCACCAGTGTCTGGCAATGCCCACAGAAGAGAGCAGAGCGATGGATTCCCCTGGAACTGGAGCTACAGAACTACATACAGCTACAGTTGTTAGCCACCATTCAGGTGCTGGGAATTGAACCCAGGTCTTCTGCAAGAGCAACCAGTGTTCTTAACCACTGAGCCATCTCTCCAGCCCCTCTTTAAAGAATTTTAATGATATGAATCTTTGAGATACTAAAGAAGGATAGTTTTGGGAGAAAGAAGATTCAAACACCTGAAACCTAGCAAATATCTTAAGAGGGTTTGAGCCCCAGCTAGCCACTTGAGGAGCCTCACCCTGCAGGGTACCCTGGAGTCTGCCAGATAGGGGGCACAGCCTCAGCTCCAGCTCCTGACAGTTATCTGCCAATCATTGCTCCCCTTTCTAATTTGTCTACAGCCTGAAGGCCTGAATCCACTTACAGTTAAATTGACTCTTTTTTTGGGGGGGGGGTGTCTTTTTTTGAGCCAGGATCTCCCTTTAGTCCCAGCTGTCCTGGAGCTTGCTATGTAGACCAGGCTGGCTTTGAACTCACAGAGATCTGCCTGCCTCTGCCTCCTGAGTGCTGGAATTAAAGGCGTGTGCCATCACGCCCGGCCCTACTCACATTTTTTTAAAGCGTGTCTTACTATGTAGCCCAGACTGGCCTTGAACTCACCTCCCTCCTGCTTCAGCCTCCTGAGTGCTGAGATTCTAAGCCTGTGCCATAACTCCCAGCTTGGCTTAAACATTCAATAATACCTATGGAATGATGTGCTAGTCAATTCAAGCCTCATACACACACATATATATATATATATGCATGGCTATTAAAATAAAATGTGCAATGTTTTAGGATAGGTGAAACATGGCCTTTTGTTTGGGAGGTGTTCTCAGGAAGCATCAGCAGGGGCTGGGTAAAGTGCTGTCAGTGTGGTGGGCAGGGGTACACAGAGCTTCATGAGCACATTGCTGCAAACGCTGGGGCTGGGTCCCCCTGAGGCAGTCTGGAGAGGCACAGACTGGGCCTCAGTTCTACCCACTAACTGCCCTTCTTCACAGTTTGAAAGCAGGTCCATCCAGTTGATGTGGCTGTACTGCCTAGCACTGCAGTCCTGCTATGCGGATTGGGCCAAGCCAACTCCCGCCATCCCCCAAGGCAGGCAGTGTCAGGTATGTATATTAAGAAGCCTTCGGCAGAGAAGTACCAGGCTGGCACATCTGGACAGCAGCCATGTCTTCAATACTCCCTGTCACACTTCCCATCTCACTGTTGGAATACTTGCAGCACTTTAGGAAAGTCCATTGCAATGACCTGGAGAAAATGCTATTTGCATAAAAGGAAATTTTGGTCAGGCAGGAGAGACATGTAACTACACTTTATACTTTTTGAAATGTCAGAAAAGGGCCCTCCACAAACAGGTCTGCTCTCGGGGCCCCTTCCCACCCCTTCCTCACAGCTCTTCTTTCCTGAGGTGCGTGCTGGTCTTTTCTGTTGGGTGAGAATGTTACAATCACAGGCAGCCAGCACTTTGGAAGTCACTGCTCAGCGGAGGAGGCAGAGCCAGTAGGCCTAGCTGATATCTGTCACCAGTTACATCACATTCACCTCCCTCCTGACAGCAAAGCCATGTCTGCTCCCCTCGGCTGCTTCCTCCTGACACAAGGCCATGTGTGTCCAGCACTTACAGAAGAGGAAGCACATTTTGATGGCTGAAGAGAATGAGACAGAGAACTTAAAAAGAACTAATATTTCTGATACTGCTCCCAAGTGGTAGGGATGAGAGAGGAAGGAGGGTTGGAGATATCAGAGAACTTGCTTCAAATGATTAGGTAGCGGAGAAAAGAGTTTATCCAGAGCTGAGAGATGGTTCAGCCTGTAAAGGCACTTGCCACAAGCCTGACAACCTGAATTCAATCTCAAGGACCCACATAGTGGAAGAAGAGAACCAACTCCAGAACTGACCCCAGTAAATTGTCCTCTGACCCTACACAGGCACCATGGCACATATGCACTCTAATTAACAAGATAAATAATAAACAAATAATAAATAAATAAAATTCCTTTAAAAATAAATTTTGTCAATTTCAGGCTGAGGAGGTAGCTCAGTAGGTAAATGTGCTCCCCACACGAGTGTGAAGGCCTGCGTTCAAATGCCCGGAACCCAAGTAAAACCCAGAAGCTTGGTAAGCTTCTGTGTCCCCGGCACTCCCACAGGGAGACAGGACGGAGAGACTGGAGAATCACTGGGCACTGAGGCCCTATCTCAAACAAAATGGGAAGCAAGCACCAGCATCCAGCACCCAGCACCCAGCACCAGAGGTTCACCACATTAAAACATAGGAATTTGAGTGTCGTGCATGCACACATGTGCACACACACATTATATACAAAAAATAAGAGAAAAATGACTTTTAAAGTGTACCTACTTCAAGTGAAAAACAAACAAAAAAACAAATTACTTGGGGGATAAAATGCACAGAGCATTTCTAAACTTCAGAAGGTATAGGCAGCTCATTCATTGTTTATATGGAACGTGTGACTGTGACTTCAGTGTCTTGGTCTTGACTAGTGTTCTACAAAGACTGTAGACTCTAGGAATGCTCTACATGAAGAATGGGATGGATCTCATTTGCCCACTGACTCCACCCCATTCATGCTGAGCATTCTGTGCAACCACAGTACGGAGGAGGGGCCTCCCATCAGGTTCTGCATGAGTTTCCTAAGCAAGAGCGCGCACCCAGAATCCTCTGGCTTTGGACCTGAAACTCTGAATTGGTAGCTCCCTGTGTGGCTGAAGGCAGATTATAACCCACACGGTGGTCCTTGCTACTGAAGATAGAAAGACATTGCATCATTTTCTTTTTTTTTAATTTTTTTTATTACTTTTATTTATTTCTGTATGTGTATGAATGTACTGTCTGCATGCAAGTTTGTGCACCCGTGTCGTGCAATGCCGCGGAAGTCAGAAGAGGGTGTCGGATTCCCCTGGAACTGGAGTTCTCCTGGAATTGGAGTTTCAGACGGCTCTCGGCCACCATGTGGGTGCTGGGGATCGAACCCGGGTCCTCTGCAAGAGCGTCGGCGCTCCTAACCGCTAGGCCATCTCTCCAGCCTCCATTTTCTTTTTTTTTTATTTTTTATGTGTATGAATGTACTGTCTGCATGTAGGTCTGTGCACCCGTGTCGTGCAATGCTGTGGAGGTCAGAAGAGGGTGGGGATTCCCCTGGAACTGGAGTTCTTCTGGAATTGAAGTTACAGACGGTTCTCAGCCGCCATGTGGGTGCTGGGGTTCGAACCCAGGTCCTCTGCAAGAGCAGTCGGTGCTCTTAACCACTAGACCATCTCTCCAGCCCCTGCATCATTTTCGTCAAGAAGCTTGTTATCTCAAAAGGAACAACAGCAAGATGTGGACAGAAATCACAGTGTGTAAAAGACAGGAATTATATTTCTTGTGACGCTATCTTGGGGAGACTCCACATGGGAAGTAGAAGTTCAACTCTAGACCATGTCAGATGTCTGTGTGTGTGTCTGTGAGTCTGTGTGGTGTTTGTGTGTGTGTGTGTGTATGTGTGTGTGTGTCTGAATACCTGTGTGTCTGTGTGTGTGTGTGTCTCTGTGTGTATCTGTCTCTCTCTCTCTGTGTCTGTGTGTGTGTGTCTGTGTGTCTGTATGTGTATCTGTGCATGTGTCTGTGTGTTTCCAAGGGACTACTTGGCTCCTGCCCTCAGGAATGCACTGCCATATGAGACCGGATATCAGGAAAAGCCTCCTGGGGACCAAGCCAGCCACAGGGCCAGCTGTCGACACATGCGCACGCGCTGAACAAGTAACCACAGCTGCGTGGCACAGAGCCCTAGACTCACATGCTAGAAAGTTTTGGCATATTCTTCACATATTTGGGCCATGGCACACTGTGCATGATCACTCACATTTACCAGCAGGCAGGAATGGGCCACCCACCAAACCCATGTCCTGGCCAACAGAGCTGCTATTGGAGAGAAGCAGCTCTAATTTGAGGTATTGTTCAGCTGAAGCAGCTGCACCTCTGTGAACTGAAAAGGCTCAGCAAAATCCATAAAGTAAAATTTATATTAAAACAACAGACTTTCTAGCCAGATGTGGTAGCTTATGCCTGGAATACCAACACTCAAAACTAAATGACTTCACAGTATTTTTTATGAAATCATTTAACTTAAAATATAAACTACATATCACTGTATATGCACAAAATATACACTGTTATTTTGGTAGCTCAAGGTCTGTGGCCCAGTGGTCAGTGGTTAAGAACCCTGGCTGTTCTTGCAGGGGATACAGGTTCCCACCACCCACAAGACAGCTAACACCATCCAAACTCTAGTCCCAGGGACTCTGATGTCCTCTCCCGGCCTCTACAGGCATTGCACACATACGGTGCACCTACATACATGTAAGCAGAACATTCATATACAGAAAAAAAAAACAATTCAATTTTTAAAAACAAACAGCCAGGCATGGTGGCACACACCTATAATCCCAGCACTCAGGAGGCAAAGGCAGGTGGATCTCTGTGAGTTCAAGGCCAGCCTGGTCTACAGAGTGAGTTCCAGGACAGCTGGAGCTACAGGGAGACCCTGTCTCAAAAAGACCCCCCCAAAAAAAAAACAGACAAATGGCAAAACTATATGTCATATAGTTAACACCATAGGAGACCCACCATCCTGACTTCAAGCACAGTTTACTGGTTTTGTGTGTTTTGGATTTAGGGACTTAAGTCAAAGGAAATGGACGTGGTCTCCTACATTCAGTATTTAAAGTACACAGATAGCTAACCAGAAATCTGCAAAATTCTTTGCAAATTAAGGGGGGAACAAAAAAGCATATAATAACAGGATTTATTCTGAGACTCAAAGGAGAGCTATTGGCTTAGAAACCACTCTCTAAAAGGCCTCAAACTTGACATTTTGACATCTCCAAAGGACACTGATGGACGTTTAGATACAGACACACTTTGAAAATAGCCACATCATGCAATTTGAAAGCTGTTCCATTTCTGGACAACATCACCTGTCACAAATTAATATTGTAAAGAAATCTTATCTTTGTCTAGTGAACTCAAAACTAAATGACCTCACAGTACTTTTTGTGAAATCATTTAATTTTAAATATAAACTACATATCACTATGTATACACTGTTATTTTGGTAGCTCTCTGTTGACTTTCTGTTTTTAAGTCTCAAGTACTTATGTCTCAATAAAAAAAAAAATAGGAGCCAGAAAGGTGACTCAGTGGTAGAATACTCAGCACGCAAGCATGACGGCCTTCATCCAAATCCCTTGTACCCATGTAAAAAGACAGGCATGGCTACATATCCTGTTAACCCCAGTGTTAAGAAGCAGAGACAGGTGGATCCTGGGAATTTGCTGGGCAGACAACCTAGGCAAAACACCAAACTTCCACCTTAATGAGAGACTGTGTCCTAAAGTATTAAGGCCTGTGAGTTTCTGGCCAGCCTGGTCTATATAATGAGTTACAGGCCACCCAAGGCTATAGAGTACAAACCTGTCTAAAATAAAAACAAAAACAAACAAATAACAAAAAAAAACTAAGTTCCACATATAAAAGAAAACATGGCATTTGTCTTTCACAGTCTGCCTTACGTCACTTAACAATCATCTCCAGTTCCATTGATTTTCCTGTAAATGTCTGTCATAATTTCATTTTTTTTCTTTTTTTTTAATTTAAAAATTTTTTTCACATAAATTTATTTATTTATTTTTAACAAATCTAGACCCGTGTTCCCACTCATTCCCCCACCCCGCCAGAGCTCATGCATTCTGCCAAACATGCTTTCCATCTCTCAGTCTTTCTCAGTATTTTCCATGGGGAAGTTGACTGTTTTGAGCAGAAGTTCACCATCTCAGTCAGTTCTTTGATGCAGTCTTTTCTGTTGTTGTTGTTCTTTCCAAAATGTATTATGCCCAACTGCTTTGTACAAAAGCTCAGGGGACCCTACACAAGAAATACTTACAACTGGGTAGTTGGCACTAGCATCCACAGATGAGGGATACCATTCGTTGTTTGTTCTATGCAGCAGTAAAGAAAGACGACATCACGAGCTTTGCAGGAAAATGGCTGGAGCTAGAGGACATCATGCTGAGTGAAGTAACACAGTCCCAGAAAAACAAACGATAATTTCATTTTTTAAATGGTTGCATAAAATTCCATTGTGTAGCCAAGCATGGTAGCACATGCCCTTAATTCCAGCACTTGGGAGGCAGAGGCAGTTAATAACATAACAAGTTCCAGGCCAGCCAAGGCTACAGGGAGACCCTGTCTCAAAAAGACCAATAAAATTAAATTAAAAATGTAAAATAAAATAAAATAAAATTCCATTGTGTATTTGTGACATGAGCATATGATGTCAGAAATACAGGTAATCACACTAGTGTCTTTCCAGTGTCACAATTTATTGAATAGCAATGAATTCATAAGATACAGTTTTGTTGGCTGTGATTTGCCTAGTCCAGGCTTCAAATAGTTTGATACGTTGTCTTCTATCCTTTGACTCTCAGGCTGTGGCTGTCTTTACTGGTGAGGTGAGTTTCTTACCGCAACAGGTAGTTAATTTAGCTTTTCCTCCAGTCAGCAAGTCTTTTTATCAGTGAGTTGAGGCTGTCACCAAGAGAGCTGACAGCTAATCCCTGTCATTCCTTTTTCTGGCTTATTCTTTGTTCTTTTCCTCCATTCTTGACCCTTGGGGTTTGCTGCAGCATCGTACATTCCTTCCTAGTGTTTCTTTGCTCATCTCTTCCTATTCTTTGGGGGGGGTCTTTTTGAGACAGGGTCTCCCTGTAGCCCTAGCTGGCCTAGAACTCACTCTGTAGACCAGACTGGCCTTGAACTCGCAGAGATCCACCTGCCTCTGCCTCCCAAGTGCTGAGATTAAAGGCGTCATCTCTTCCTTTTTATTCTTTCACAATATAGTATACAAATACTGTGCTGGATAGCTTTAGTGTCAACTTGATACACCTGGGTTAAGGGGGCCTCAATTGGGGAACTGACTCCATTGGATTGGCCTGTGGCCACATCTGTGGAGTATTGTCTTGATTGTCAGGCAGTGTGGGAGGGCCCAGCCCACAATGAATGGTGCCACCCTTGGCAGGTTGTTGTGTACCGTATAAGAAGGCAGGCTGGGCATGGGCCAGGGGAGCAAGCCAGTGAACAGCATTCCTCCATGGCCTGTGCTTCAGCTCCTGCCTCCAGGTTCCTGCCCTGAATTCCTGCTTTGGGCTCCCTAAGTGATGAACTGTGACCCCAGGAGATGTAAGCTGAATAAACCCTTTCCTCCCCAAGTTGGTGTCGGTCAGAGTGTTTTGTCACAGCAATGGAAGACAAACTAGAACACATACATATAAAATACTTTGATTGTATTCACTCCTCGTTATCTTCTTTACTCCCTTCTACTCCCTATGAACCTTTTCTTCTTCCCAGACATTCCCCCTTGTGTCTGTGTGTGTGTGTGTCTGTGTGTGTCACAAGTTTGATTATAGTTGCTTGCATAAGTGAGGGATTATGGACTTGTGCAAGGATAATTTTTCAGTGATCACATCACAGAGGAACATGACTCCCCCTTCCCTCAGGAACCATTGATGGCCTATGGCTCCTTAATGAGGGGTGGGTCCTCAGGAGCCCCTCCCCCATCCATAACACACACTTGTGCTTGTAGTTTGGGAATAGCCAAAGATTATAAGCATAAGGTAACACTTATCTATACTCTTCTGGGAAAGTGCCATGATACTTCAGGATGATATTTTGACAAAAATCTTATCATGTTATTTTTCTAACTATATCTTTAAATCAACCTGTAAAAAAGTTGTAGTTTGGGTGCTACTATAAACTTCAGTTTTATTCCTTTTTTTTTTTCTTTTTTTTTTTTAGCGTTTTTGAGAAAGGGTCTCCCTGTAGTCCCAGCTGTCCTGGAACTCGCTCTATAGACCAGGCTGGACTTGAACTCACAGAGCTCCGTCTGCCTCTGCCTCCCAAGTGCTGGGATTAAAGGCGTGTGCCACAACCCACAGCATTATTTAATTTCTGATTATTCATTACTAGTAAGTAAAAAAACTGGTGCCACATCTTCCTGTGTTTTGCTTTCGATCTTATTGTTTGAGACACATTTTTTCACTGAATTGAAACTCAACATGTTGGCTGCAGTGACTGGTCAGCAAGGCTCAGGACCTGCTCCTTCCCACCAGGGCCAGGACTGCAAATGCATGCCCTCTGCCCAGCTTCTGCATGATTCCCGGGGATCTGAGCTCAGGTAGTCATGTTTGCACAGCAAGCATTTCACCCACCAAGCTGTCTCCCCGTCCCTGTTCTTAAGCATTTGGTGTTTGGCTACCAATATGATGCAGCTGTGGGCTTTTTGTGTATGTTGCTGTCCAGGGAAGGAAGTTCTTTTGTATTCTTAATTTCTTGAGTGTTTCTTCTTGATAGATAGATGCTAAATTTTACCAAATGCTTCTCTCGAATCAATTGTAACACAGTTTTTATTGTTTAGTCTATTAATAAGGCAAATTGCATTGTTATGTTTATCAAGTTAAACCAACTGTGGACTCTGGAAACAATGCTACATCCTCACCAGATGTCACCTTTTCCATACATTACTGGATTCATCTTCCCAATATTTTAAAGAATTTTTACACCCACATCCCTTCAAGGAAAATGTATATTTATTATTCAATGTTTAACAGTTAGTATTTCTCTAGCCCTAAGGTACTACAGAACAGAAAATAAATTGCCCAAGATGCAAATTGCATTTTCTAGCAAAACAAGGCCTCTGTCAGTATTGTCATTTCATGAGAATTTTGCTCATAGCTGTTTTATTTAATATAGTGGCACGGTAAATAGACATCAATTTGGTGACTTTGCCAATAACTATGTGTCGTCCCCCCCATATGCCCTTTTCTAGTTTACTGGCCTCTACATGCACTCATTCACACACAAATACACATGTAGAAAATTAGAAGCTAGGACGTGCAATGGAGAGACAGCAAGCAGTGTTGTTCCTTCTGAGCCTGGGTTACCTCTCTTCATAGCATAGTTCCATCCATCTTCCTGCAAGGTCACAGTTTCACTTTTCTTTACAGCAGAATAAAATTCTATAATGTATATTGTGGTGGTTTGAAATAAAAATGTCTCCCCAATAGCCGGGTGTTGTGGCGCACACCTTTAATCCTAGCACTTGGGAGGTAGAGGCAGGTGGATCTCTGTGAGTTCAAGGCCAGCCTGGTCTACAGAGTGAGTTCCAGGATAGCTGTAGCTACAAGGGAGACCCTGTCTCAAAAAGACAAAAAAAAAAAAAAAAGCCTCCCCAAGCAAGAGTTATAGCTCAGCAGTTAAGGGCACTGGCCAATCTTGCAGAGGACCTGGGTTCAATTCCCAGCACCCACATGGAGGTTAACAAACATCTGTAACTCCAATTCCAGGGGCTCTCACACCCTCTCCTGGCCTCTGCAGATTTTGCACTATACATGCAGGCAAACAGTCATGAACATAAAATAAAAATAAATTAATCAAAAAAATTTTAATAAAAATAGCAATGTGCCCCCCAGGCTCACTTATTTGAAGAATTGGTCTGCTGGTGGTGCTATTTTGGGATGGTTATTGAACCGTTAGGAAGTGCAGCCTAGCTGGAGGAAGTGTCTCTGGGGATGGGCTTTGAGAATTCAGAGCCTTGTCCCGCTTCCAGCTTGCTCTCTCTACCCTGTGAGTGTGCTTGAGGACAGGAGCACTCAGCTCTCTACTCCGGCCACCTCTGCCACATGCCTCCCTGCCACGATGGGCTCACCATCCTCACCATCTGTTACTATCAGCCCAAGTCGGCCATGGTGCTTTGCTCATAGCAACAGAAGGTAGCTATGCGTATATGTGCGTATGTGTACATTTATATGCCACATTTTCATTATCAATTCATCTGTGCATGGATCTAGGTTGATTTTTTTCCTGGTTACTGTGAACAGAGCAACAGTGAACATGGATGAGCAGCTGTCTCTGTAGTGAGGTAGCAAGTCTGTTGAGACTATGTCTGGAGTGATATACTTGGGTCATATGCAGTCCAATTTTCATTTTTTGTTTGTTTGTTTGGCTGGTTGAGTTGGGTCGGGGTTTTGTTTTGTTTTGTTTTGTTTTGTTTTGTTTTGTTTTGTTTTGTTTTGTTTTGTAAGACAGGATCTACCTATAGCCCCATCTGGCCTGGAACTCACTATGTAGACCAGACTGGCCTTCAACTCACAGAGATCCACCTGCCTCTGCCGTCTAAGTGCTAGAATTAAAGGCATGCACCATCACATCTAGCCTCATTTTAGGTTTTTTGTTGTTGTTGTTGTTGTTTCCCAACATAATCATTTTAGTTTTTAAGAAGCCTCCAGACTGAATTCCAAAGTGGCTGTAACAGTTTCCACCCCACCAACCGTGAATCCTTATTCATTGTTCTCTTTTCTCCAAATCCTTACCAGCATTTGTTGGCATTTGTTTTTTTGATGGTAGCCATTCTGACAGGGGTGAGATGGAATCTCAGAGTAATTTTAATTTGCATTCACTTGATGGCTTGTAATGTTGAACACTTAAAATATTTATTGGGCATTTGTATTTTTTTGAGAACACTCTGTTCCATTTATACCCCTTTTTTATTAGGTTGCTTCTTTTTTGAGCTGTTTGTATATTCTAGATATTAATCCTCTGTGGGATGTCCAGCTGGCACAGACTAAATCACTGAAAAAATACATCAATAACAAAAATAACATAAAAAACAGTTTAAGCTGAAAAAAAAAGTCACAGTTTTGTCCACTTGCATATTCACGTACATTTGGGTAACATTTTACCATATGAAAAACCGACAAGCACTGATTTTTTGCCATGTCCTAATTCCCTGTTCATACACATTCATACCCGCTTTTCTTTATTACACTGCTAATTTTAAGGGCTCTTTTTTTTAGCTTGTGGATTTCTTAAAACATCAAAATGTTATATTGAGTTGAAAATTAAGGAAGAGCATTTCACGTAGCAACATT
The DNA here is from genome assembly GCA_009823505.1 of Rhizomys pruinosus. Lineage (NCBI taxonomy): Eukaryota > Metazoa > Chordata > Mammalia > Rodentia > Spalacidae > Rhizomys > Rhizomys pruinosus. Next base: position 568,741 of record VZQC01013953.1, on the reverse strand, counting down.
GTCCCTGGAAACAGCAAGGGCACTTTCTCTCTGCTTAAACAAACATGCAAATCTGAACTGTAGAACGGTGGAAAAGCTAAATTCTCTTGATTGTTGTTAATTCATTGCTGATTTAAAATGCATGCAGCCTCTTCTTCCACCAGGCCAATTGGGAATGAAACAAAATAATAATTCTGTTTTGTTGAACAAAAACATCATCCAAAGCAAGACAGGTTTTTCTTAATGACCTAAAATCTGTAGGGGGTTTTGTAAAACAGGAAGAAATTTAAAGGCAATGACAACACTGTGTTTTCCCAAGAGATGGTAATTAGAAATGAATTAGAGCTGTCGACAGGGAAACAAGAAGGTCCCTGTTTACAAGCTACTGCCAGGCTTCTGAACCTTCACAACTGTATTCTGCAAATGGATGTGATTTACAGTGCTAGCTCAACTGGGATTTGCAACGTGTGAGTGGACTGTTTGTTGTGGTTATTGTTGTTTTTAAACTTAAGAGAAACAATTCCATTCTGTTTGACCAATTTCAGCATCAAAAGTATAACATTCACACCACACATCTTCTGTTCCTTCTCAAGCATTTCAGCCTTATTCTAAGACTCTCCTGTGTCAACCTGTGTCATTTTAAACACACTCATTCATGGTAGTGTTTTACTCTGGGCATTAGAGTTAATAAATAATCTAAGTGGCTAGTGAGATGGCGCAGCAGTTAAGAGCACTGGCTACTCTTGCAGAGGGCCTAAGTTTGATTACCAGTACTCACATGGCAGCTAAAAACTGTCTGTAACTCCAGTTCTGGGGGATCTAATACTGTATTAGTCAGTTTTCTGTTGCTGTGATAAAACCACCATGAGCAAGGGAACTTATAAAAAGAAGAGTTTATTTGAGCTTACAATTGACAGTTCCAGGGAATCAGAGTCCATTGTGGCGGGAAGCATGGTGGCTGGGGCTGGAGCAGAAAGCCGAGAGTCACATCTCTCAATGAGCACAGGAAGCAGAGAGAGAGACTGGAGACTGCCAGGCTTGTTGAACTCACTAAGCCTGCCCCCAATGATGTACTTCCTCCAGCAAGGCCACACCTTCTAAGACCTCCAAGAACAGTGCCACCAACTGGAGACAAAATGTCTGAATACTTAAAGCCTATGGGGGACACTCATTCAAACCACCACATTCCACTTCCTGGCCGCCCATAGGCTCCTGACCATACAAAATGCAAAATGCATTTAGTCCAACCTTAAAAGTTCCCATAGTCTTTACCAGTCTCAATTCTATTCAAAAGTCTATAGTCCAAAATGTCTTCTGAGACACAGGCCAATCTCTTAACTGTAAGCTCCTGTAAAATCAAAAGACAAATTACAAACTCCCAACATACAGTGGAACTGAATACACATTCCTATTCCAAAAGGGAGAAATAGAGGCATAGCAAGGAAATACTGGACCAAAACAAGACTTAAAACCAGCAGGGCAAACACCAAGTCTAGTAGCTCCATGTGCGACTTCTGGGAATTTACTTCCAAAGGGCTTAGATGGCTCAGCTCTTCTAGGATTGTGTGCAACATGGATCTCTTCCTTAGGCTGGAACCACTCCCTGTATGCATCTCTCCTGGGCAAATACCTCACAGCTCTGGCATCTCCAATGTCTTCATGGGGTCTCCGCTGCCAACCAGGCTTCAAATTCACAGCTTCACACAATGGCCTATCAGAGCCTTCTTTATTCAGGGACACCCCTGCCGCACTCTGCCTGGCCTCGGCTGCTCTCTGAAACTGTGGAGGAAGAACTGATGACTGCTTCACTCTTGCAAACTTCATGCCTCTAAAGCCAGCACCACATGAATTAAACTGCCAAGTTTGGCTGCAAGTTTGGGATGGACCCTAGCCTATTTCAACCACATTTGCAACTCTTCTCTACCCTGAACTTGTTGGAGCAGAAAACCCTTTCAGTATTTTCCTTTCAAAAGTTGGAGGATTAGTTGGGTGTGGTGTTGCCCTGAAGGTACTATTTCTGTTGTTTACTTGTAAATCTCGAGGCCCCTCCTTAATCACTTTAATCTCACTTTTTCCATTGTTTACTTGTAAATAGCTAGGCCTCTCCTTAATCACTTTAGTCTCCTTATCAAAAGGAACCTCTCCTTCACAAGCCTTGGCCCCACCTTTAGTCTTCCTACTACGGTTTTCAGATCCAAACTGTACATTCTGCATTTCTTTCTGCCCCATCTGTTCTTCTTCATTGTAGATCTGTACAATATTCATCATTAATAACCATGCCACAATTTCTACATTAGGCTGTCTTGAAATATCCTCCACCAAAGACATTAGTCCATTGCTTTTCAACTTAGCATCAGGCAAGTATTTGGGCTGTGGGCAAATTGCTGCCAGACTCTTTATCAAAATATCCCAGTTGCTGCCTAAGTCTTAATTTTCCTCCGGAACTACATTTTTTGCAGCAATTCTTTCTTCCAGGCTTCTACTAGAATGGCCCCTTAAGCTCTGCTTACCGTAGTCAACAGCTTTTCTAGCCCAAAGTTCCAAAATCTTCCACATTTCTCCAAACATCCACATGGTCAAGTTCTTCACAGCCAACAGCCCACTCTCTGGTACCAAAAAACTGTATTCGCCACTTTTCTATTGCTGTGATAAAACCACCATGAGCAAGGGAACTTATAAAAGGAAGAGTTTATTTGAGCTTACGATTGATGGTTCCAGGGAATCAGACTCCATTGTGGTGGGAAGCATGGTGGCCGGGGCTGGAGCAGCAAGCCGAGGGTCACATCTCACAATGAGCACAGGAAGCAGAGAGAGAGACTGGGGACTGAAAGGCTTGCTAAACTCACCAAGCCCGCCCCCAATAACGTACTTCCTCCAGCACAGCCACACCTTCTAAGACCTCCAAGAACAGTGCCACCAACTGGAGACAAATGTCTGAATACTTAAAGCCTATGGAGGACACTCATTCAAACCACCACAATACCCTCTTCTGATCTCCAAGAGCATCGCACAACACGGATGTACCTACCTACATGCAGGCAATACACTCATATACATAAAATAGTAGAAAAATAAGACATCTAAGTGGGAGAAGCAATTTACAGAAATAAAGAGGTACGTGAAAAGTCCGAGACAATAGGGGCACAGCCTTCTGGGAAGTCTTCCATCACTGATACTTGAGAACACTAGTCCCCCAATATCCTACGCACTCCAGTAGCTATTGGTCCCACCAGCTTCACCCACCTCAACAAACAGGATGAAGAGAGACTGGAACACAATCCAACATGCTTGAGCTGATAAACGAACTCCTTCAGATGCCAACACTGAAACATAGCAGTGTCAGGAAAATGCAAAGCCATGAGTAGAAAGGAATAAAAATAAAAATGAAAGATAAACATGAAAGATTAACGCACACAGCTGAAAAGAAACATGCAGAAATGACAACTTAAACTGGAGAGAAAGACAGACAAATTTCTTTGGTAAGGACCAGCTGTTTACAGGAAGGCAGAAAATTCCAGTCACTGGGGGGGGGGGGAACGGACACGAGCTAGGTAGGCAAGGCAGCTGAGGGCCATTCATGGGCAGGCAGAGCACTCATCAAGTGTCCCCCCAGTGAACACATAATTATCAGCCTCCCAAATGATTGCTTACCATGGTGTCAGCTCATTAGCTTACTGAGTTAAATGCCTATTGTGCTGTTTTACTCTAAGATAGATCACATTATACAAAGCTTTGACTGCTTGGAATAAACTTTACAATATTTAATCCTCTATAAAATTCACTTTCCCATGATTCACTGCATCTTGATAACTGCTGTGCTTCCCAAAGCCCTCCCCCCTCCACCCCACCCCTGGAGGCTTAGTCCTCAGGGCCACTGGGCTCACATCTTGAAGCAGGAGGGCCCCATGGGGTTGTTTCTAGTTCTCAGAGGGGTGCCCTCAAGGGGGATTGTGGGACCCTACCCCTTCCTCTCTTCCTCTCTTCTCTGTTTCTTCCTCTCTGTTTTGCCCTTTCATATGTTCCTGTCATGAGGTACTGCCTCCCCAGCCCCTATCAGAAACCTAAAGCCAGTGACCTACCTCATCCTGGCCTGGAACCTCCACAGCTAAAGCCATAGTGAACCTTTTCTTTTCATAGTTTGTTATCTCAGATACTTGCTACAGCAGCAAAGACCTATCTAGCATGATAAGTTTATAACTTCAATTTTTACCGTATAGCTTCAAAACTGTTAACAAAAAAGACAATCTTCGGGCTGGAGAGATGGCTCAGAGCCATCTCTGAGTGCTTTTGCAGAGGACTCAGGTTCGATTCCCAGCACCCACATGGCGGCTAAGAACTGTCTGTAACTCCAGTTCCAGGGGAATCCGACAAAAAAAAGACAATCTTCAACAGAGGCAGGAGGATCTCTGTGAGATTGAAGTCAGCCTGATCTACATAGCAACCCCCAAGTTGGGGTTACATAATGAGACCAACCAAAAAGACTATGCTAAGACAGTGATGCATTTCAAAGTATAATATCTATACAAAGGGCACAATTGATAAATGTGAGCATCAATAAGTATTCACAAAGTGAACGCATGCAGGTACCCAGCCCTCAAGCCCTCAGAAGAGAAACTGAGCCTGGTCAGCACCCCAAGGTCTGCCTTGGGCTCCCTTCAGGTTTTGTTAACATTTATGTGTCTGGCTGCAGGCCTGCTATCCCAGGTGCCACCACTGCTCTGCCAGGGTAGGTGGGCCAAACACCAGCAGCTGGTCCCATGACCCTGAGCACAGCAACTTCACCAACAGCTGCCACATCTCCCTGTGGCTGTTCCTGCTGCTGCTGCCCCAGGCCTTACACCTGAGGACCTAAAATGTGACTCTAGTAGAAGATGTCTCATCACTTTTTCTCCCTGGCCATGGAGAAAGACATGAAAACAGCAGATGCCCAAAAAAGGCAATCAGATCCTTGTCCATGAAAAAGAAAGCTCCATCCATCCGTCTCCTTGAGCAAAAATAAAAAGTGGTTTCCTCCGATACCGATGTCCTTCCAGCAAGAAACTCAAGCCAGCAAATAACTGTTGCCTTCGTGTGCTGCATAGAAGCCACAATGTTGTTTCTTAAACACAAGAATAACCATGTGGACAGAGCAATGAAGACAAGAAACTAGTAGAAAGCAATGTAATTGAAATTATAGGCTGAGAGCTATGGCTGTCATCCATGAGCCTGGAGCCATGGTCCCCTCCTGTGAGCTGGACCTGTGGTCTCCTCCCAGGAGCCAGAGTTCCACATTCCTTAGGTGGTAGGCTGATGGTGGAGCAGATTAGAGGATGGAGGACTTCCTGAGGTTGAGCGATAGTTTCAGCCTTCTCTGGGTGTCTGCAGTCCCCACAACCCTCTCCCCAGAGGACACAGACTGTGCATGGCAGTAGCTTTGCCTCTGTATTGGGCTTACGCTGGGGACAGGGGAGGTTTCTGTCATTTAAAAGAAGACTATGCTCGCCAGGCATGGGGGGGCACACCTTTAATCCTAACACTCAAGAGGCAGAGGCAGGCGGATCTCTGTGAATTCAAGGCCACCCTGGTCTACACAGTGAGTTCCAGAACAGGTGGGGCTACAGGGAGACCCTGTCTCAAAAGAAAAAATAAACTGTGCTCTTATGAACACATCCTAATGGATAACCATAGCACACTGAGTCCATGTGGCTCCGATCAGTTGACCTTTACCACAATTTGACAAGGATTGGTAGTTTGTACCTATTTATGCCAATTTTAGTCTACATTATTTTAATTATGTAATTATTTAATGTGTAAACTAAAGATGAATGGGTGCAAAAGAATGAGTTCTCAGAGTTGGAGAGATGGCTCAGTGGTTAAACAGACTGAAAGACAAAAACCACACCATCATCTCAATTGACGCTGAGAAAGCCTTTGACAAAATCCAGTATCTGTTCATGTTTAAAGTCCTAGAGGGAATTGGATTGGAGGGATCATACCTTAATGTAATCAAAGCCATATACAGGAAACCCACAGCCAATATCATCCTAAATGGGGAAACGACAGAAGCATTCCCCTTAAGGGTAGGAACTCGACAAGGCTGCCCCCTGTCACCACTCCTCTTCAATATAGTGCTTGAAACCCTTGCTAGGGCAATAAGGCAAGAAAAGGAAATTAAAGGAGTTCTAATAGGAAAAGAGGAAGTCAAGCTATCCCTTTTTGCTGATGATATGATTGTCTACTTAAGGGATGCTAAGAACTCCACCAGGAAACTCCTAGAAACAATTAAGAACTTCAGTAAAGTGGCAGGATACAAAATAAACCTAGAAAAATCAGTAGCCTTTCTCTACACCAACAGTAGGCAACTGAAGAAGGAATACAAGGAGACCTTCCCACTCACAATAGCCTCAAAAACAATAAAATACCTAGGAACAAACCTAACCAAAGACACCAAGGACCTCTACAACAAAAATTTTAAACCTCTGAAGAAGGAAATTGAAGAAGACATCAGAAGATGGACAAACCTCCCTTGCTCGTGGATTGGGAAAATAAATATAGTAAAAATGTCCATTCTACCTAAACTTGTATACAGATTTAATGCAATCCCAATCAAAATACCCAAGAGCTTCTTCACAGGTTTGGAAAAAAAATCCTCAATTTCATTTGGAAAAACAAAAGACCCCGAATAGCCAAAGCAACTCTGGGCGAAAAGAGCAATACAGGGGGGATTGCTCTACCAGACATCAAACTATACTACAGGGCTATAGTCATAAAAACAGCTTGGTACTGGCACAAAAACAGACCAGTTGACCAATGGAATAAAACTGAAGATCTAAACCTGAGCACATACAATTTCAGCCATCTCATATTTGATAAGGAGGCCAAGAAGACACATTGGAGGAAAGACAGCATCTTCAACAAGTGGTGTTGGCAAAACTGGATCACCACCTGTAGAAGAATGAAATTAAACCCCTACCTCTCACCCTGTACAAAAGTCAATTCCAGATGGATCAAAGACCTCAACGTGAAATCCAAAACTCTGGAGGTGACAGAAGAGAAACTTGGCAGCAGACTACAAGACATAGGTGTAGGAAAAGACTTCTTAAATCAAAGAATGCATACTGTTCTTGAAGAGGATGCAACTTCAGTTCCTAGCACCCATATCAGATGGCTCACGACTGTCTATACTTCAGCTCCAGGGGATCTGATGACCTCATCTAGCCTCCAAGAACACCTATACACAAAAATGCACATATTCAGACACACACATACACATAAATAAAAATAAACTAAATCTGTCTAAAAAGGAGTTCTCATGCAAATTAAGTCAATCATTTAAAAAGTATTGTTAGTTCTCCTTTTTGGGGGAGGGGGGTGTCTTTTTGAGACAAGATCTCCCTGGTAGACCAGGTTGGCTTTGAACTCATAGAGATCCACCTGCCTCTGCTTTCTTGGTGCTGGGATTAAGAATTAAAGGCATATGCCATCATACCTGGCCTATTGTTGGTTTGGGTTTTTTTTTTTAATGAGGAAAGAAAAATTGTGTGACAGTCAAATTGAACCACTTGCTTCCCCTTAGTGGTCCCAAGAATTAAGGAAGAGGTTCCATTACAATTATCTTAAAAGCTTAGAAGGACAGAGTTGGCTCATCGCTATAATCCCAGCACTTGGGAGCCTGAAGCAGGTAACTGCAGATTCAAAGCCAGCTTGGGTTATATAATGAGATCTTTTCTCAGAAGAACCTTGAAAATAAATGCCTACTGGGAATCTTAATCTACAAAATGCATGATGATGCTGGTGATCCTTGGAGTCTTTCACAGGCAGACATGAGTCTACCTTCTGGTCATCTGCTGAAGGATCTTTTGCCCTTGTGATAAAATGTGTTCTTTGCCTTGCTGACAGTTCTTACTCTTCTGGCTTTTGTGCTTTGGCTGTAGCTGAATCCTCCATCACTGAGGTCTGCTTGGATTTAAGCTGAAGGAGGCGTCTCTCTTTTAACTCTTGGCCTTTCTCTTGAGAGGTGTGAGTATAAGATGAAAACTGTGTGTCCCCCTCTTATCCCATCCCCAACTGATGTCCCCCAAGTAGGCCTCACCTTTGCTTCCCATTTGGCTTGACCTCTAAGCAGAATATATAAGTTCCAATGCAAATACTCTAAATTCCATTCTATTTTCAGCTTGTTCCTACCCAGGCATTGGAAAGACTTGAAATGATCCTTTTCTTGGTATGATATTCTTTCTTACCCCTACTCATAACTGAGTGAATAATAAACTTAGAAAGGAATGCAAATGGCATGTTGAGTGCTCTACAGCATTTTTCATTTCATTCATGATGGGCAAATGAATAAAATGAAATAAATGGCCTTGAAACCAAAATGCATTCATTTGTCCTGTGACATAGAGCAAAAATATTTCAGACAAAAGAACAAGGACTTGATAGAAACCCAGAACCAAGAGGTAAGCACCTACCTCTGCTACACAGAAGTCCGAGCATTCAGAAACTGTCGGGTGCGTCTTGTGGACTGGATGCCAATTGGATCATTTCTTTAATTTTTTATTCATTTATTTTTACTTATGTGTATGAGTGTAAGTACACACATGTGTATGATGCTCTCAGAGGCCAGAAGAGGGCACTGATCCCTTGGAACTGAAAGTAAGGACAGTGGTTAGCTGCCTTGTGGATGCTGGGAACCGAGCCCAGGTTCTCTGGAACAGCAGCCAGTGCTGTGGTTAATAAACCACTAAGCCATCTTACCAGTCAGAGAATTTTTAATAGCTCCACCTGTATGCAAAGTTATTTTCTATAATAATCCTATGTTTTTTGTTGTTGTTATTTGCTTTTTGTCTTTTTGAGACAGGGTCTCCCTGCAGCCCCAACTGTCCTGGAACTCACTATGTAGATCAGGCTGGTCTTGAACTCACAGAGATCCACCTGCCTCTGCCTTCCAAGTGCTGGAATTAAAGGCATGCACCATCATGCCCAGCTAATAATCCTATTTTCTTTGTCTGCTTATTTACTTCTAATTTCTAACATACATTTAATTTTAAAACATTACTCAAATTCTATTGAATATTTCATGTATGACATAAAATTTCCTTTAACTAAACAAAAACATTATTCCTCAGAGCTCGTTCTCTATTTCACTGCACAAATAAAACTCCATGGTGTGTGAAATGAATCAATGTAAAGCATACCTGATCTCCATCATAAGAGAAGCAAATATGGAACTGTTTGCCATCCTTCTACTAGAAGTAGGGAGCAACTTTTCTACAAAAAAATGGGCCTTCTCCATACAAACATTTTTTTCACCCAAAGTAGTTAATTTTAAACTGTTAAATAGAAATTTCCTCTGCATTCAAATATTCCCTGCTATAATAAGACTCATAACAGAGAGTAAAGGACCTGTCTCCAGGATGGATCAGAGAGTAAAGGACTGGGCTCACAGGGTGGCTGAGAAGTAAAGGACCCACCTCCGGGATAGATCAGAGAGTAATGGACCCGCCTCCAGGATGGATCAGAGAGAGGGGGAAAAAAAAACAGAATCAATAGAATGAATATCTATCTATCTATCTACCTCCTACACATACACACACATATATATGTGTGTGTATGTGTAGGTAGGTAGATAGATATTCATTCTACTGATTCCATTCTACTGACACCAGTCACAGATCCACCTATGCCCTAATCCCCATCTCTTCACCCCCACTTCCTTATAAACCCATTTCCTCGTGTGCTTAGGCATAAAACTGCCATTCTGGGGACATTCTAACGCTGGTCATCCTAATCCCGACACAGGCAGGCCAGCCGCTATGCCTGAAATAACCCTGACTTCCTTTTCATTGGATCCTGACATTTCCTCCTCTCTGCACTGAGTCTCCCCTCAAATTGAACCTAACGTTGGGGCTGGAGAGATGGCTCAGTGGTTAAGAGCACCGACTACTCTTGCAGAGGACCCAGGTTTGATTCCCAGCACCCACATGGTGGCTAAGAACCGTCTTTAACTCCAGTTCCAGGGGAATCCGACACCCTCTTCTGACCTCCACAGCATTGCACGACACGGGTGCACCAACGTACATGCAGACAGTACACTCATACACATAAAAAATAAAAAAATTTTTTAAATGAACCTAACATTAATCACATCTCCTTTCCTTCCCTCCCTTTTCCTCTCTGTCCCTAGTCTCCCTTCCACTTTCATGCCATACGCACACATACACACACACACACACACACACACACACACACACACACACACAAAATTTTATCTTTTGAGAACTCTGTTTCATTTCATTAGTCTATGTATTGATTGATTGGGTTTAGTCTTTTTGGTGTGTGTTTGTTTGTTTGTTTTTGTCATTTTGAAACAGGGTCTCCCTTCAGTTCCAGCTGGCCTGGAGCTCGCTATGTAGACCAGGCTGGCCTTGAACTCAGAGATCCTCCTGCCTGTACCTACCAAGTGCTGGGATTAAAGGCGTGAGCCACCACGCCCAGCATGTTTGGGTTTTTTACTTGTCTGTATTTCTGGTTACTAATCTCCTACCAGACATACAGCTAGCAAAGACTTTCTCCCATCATCCAAGCTGTCTGTTCACTGGATGTATAATCTCTCCTAGGCTTTTCAGAAGCTTCTTAATGTCATATAATCTCATTTGTCAATTCTTGGTATTATTTCCTGAGCTAAAGAGGTCCCCCTTTAGGTCCCCCACCTACCACCTCTGCTGTTTTATAATAATTTTGAAATGTCGCTGGGCGTGGTGGCGCACGCCTTTAATCCTAGCACTTGGGAGGCAGAGGCAGGCGGATCTTTGTGAGTTCAAGGCCAGCCTGGTCTACAGAGTGAGTTCCAGGACAGCTGGGGCTCAGGGAGACCCTGTCTCGAAAAGACCAAAAAATAATAATAATAATAATTTTGAAATGTCATACATGTATAAAATGTACCTAGATCATATCCAACCCCTCACCCCTCCAACTCCTTTCAGGTCCCTTGAAACTCATCTTCTTCCAGACTGCATGTTTTTCTTTTTTCAAAGCTCACCAAGTCTAATTAGAGCTGCCCATGTGCACATGGATGTGGGCCACCCACTGGGGTGTTTGGAACCCACAGTGGACACAGCCCCAAAGAAAGCAGCTCCTTCCCTCAGAAGCCACCAACTGCCATACCTCCCAGCTACGAGTGGGACATGGGTAGCCCCTCTCTATGCACAGAATGGTAACTGGCTCAAGCTTACACTCGTCTTAGGGAACTGCTGCAGATTCGGGAGTGCCACCACCATGTCAGGTGGCACTTATTTTACCGCAGTGATTTCTTCAGTCAGTTATTACTTTTTTTTTTTTTTTTTTTTTTTCGAGACAGGATCTGTCTCGAAAAGACCAAAAAAAAAAAATCCAGAAAACATAACTTATTTCATTTTTTTCCTACTCAACTTGAGATGTTTACATGCTTTTTTTAGAGGCTGGAGATAGAACTTAGGCCCTCATGAAAACTAGACAAACACTCTACCACTGAGCCATATCCCCAGCCCACGTGTGTTTTCTTATCCATAAAATCTGAAGTGCATTTAGGGGAAAACAGCTCCTCTCTGTAATGCTGTCTAGATATTTTAGCAGACTCTGATCCTCAAAGTTACCATGCTATATTTCTACTCTTGATACCCATGAGATTTAGAAAATTAATAAATCTAGGGTTGGGAAAGAAAGGGAAATAGTTTATGACATCTAATATTTAATTTGTATTGCATTTATTTATTTTGTGTATGTGTATGCACCAGCACGTGTACATGTGTACAACAGTGTGCGTGTAAAGGTCAGAGGACAACTTTGGGGAATCGGTTTTCTCCTTCTACCACATAGACCTCAGGGATCAAGCTCAGATGGTCAGGCTTGGTGGCAAGCACCTTTACCTAATAAGCCATTCAGGCCCACACCTGAATATTTAGACAAAATACATGGAAATAGAAGAAATCACAGGTACCAACATCTACACGCGTGTGTGTTTTTGTATGTAAGTTAAAATGTGCGAATATGCACACATTTACCAATTATCTCAAGGTGCGATGCACTTCCCTTAACAGCATCTCATCAACCTTGAATCAAAACGCCATGTTTCTTCAGTGGTGAGGTGATGCCTAGATGTGGCGGCCCCTGACCCTACCTCCACATCACTGCATTTCAGAAACAGGTCTCCAGAACCTACTCTTTCCTCTCCTGTGAGCCGATGGTCCTAGGGTCCCAGGGTCCACAACCTGTTCTCGCCAAAGGAAAGCAATGGTGCACAGCTGGAATTGCCTAACCCTCCTTTTCCTGCAAATCGTAATTCTTGCCCCAAACAAACGTTTCCAAACACTTGTAACATGTACAAAAGAGAAGAGACATGAAGCATCTGAGATGGGCTTCGGGCACGGAAAGAGACCACAAAGGTTTCCAGGACCCTGACACCCATGCCTCCGATAAGATAACGCAGGATAAAAAGAGAGTTGGGGGGACTAAAATGGCTGTCCCTGTATTTGCTTTTGCTCCCCACTGCTTCTATTCTCTCTTCTCTCCCTATTTTCTCTCTATTCTCTTTCTCCTCAGAGAGTCCTAGAAAAGGGGGTTGCTTTGGTTACCATTAAATCAATCTCACCTCATATCCTTTCACAAGTATAAAATTAATTCAGAGTGATTCTGATTATAGCAACCAGACCCCAACTCTGATCAAATCTAATTACAGTTTGATGCAGGGTCCCTGTCACTGCCTCGTCTAGGTAATGGAGCCTGTATTTCAGCCGTCTGTGCATTGTTAATGAGTAGCCATCATAAGAGGCCTATATATTGTCTCCAGTGACCTCTTCTGCATCATGGAGAGCAAACTGCATTGATCAACACACTAAGATGGTTATTATCCATTATTCCGTTTCATAATTAGCAAACACCTGGCACACTGGCAGTCAGAAGCTCTTCGACGTCCGTCTGTATCTGTGCAAGCGCCTAACTCTGACACACTGTGCCACACCAATTTCCCTTCATTAGAGTAAGGAAATTATAAGAAAAGGGCCAGGGAGGGCGGGAGAGGTGCTGCTGATGTTTTCTAAGTCTCCTTGCTGTTTTCAAGGCATAGATGTTGGCAGAACTCTTACAAATAATAGACATGGATTTGATAGAATTTTTTAAAATATATTGTCTTTTTACTTTCAAAAGTACTTAATAGACAAAAGGTTTCCCAGCGCTCCTAAAGTCTGGTTTGTTTCCAGATGAGCAAGACTACGGGAGCCTCCCGAAAACATCCATACTGCTGTCTTCCAACCAGTAGGAAAACAGAAAAACACAGCGCATTTTGCTAAGTCCTGGCTATGACCTAGTTCTCTTCAGCCTTTACAAATCTTTATTTACAGCATTTAACCTACTTCAAGGAATAAGGTTGTTTGTCTTGGTACAGAATTTTTTTTAATCTTGCATGAATCATTTAATTTATAATCATTGTTTTGTAGAGAAAAGAAGTTCAGTAAAGAACAATGTGCTCCTCTGGAGCAGAGGACTTCTAAACGGCAGATGTACATTCTCCGTGGACCAGCTCAGAGCTTGGATTGTGGCTTTGCCAGTCTGAAATCTCTATAGTCAGCTTAGACTGGGGCTCTTGGCAGTCCCCAGAAAAGGTGACCTTCTCTGAAGACTTACCGAAGAGCAAATAGGAATCAGAAAGACAATTTGGATTAACTTCAGAAAGTGGCATATTGTGTTCACAGGTTCTGAAGTAGAGTCATGCATAACCAAGGGCCACACTGACACAGTTTGCATTTCAGCCTTTCACTCCCAAAGCTGGTTTGAACATGGCCTCAGCCTTTTGTCTGGACATCAGAAACAAACGGGGGATGGGGGAGTACTGAGAACAGCCAGGAAGAATACTGTTTTGCTAGGCAGAAGTGACTGCATTTCACCAGGCAAACAGTAACACAATTAGCTCCCCATTTTCATGACCAAATTCCTTGGATGATTTACACCTTAAGAAAGAATTATTAAAAAAAAAAAAAAAAAAAAGAGCCAGGTGTGGTGGCACACACCTTTGATCCTAGCACTCAGGAGGCAGAAGCAGGCGGATGTTTGTGAGTTCAAGGCCAGCCCGGTCTACAGAGTGAATTCCAGGACAGCTGGGGCTACAGGGAGATCCTGTCTCAAAAAGACCAATTTAAAAAAAAAAAGAATTATTGGGGCTGGAGAGATGGCCTAGCGGTTAAGAGCACTGACTGCTCTTGCAGAGGACCCGGGTTCGATTCCCCAGCACCCACATGGTGGCTGAGAACCGTCTGTAACTCCAATTCCAGGAGAACTCCAGTTCCAGGGGAATCTGACACCCTCTTCTGATCTCCTTGGCATGGGTGCACAAACCTACACGCAGACAGTACATTCACACAAATAAATAAATAAATATTTAGAATTTTTTTAAAGTCATTTCTAAAAAAAATAATTATTATTTTGGCTCATTGTTTCTTGATAAGGAGGAAAATCATGGCAGGAGGGCAAGGCAAGAGGAAAGCGGCTCATCTCATGGTGTCCTGAAGCAGAAGGAGGCAGAGCAACAAGATACAATCTACCCTTCAAGGGCACACTCTCAATGACTCACTTCCTCCAGCTTGGTTCTGCTTCCTGAAGTTTCCACCACCCCTCAAGAGCAGTTATAAATACATCAAAAGATCCATTCACCTCCCAAAGGCTGTGCCTCTCCATCAACATGTAAGGTTGGGGTGTGGGGACTGGGGGCATTTTGGAACCCAATCATACTATTATCATTTCCTAGTTCATTGGTGTAAAATGACCACTGTCAACATCACAGTGGTTGGTTTTATTTTGAGGGCTTATAATTCTCACCAAATTTGTTTGCTTAACCAAAGCAAGATGCCTTAGAAACTGAAATGATACTGCTCAGAACCAAAGCACTGAGAATTAAGTCTTTGCTTCTCCATTCTTAGGTTCGAGTCAGGTAAAGTCTCTTCAGAAAGGGACTTCTGTACTGGGCAAGGTAAGAAAAGGTACTGAAAGTCATCAGGTTTACCTTGCTGCTATGGCTTAAAATCTAATAAGCAAAAATCTCTCTTCTTTATGGCTGTCAGTGTCTCAAAGGATAGGATCACCAATAAGAGAGAAGCAACTTTAAGAAAAGATCTTAAGACACGGAGAAGCAACAAGCAATGCATCTTTTCTTCATGTTCCATCAGATGCCGACCTTCTGATCGCCAAGCTTGGAAATTCCCTGTCTGTCTTAGATCAAGGAGCTGAGACTTTTGACCCTTGGATAGGCAGGACCTGTGTTCTTGTTAAGCATTAAGAAACTACAGAAAATTGAATGTTGGTGACTATCAACCCTGAAGATTAAGGGGCTGAAGTCTCAAAGGGGGCAATAAAGACAAGATAGATAAGAAATTTAATGGACATGGAGGGGAAAGGGGTCTCTCACCTTCATAGCTGAGAAGCAAGAAATTTTTACAAACAAGATTCTGAACCATGTTTACAGCACAATGTCAGCCTCGAGTTCCTTGTGGCCTAATTCCTCAGTGTTTTGACTTGGCTTTCACTTTATCAGCCTGTTAAACCTGTACAATGCACCTCAGAAGTGCTTATCTACTAAACATTCCTCAGACAACCATAAAAATACCAAAACGTTTTCATCTTTTTAAACACGTTAAACACTGTAACTTCCAAACCCATCAAATTTTTTAAATGTTTTTGAATTTTTGCATATTTCATACAGAACATCTCAGTCTTCTTTATCCCCTCCCCCATCATCCCTTCCCACTGGATGTCATGCATTCTGTCACTTATGATAAAGCCTACCGAGTCAAGTTAGTGTCTCTGATGTGCTGTGCAAGTTCATCCACTGGGGTCTAGTCAGCCTATCTAGAGTCACTCACTCAAAGAAGATCAGCTCTTCCTCACCCAGTAGTAATCAGCTGCCCTATAACTCTGTGGCTAGGGTTGGGGCC
Source organism: Rhizomys pruinosus (assembly GCA_009823505.1). Lineage (NCBI taxonomy): Eukaryota > Metazoa > Chordata > Mammalia > Rodentia > Spalacidae > Rhizomys > Rhizomys pruinosus. The sequence goes on along the minus strand of VZQC01013953.1, from coordinate 552,830 downwards.
TGCTGCCCATTTCCACAGTGCTATGCCAGGTTTTTGTTGGCTTGAGTTTGCATAGCCAAATTGACATGATCATAAATCTTAGAGAAAACCCCAAGGCTCTCACATCCCTAGACAAATGTAATTTCTTACTACATGCTAAATGTGGATCCTTATATTTACATCCAAGTATGCCAGTCACTACTCATCAAAGAAACATCTTTTGCAACAAACAGACTATTACAGAGTTCCAAGACTGATCACACACAGAGATTAAGTGTCTATGGAAGGCCCAACTCTAAGTGACACATCTACAGTGGAAGCTCTACACCTAAGACTCATGGAACACAGTGAAACACGGGGTAGAGAGAACACTGATGCATCTCTCAACTCTCATCAATGAAGCTCCCTCATGCAATAGAAGGCAGTGAACCCAGGGCTCAAGAACCATCCAAAAAAATCTTTTTGGTCTTTTTGAGACAGGGTCTCCCTTTAGTCCCAGCTGGCCTGGAGCTCACTATGTAGACCAGGCTGGCCTTAGATTCCAGGAGATCTGCTGGTCTCAGTACATGCTGGGATCCGAAAGGTTGATCACAGCAGCAAGACAAACTCACCAGATGAGAGAGGCAAGCCGCAGGAGAAAAGAAGGGACCAGCTCCCTCTGCCATGGCCTTAAATACTGCCTGCCGGCAGAAGGTAATGCCCACATTTGGGGTGGGCCATCCGGGTTGAGGTGGTCGAATCAGAAGACCCTTTTTCTCTTATTTGTTCCTTAGTCCAGTCAAGTTGACACCCAGGATTAACTATCACAGTGCTCTTAACCACTGAGCCATCTCTCCAGCCCCCAAGAGTGCATTTCTTTTTTTTTTTTTTTAATGTGTATGAATGTACTATCTGCATGTAGGTTTGTGTACCCGTGTCGTGCAATGCCATAGAGGTCAGAAGAGGGTGTCAGATTCCCCTGGAACTGGAGTTCTCCTGGAATTGGAGTTACAGATGGTTCTCAGCCGCCATGTGGTTACTGGGGATTGAACCCAGGTCCTCTGTAAGAGCAGTTGGTGCTCTTAACCACTAGGCTATCTCTCCAGCCCAAGAGTGCATTTCTTTACAGAGCTCTGTCATACCATCCTTTGGGCCCTCTGCTAGAAAAGTAGAATCAAGTCTCAAATAATGCCTTTTAAATAGTATCCTTTAGTATTATACATGTAGGAAAGTACTGTATCATACCTCAGTGAATGTAAAATATCTTGTACCTGCTTTATGATGTGTAGTAGCAACTATGCTTTATAAGAGCTGCTTTTAATGATGTTATTCAGGGGCTAAAGAGATGGCTCAGCCATTAAGAGTACTGACTTCTCTTGCAGAGGACCTGGGTTCGATTCCCAGCACCTACATGGCAGCTAAGAACCATCTTTAAGCCAGGCGTGGGTGGTGCATGCCTTTAATCCCAGCACTCGGGAGGCAGAGGCAGGCAGATCTCTGTGACTTCTAGGTCAGCCTGGTCTACAGAGTGAGTTCCAGGCCAGCTGGAGCTATAGGGAGACCCTGTCTTTAAAAAAAATGCACTCCTAGATAGGATTTCCTTTCATTAGTGGCACAGTTCTAAGTATTCACTCTCTTCATGAACATAGCTAAAAACCGTTATTTAAAAAATAAATAAATAAATAAAACCATGGGGGTGGGGGAAGACACCAGGAAAAATTACCCTAAAACAAAACTCCATAACCACCAGATTCACACAAAGATGGCCGAGTAGAAGCAAGACTCAACCTCACTAGGGCTTTTCCAAATCTGCCCTGTTTGAATGGAGAGAGCTCCAAGGAAGGAGATGCCCAGCTCAGTGCTTCCAACCACAGTCAAAACACAGCATCATTTCAGAAAGAAACAGCAGCCAAACGTTGCTCATTTGAATATGCTCAAGGATGCTGACATCAATATCTAATCATTTGAATGTGCTCGAGGATGCTGACATCAACATCTAATCATTTGCTCTCTCATCCAGGAAGAAGGGGAGATCAGTCACTACTGTTCTTTGATTGTGTTCATCCCAATCACGTTACAAAAATAGCAAGCTGCCATAATAAAAAATAACGCTCCTCTCCCCAGCACCAGTCATTTCCCTCCAAGCCTAGAAATGCCACAGCCACATCCAAAGAACATAAGGGAACAAAGAGACCACAGCTGATGTGGTAACGGACCGCTCACTGTCCAGGCCAAGCTGCTCCCCTGTGGTATCCTTTTCTTCCTATTTGTAGTATCTCATCTCATCATAGAGATCTTTAAGTCTAAATCATATGCATTCATGAAATAGGTGCACACACTTGTATATAAACTGACTGAAGATGCATGTCAACCGAGCAAATGTTACACAGTAGGTGCAAGCTTGCAAAGCATCATTCGCTCAAAATTTTTATGTATAATTATTGCTCTGTGTGTGTGTGTGTGTGTGCGCGCACATGCATGTATGTGTGTGTGTGTGTCTGTGTGTCTGTGTGCCTGTGTGTCTGTGTGTGTGTGTGTGTGTGTGTGTGTGTGTGTGTGTACAAGTGCAAGCACGATCCCAGGGCATGTCTGCTCTACCCGGGGGCATGTCTGCTCTACCCGGGCTAGAGAGAAGCTGGAGAGGGCACGGCCAGCCCCCTGGATGGCAGCCTCAGCTGTGATCTGACAATACCCACCTCAGTGCACAGCTGCCTCGTTTACTGCTCTTTTCAAACCCAATTAAGGACATCGTCCAGAATTGGGACAGATTTGTTTACGTTGAGCCTATGTTACCCTCTCTGAAATCTAACCCCCCTTCTTTGGTAGAGTCAGAGGTCTGCTGTTTGCTTACTTCCTGAAAGGCTTGTTCCGCCTGCTCCCCCACTGGCTAGCGCCTATTTCTGTCCAAAAGGTCTCCAGGGAAGGAAATGTGAACACTATGTTGACAAGGAAATGCATGGGGAAGGACTAGTGGTTGTGGTCAACTGAAAGGAATGAGTTCTGGTTTCCAGGAGCTAAGGAAAGTATTTTCTAGAAGCAATCCATCAATCAACAGGAAACATTTGAAAACATTTGCCCAAAATTCTCAATCAGCACAAATTACATTGCAGTCTTCTATAAGGCGTGGTGGCGCACGCCTTTAATCCTAGCACTTGGGAGGCAGAGGCAGGCGGATCTTTGTGAGTTCAAGGCCAGCCTGGCTTACATAGCAAAACCTTTCTTGAAACAAAGCAAAACAAAAAAAAAAAAAAAAAAATGAACAAAAAAAAAAAAAACAAAAAAAAAAAAGAATGCTCTGGAAAAAAATAAAATGTCGTACCAAAGGCCTGATTTCTCTGATAAGGAATATATGATCAATTATTTGCGGCAATGTCTCCCATTTATCTGTCATTTCTTGTCCCTCCCTTGTTCAAGCTTTGCCCTAGTTTCATTTCTATTGCTACAACAAATATCCTGACCAAAAGCAACTTAAGGAATAAAGGGTTTGGCTTACACTTTGGTTTATAGTTCCGGGTTATGGTCCATTACTGTGGGGACGTCAAGGCAGGAACTTAGAACATCACATTCACACTCCAAAGCAGAGAGAGAACAACACATGGATCCTTGCTTGCACCCAGCAACCCTCATACTGTTCAGAAGCCCCTGCCAAGGGAACAGGGCCACCGACAGTGGGCTGGGTCTTCCCACCTCAGTTAACAAGGAAGACAATCCCCACAGACTGACCACAAGCCAACTTCATTCAACTAATTCCTCAGCTCTCTTCCCAGGTGGTTCCAGGTTGTATCAAGTTGACAGTTAAGACTGAAGGGGAAAATTGCTGGGCGTGGTAGTGCATGCCTTTAATCCTAGCACTTGGGAGGCAGAGGCAGGTGGATATTTGTGAGTTCAAGGCCAGCCTGGTCTACAGAGGGAGTTCCAGGATAGCTGGGGCTACAGGGAGACCCTGTCTCGAAAAGACCAAAAGACTAATGGGCACTGCCCTTCAACTCACACAGTGAATGAAGCTGCAAAGATATTCCAGAACATGTGGGGCCTCAAAGAGCCACCCTTCTTCACAGAGGCCAGCCTGTACTGAGCACTCAGCATCTGTCTACATGCCACTGACAACCTGATTTTATTATCTGGGTTTTTCAGCTTATACCAGTGCTCAGCACAGAAAGAGGTAGCTAGAAAATGTTTATCCAAGAAATGGGAGAACTGATTGCTCAGCCTGTGATGCCAGGAAGCTCCCTTTTAGACTCCCCATCTGACATTCTGCAGATAGAAGAAATGTGAATATGTTAATTTAAAAAAATTTCCTACCCTGAATCCATTATTCACTCAATAACAATAAATATTTCTTGGGAAATCCTTGGAGCCAGGCCCTTTGGCCACTTCAAGAAAAAAAAAAAAAAAAAAAAAAAAGGTACACCACCTACACCTTAGTGCATGTGTACTATAAACCATACTGTGTAAGCCACTCCAATAAATCCTTTCTAATAATCTGTCAGTTCTGTTCCCCTAGGGAACCCTGGGTAACACACTCACATGGAGATGGAACTCCTGGGTTGCAGCTCCTTGGACTGTCTATTTCCAAAACTCCCAACACACAGGGTCAATGCATACTTAAGGTAACTGTGATATACACTAATGATCAGAGAGAAGGGAGATCAGAGACCTGTCACCTGTCCATACAAAGAACAGTTAACCAGGAAATTTATTGTGTGTGCTCTTTTCCTATTTCCCATCATATTCTAGCCCCAAATGCTCATGACCAACTAAAAGAGCTTTATAAAGAATGTCCCATCTGCTATTGGCCAACTTGGAAGAAAACTGGTCCAAGTTTTCCCCACAGGCACCCCAGGGAGTGTGCTCCGATGGAGTAAGCACCAGTGACACTCAGACACCTTGCCCCATTGTTACGGCCAGGGTGTGACAGACCAGGGGATGCCACCTGGCTGTCTACCTCAGCTGCCCATCACAGTACTCCTCTGCCCCTGGTGAGCAAGGTCCGTTGTTGCCCCTGGGGAAAGAGCAGGACTCCCATGAGGCACTCTGAGAATGATGAACTGAATCTGCTGGAAAACGAGTTCAGCAGTCAGCCCTTCCTTCCCCAGTGCGCTCTTACCCATGCTGTCAGTGATTACTCAGCCCTCTTCACTAACACACATCATCATCTTGAAGCAGGTGGCAAGAAACTTTTTAACTGGACTTGAAACCTACTTACATTGTCACAAGGAAATTTAATATCACATCACTTGTCAGTGAAAGTGACAAGTGAGTTGGGTTCTCTAATTGGAATCTTCAGGATTATACACTAAAATGATTTAAACATTCGAACGCTAGGTTAAAATAGGTCAAGCTTTTTTTTTTTTTTTTTTTACTTTTTGAGATAGGCTTCCGTGTAGCCCCAGGTGACCTGGAACTCACTAGGTAGACCAGGCTAGCCTTGATCTCACAGAAATCTCCCTGCCTCTGCTTCCCAAGTGCTGGTACTAAAGGTGTGTACCTTGTAGTTAAGCATTTTCAATCTGACTTTTATTACCAATGTTTTTTAAAGATTACCACCTTAAAAGTCCTGATAAATATTTACTTGTAGATATATGTCAGGCTTTTTAATTGGTAATGCAAAGATATATCCTTACTTAACAATACAAAGGAAGGAGGTACTGACGCAAGCTGAGTGGTGATGAGTCCTGGAAAACTGTTAAGTGAAAGAAGCCAATCTCAAAAGGCCACAATTTTATGTCATTTATGCAAAATGTTCAGAAAAGGCAAATCTATAGAGATTAGTCACATAAGGTTGAGAGATGTAGGAAATGAGGATGATTGCTAATGAATATAAAGTTTCTTCACGGGGTGAGGAAATGGTGTAAAAGTGACCATGGTGATGGATACACAGTCTGTGACTATATTAACAGCTATTGAATTCTGTACTTTAAGCAGGTGAGTTGTATAAGTATTCATTTTCTGTGGCTGCTTTAACAAATTAACACCAACCTGATATCTTAAAACAACAAAAATTGCACAAAACTTCAATAAAAATTGGCTTTGGAAAAAAAATTATTCTTTCACATTCTGGAGGCCAGAAGTCTAAAAGAGGTAGGGCCAAAATCAAGTATGGACATGGTCACACCGCCTATGGTGAGCATGGTCACACTGCCTACGATTGACATGGTCACACCGCCTATGTAGGAAGAGAGAGGTCACCTGTGACTGCATTGTGATTAATTGCCTGCCTGTCATTTACACTGAAACCTGCCCTTAGGTGAGATTTGCTTGTATCAACAAACTGTGTGAGGCAAACCCTTGAGACAAAACTCTGGATAACAAGAACCAGTGATGTTTACAGAGCATGAAGCAGAGGTCTGAGAGCAGGCTGAGAGATGACATCACTGCTTATATAAGCAAAGTACTATGAACAATAAACTGGATTCTTCTTCACCATCAGACAAGAGTCTCTAGTCTGTTAATTTTCACATGTGTGTGTGTGTGTGTGTGTGTGTGTGTGTGTGTGTGTGAGTTAAGCCCATCAGGCTTGAGTGGTGTGTGCTAGCAGAACTTGGCTGGGGAAAACCAATCCAGTGCCAGCCTGTGAAGTCCAGTATCAGAGCCAGCAGCACCATGAGTGGTGTGAGGGGTGAGTCTGTGAAGGTGGAGTTAGACTCAGGGGTGCTGATCAAGTGTCAGTCTGGGGGTCCAGCAGTAGGATCAATAGGGCCCTGCCTGGTGCAGATGTTCGGTGCTAACGGGTGGGCTAGAGGAAAGCTACCAACCGCCAGAACCTAAGGTTAAAAGATAGCCGTGGTGGCTGCCTTTCCTTCTTTTTCCCTTTGCCCTTTAATGCAGTAGATGCAGTTTTCATCTCCACCTCTGAGTGTGGAAGAGCATGAAGCACACTGGGATACAGAGAGGTCACCTGTGGCTGCACTGTGGTTAATTGCCTGCCTGTCATTTACATTGAAACCTGCCCCTAGGTGAGATTTGCTTGTATCAACAAATTGTGTGAGACAAACCCCTGAGATTCATTTGCTAATCTCCTGGGCCCCCTCTTGACCATCTGGCCATCCCTACCTGACCCCTAGCCCTTTCCCTACGCTGACCCCTAATCTGATTTTTTAATTTCCAATCTATACCTGCCCTGTTCCTTTTCATCTTTCCCTTTCCTTATAGGCCAAGGTTCAGAGAGAGCCCAAAGACCAGAACTGACCCCAATCGTTTGCAGTTTGGGGCCAAATTGTTTAAAGAAAAACAGGAAATTACTTAAAGTTTTCATTTAAATTAAAACGAAATTTTTAGTTTAATAAATTGTAAGGTGATTTAGGTTAGACAACACAGATATATGACCCTTTAAATTTGGCTGCTAATTTAATAGAAGATCCATTGGATTAGTCCTGGAGATTGCAAAAGTTTTATCAGCTGTGAATGTTTCTGGAACAAGGAGTGGCAGGTTGAGCCAGACAGTTCCAGAGTTGCAGGCAAAAAGGCACAAGCCACTGCCTCAGTAACCCAGGCAATGGGCCAGAAGGTATAGTTCCTGGGTTGTAGGCACAGCCACGGGAAAAGAGCCAAGCCCCCATTATTTGCCAGCTTGGCAGACTCCCTGTTTCCAATGTTAGCCTCAGCCTGTGTTGTCACAGAGGCCATGTCCCACCTCTTCCTAAGAACCCGGAAACCATAAACTGTTGCTGCCAAAACAAACAAGCAGAAGGCACAGCTAAAGATTCTATCCCAGAGAAAATTTACCCTTTTTGCAGGGGTTTAACTCAGCAGGGTTGTTGTAATGCCCCACGTTGTGCGCCAGTGTGTTTCATGCTCTTCCACACTTGGAGGCAGAGACAAAAACCACATCCACTGTATTAAAGGGGAAAAGGGAAAAAGAAGGAAATGCAACACCATGGCTGTCTTTTAACCTTAGGGGCCAGCGGTCGGTAGCCTTCCTCTAGCCCACCCGTTAGCACCTAACCTCTATACCAGGCAGGGCCCTATTGATCCCACTGCTGGACCCCCAGACTGACACTTGATCAGCACCCCTGAGTCTAATTCCACCTACACAGACTCACCCCTCATACCAGTCATGGTGCTGCTGGCTCTGATACTGGACTTCACAGGCTGGCACTGGATTGGTTTTCCCCAGCCAAGTTTTGCTAGCACACACCACTCAAGCCTGATGGGCTTAACTCACACATGTGTGAAAATTAACAGACTTGAGACTCTTGACTGATGGTGAAGACGAATCCATTTATTGTTCGTAGCACTTTGCTTATATAAGCAGTGATGTCATCTCTCAGAGCCTGCTCTCAGACCCCTGCCTCATGCTCTGTAAACATCACTGGTTCTTGTTATCCAGAGTTTTGTCTCAAGGGTTTGTCTCACATAGTTTGTTGATACAAAGCAAATCTCACCTAAGGGCAGGTTTCAGTGTAAATGACAGGCAGGCAATTAACCACAATGCAGCCACAGGTACCTACACCACCTACCATGGATGGGCAGCCTATTCCTTGCTTCTTTCAACTTCTGCTCAGCACTGACAGCCCTTGGCCATCAATCAACACCTTCAAATCTCTCAGTGCTCCATCTTCATAGCTCCATCCATTTGTGACCTCTCTCTCTGCCTCTCTCTGTAAAGGTGTAGGTGACTTTAAGGGCCACTCTGATCATCCAGCATTATCTCCCCATCTCAAAATCCCAACTTTATCACATCTGTAGTCCCTTCTTCTTTACAGAGTAACCTAAGTTTCTGGTAGTAGGAACTGGAAAATGTGGTGAGAGGGCAGTCTAGCCTTGAACAGTATGTGCTAATTAGATATCAATAAAGACTTTTTTCTTAATAGACAAAAAAATCAAGATACAATACATATTATAACATTGTATTCATGTTATAGATTCAAGAAGGCTTAGAAGCTATAGCAATTGCCAGACATGGTGGCACACACCTTTAATCCCAGCACTCAGGAGACAGAGGGAGGCAGATTTCTGTGAGTTCAAAGTTAGTCTGGTCTGTATATCGAGTTCCAGGCCAGCTGAGGCTACAGGGAGACCCTGTCTCAAAACACAAACAAACAAAGATATAGCAATCTGTTGCAAATCTTGTTTCTATAAATTTTGTCATTGGGATTCAAATAAATCAACAATAAAATGACATTTTTGAGACAGATGAAGAAAACTGAATGTGGATGGTATTAGATAATACTGAGAAATTTGTTTTGGAGGTAGTGAGATTGCAGTTACTGCTTTTTGTTCATCTGTGCTAGAGATTTGTGTGTTGTTTCCAGATGATGCCTGTGATGTGCCTTTCACGAGTCTAGAAGGGAGAACAGAACAGAATCCACAAAACAGAACAGAATTCACAGGAATCTAGAAGCGGGTTGGGGGGATTGACAGCTCAGTGCTGGCTAGGCGGAAAGGGAAGAGTGGTTGTGTGGTGAATCCCTTCATTTGTCCAGGTTTGAAATTTATCTATAGGAAATATATTCACGGAAACAAACTCAATTTTCTCTTTTAAAATTCTGAACAAATTTTATATGAAAGCTTTAAACAAATACAAATTCTTCTATAATACTTTATGCATGTTTTCTTAACACAATTCTTAACACACATTTAAAAATCTGTACTTAATTTTTTTTAATAAGACTCTTAGAGATGCATTCAAATTCCCTCTGGCCTTACCCCAAATGCTCTTCAAATATTGTCGGTTATGCTGTGCCATGACGTAAGAGGTTGCAATGCCCTAGCAGATATTTATTTACTTATTATTTATTATTCATTTATTTATTTTTGCATAAAGTAGATAAATAAGGCTTTCAAAATGTTCCATTTCCAAAAGTAGTCTAGGCTCACTGTCTCCTTTGAGCATCCTTTTAAAGAGCTTTCAGAAAATGCAATCTCGAGATAGAGACAGCCCCCGCAGCTGCAATGCATTTTCAAGTACCCCACTGTTCAGGAAGAAGGTCTGCACACATGCTCTTTGTATTGCTTTTGTTTCCCAAAGGAAAAGTCAAATTCACCCCAGTGTTCTGTGAACTGAAAACGAAAAGCTTGCACCACCGTGGCAGAGCAGGACGGAAGGAGAGACCCTTGGCAGAGCAGACCCCAGTCCATCCATTAGCATCTCTGGTCACACCCAGCCCCCGCCAGGAGGAGTGCTTGGCTAGGAGGGCTCTGGTCCCAGCATCCTGGGGAGAGGGGTGCAAGTTCCTCTGAGGGGAGGCAGCTGGGAGCTGCAGCAGGTGAGAGCGCAGCCCTCCAAATCCCCAGGTGTACTCCACAGCGAGGTGCACCTCACCCTCCCCTGTGTCCTTGAGTCCTTGCTTATCTTTGAATTCGTTTGACTGGCTGCTCGATTATTTATTAAAGCCTGTAATATAAAAAGTAAAAATTTTCGGGGCTGGAGAGATGGCCTAGCGGGTAAGAGCACCGACGCTCTTGCAGAGGACCCGGGTTCGATCCCCAGCACCCACATGGCGGCTGAGAACCGTCTGTAATTCCAATTCCAGGAGAACTCCAGCTCCAGGGGAATCTGAGACCCTCTTCTGACCTCCGCGGCATTGCACGACACGGGTGCACAGACCTGCATGCAGACAGTACATTCATACACATGCAAAGAAAAANGCAGGCAAATCTCTGGATTTCAGGGCAGCCTGGTCTTCACATTGAATTCCAGTTCATAGGGTTACAGAGAGATCCTGTCCAAAAAGACAAAAAAAAGAAAAAAAAAAAAAAAAAAAAAAAAAAAAAAAAAAAAAAAAAAAAAAAAAAAAAAAAAAAAAAAAAAAAAAAAAAAAAAAAAAAGTAAAAATTTTCAAAGAGCACAAAAAGTATCCATGGAAATAGGATTTCGGACGCTCTCAACCCTGTACTCCACAGGGACAAGCACAGCTACCAGGTTTTTTTGCATCTTTCCAGAGATTTTTTTCTTTTTTACATTTTATTAAATTGTGGGATTGTGCGCATGTGCAGGAACCAGTTGACTTTTGCACCCATATAACTATATATGTCTTACCTTTTGTTTATTCACATTTTAAGGCTGTATATTCCCCAGTATGGATGGAACATCATGAATCTAAGTGATTCCTAAAGGTGTACATGTGAGTTATCTCCAAGGCCCTGCCATTCCCAGCAAAGCCACAGAAAACCATATATCCTCCAATCTTTAATGCACTATTAATTTCCTTTAAAAGAAGACATATTGACATAAAGAGAAGGGGCCACAACAAAAGCTCTCAAGACACACAAAATCACTGGCATCGGGTAGCAGAAGCCTCGCCCCATCCCCAAGTCCACTTTGGGTTAAAGTGCAGACCAGAGCACTTCCGCCTCCCAGCATGGCTTGGTGGGGAAGCAGAGGCTGCAGGGTAGAGGATTTTATCTGGGGCCCTCTGCCCGCACCTCTGACCCTGAGCTCAGAGAACCCAAGGCAGCTTTTTCTGCATTTCCTCCCTCTGCATACTTGGAAGCTCCAGCAGGGCCAACCCAAGAGTGCAATTCGACAGACCCAAAGCAAAGACGTGTGGTGGGAGAAACCAACCCGCCAGGACAAACAGACAGGAAAGAAACTGCTTCCAGGGCAGCCAGATTCTGTGTCCCAGTCAGAGAAGGGGGTAAAAGTTTCTCTCAAGGCCAGCCAAAAGAAACTCTCCTTAACGGTCAAAGGGTTCCAGCAGCGAGGAGAAATGCCTCATAGTCACCAGAATGTCCATTCCTTTGGGCAGATTTGGGGTCAGCAGTTTTAAATTCATACCATAACAGAGTGACTGACTGGCAAGAATACAAAATGCTGCCTGTGGGCCAGAGGTAGTACGCAGGCCTTAAGAAAATGTGCATAGTGTGGCAACGGATGTGTCTGAAGTCCTTTCACAGTCTGTCTTATCAAGCAAATTAAACATCTCTGTAGGAAGAGCTTCCTATTAATTTGGGTTACAAGATATCGTTCCTGTTCTTCTAATATTAGTTAACTCATGTTTCAAATTTGATGCTTCCATATGCCACTTTGAAAAGCAAAGAGAATGGGTCCCTGTAGCCATAGATTCCACATCCGGATTCAATTCACTGTGAACAGAATATATAGGGGGAGTCTATATTGAGCATATACCGATTTTTCCTTCCCCTGTATTAACAAATATTTACACGGCATATTGTAGTAGACATTTTAAGCAATTTAGAGATGATTTAAAGTATGTAGGAGAACATTCATGGCTTCTGTGTACACACTATACCATTTCATATATGGGACTTGAGTACCTATGAGTATTGGTATCCTAGGGAATCCCAGAGTCAATGCCTTGGACAGCAGAATACCACTGTTAAATACTGGGCTCCTACCCAGAGATAACCAACCTACCTGCTTTCCTAAAGCTATGCTCATGGTTTTATGAGCCCAGTGCAGTTAGACTAGGTGTACTTTCTCCAGATTATCAGAGTAATTGCCAGTGAATGCAAATGAGGAGATTACACACTGTGATCCCTTGTTCCAGTGCAGGGCAATGGCATATCCTACACGCGTGTATGTCTTCCCTCTGGGGCTTACACCAGATCACAGGAAAAGGGAACAGGTGGCAGGGCGGGGGCTCAAAGCCCGCAGAGGCCCTGAAACCCTTTTCAGAACCCTTCTGAAAGGCAGAGCAAGTCTGGACCTGCCCAGCTATGATCAGAATCAAGGCCTCTCTGAGCTGCCAAGAATTGTAGGTCAGAAACCCTCCCCCAGTCTGGGGCCTGAAGCCAGTAAAGGCCTCACAGCTGAGTAAAGGCAGAGCCACTGAGGCTAAAACTCAGGAGTCTGGGCACCTGTGGTAGCAGCCTGTCTCTCAGAACAATGCTTCTCAGACTTTAACGTGCATGTGAGTCATACTAGGGCCGGCATCAAGTGTAACTCAGGTTCGGCAAGTCTGCCGCAGGGCTTACGACATCTCATTTCTAGTAAGCTTCCAGTAGTGCCAAAGCTGGTCGAGGACAAATTCTCTGCAGAGCTCTTATACCTCTGGTGTCAACAGCCTCCAATGACAGAAGCATCCAGACCCTGCCTTGGGTCTAATGAAAGAGAACTAACTCTTCACTTAATCTCTTCTTCACTAAATCTACCTCAGTTAAGTCCCAGCCACGGCCCTCTTCTCCCCTGGTTCCTCCCTGAATTGGAAACCATAATGCTGGGTGTTTTGGTTGGTTTTCTGTTGCTGTAACTAAAAGCTACAGATTTTGTCATCTATGGATCACAAAAATACCTGTAGTAGTCTGTACCGCTCATGGCTGTGGAGACCAGAGAGCCATCCCAAGGTGGCAGAGGATCAGAGGGCAACCTGGAGCAATGCACTAGTTTGGGGGCCTCTCCCTCTAGGGCCTCACCTGTGGGAGCTCATCTAATCCTAATTATCCCAAATAACATTACATAGGAATTTGGAAATTAGCTTGCAACACATACTCTTGTGAGACGCCTCAAACCCTAATACAGCAATGTTTTTTAAATTTTTATTGATTTTTATTTATTTTTTTCAGTGCTGGGGAACAGAACCTCAGATCCTGGACTTGCTAGGAAGGCACTTCATCGTAAGCTACCTCTCCAGACCCTCTTGTAGTTCCTAAATACACCTTTTATCCCGTGAATTTCACTAAAACAGTCATTCTAAACCATGGTCCTCAGGCCCCTGAGATCTTGTTTAAAATCCAGATTCAGAAGCTGTAGGAGCAGAGCCCAGGTACTTGTGTTTTACCAGCCCCTCCCCATGATTCAACTACAGGCTCAAGTTTGAGAATCTCCAATGGAAGTTTCAGAGTCAAACATCCTGTCCGTCCTCACAGTCCATATCAGCAGGCAGCATTTTATCTACAAAGTCTACAGAAAGCAAACATTTTACAGACCCAAGGACATATGTCAGTGATGCACAATCACAACTTAAACCAACAGATCGACATGGTCTAGTAGCCCACGTGTAGCATCTCTCTTCATGGATCTCAAAAAAGATTCCCAGGGAATCACAATGACACTCAAATTTGTTCCCAGAGCAGGACTGGCAGAGCACTCCTAGAATAATGTAATACAGTCTTTTTACTCTGCCTTGCACTGCAGCCGAGTGAGGGGTGTGTGTGTGTGTGTGTGTGTGTGTGTGATCTATGTGTGTGTTTGTGTGTGGTGTATATATATGGGGTGTATATGGTGTATATGTGGTGTGTGTGTGTGTGTGTGCGTACTTACTCCAGAACACAGCCCATCTTAAATCCTGTTCACCTCTGCTCTGCCCTGTAGGTACGTTGGGACCCCATGGGTGAGGCTGTGGTAACTTCCTTGTGTCCTGCTGTGGTAATAGCACAGAAATAAATATAAGCCACATCGTTTCCCTCCATGTGCTTTCCTTGGTTTTTTTTTTCCATGAAAAATAACAAGAAGACCTCATTAAAGTGTTTGCTGTGCTTGTTAAGCTTAATAAAGCCAGCCTGATAGAGCATTGCCTTCTTTGTCTTGCATATAGTTATGATTCATCTGTATGCAATTCTCTGTTGTTTGTTACACTGTTTCCATGACAACATTTTTTTCCTTTCAAATGCCAAGTAAATTGTGGAACAGCACATGGAACATGCTCCTATAGGTGAATACTTCATTACAGTCTACACAAACATTTCATTTTTATACCCATTCCCTCCTATCTTGATAAACTCAGCTCCATAAAACTCTGATTTTTTAATTCCTCTCAAGGACATTCAAAAGGCCTGCTCCACAAAAAGGACTCGAATCATAGAAGACTGGGATCTGAACATCTTAAAATGATTTCCTTATCCCATGATTCTTCTGTAGGGCTACTGATATAAAAGTTTTTCTTTTTTACTTTCTCTTTTTTGGGGGGGTCTTTTTGAGGCAGGGTCTCCCTGTAGCCCCAGCTGGCCTGAAACTTGCTATGTAGACCAGGCTGGCCTTGAACTCATAGAGATCCGTCTGCCTCTGCCTCCTGAGTGCAGGGATTAAAGGCCTGTGTCACCACACCCAGCTTGATATAATAAAAGTTTTTAAATTTAAGTCAAAGGGCTAAAACTGAAGACTTTACCATACAAACAACAAAAAATCCTGACCTTGCAGTGATCTCAAAACACCAACATGGACTCCGAGAGCTGATGTCATTAGGCTCTTGCTTCCCTTCAGGGATTTGAACATTTGTCTCACAGTCTCATTCATTCTAAGCTCCCACATGTGATGAGCTACGTGCCCATTTGACATTGTCACCACCGTATAAACCACAAAAATGGCTCCCAACAGCCACCAATGGATACATGCATTGGCATTGATCCCTGAAGTTTGTCAAAATATAGATTCTGGGTGTCATGCATGGGATTATAATACTGAGTAAATTAGAAGATAGCTTTAAAACACCTTGCCTCAGAGGACTGTGAAAATTGCATGGGGTTAAAATATACATAAAGCTTGTAGCCCAGGGTTTGGCCTATAGACAATTAATGAATGGCAGCTATGTTTGTTGATAATGAAACAGTGATGGGAACATAATGGAGGCTTATTGGATGGAATCATAATGAAGTCTGAGGATCAGAACCATCTTGACAAGTGAGGAACCCCTCGGAATGCATATCCACACCAGGAGAAAAAGGTTGTTAATTGTATCAGGCAACAGGCATAAAACAAAATAGCACAGAAGGTCCCTGTCACAGAAGACACATGATGTTCTTCCACCAACCTCCCCACTGCATCCACCACACACACATTCTCACTCTCTCCAGCTCTCCTTCCCTCTCTTCTCTCCCCCATTCCCCTCCCTTTTTTTTCTTCGTTTATTTTTTAAGGGATTCTACAATATAATACCACAGTGGTTTTCAGATCACATTGACATTGCTCAGTTTGCCATACAACTAGGTAATTGGCACTAGCATCCACAGATGAGGGATACCATTCGTCATTTGTTTTTCTGGGACTGTGTTACTTCACTCAGCATGATGTCTTCTAGCTCCACACATTTTCCTGCAAAGCTCATGATGTCATCTTTCTTCACTGCTGCATAGAACTCCATTGTGTAGATGTGCCACATTTTCTCTATCCACTCATCAGTTGAGGGGCATTTGGGCTGGTTCCAGCTCCTTGCTATTGTGAAGAGAGCTGAAATAAACATGGCTATGCATGTATCTCTGCAGTGGGGCAAGTCTTGTGGGTACATGCCCAGGAGTGGTATGGTATGGCTGGGTCAGGTGGCAAGTTCATTCCAAGTCTTCCAAGGGTTCTCCACACTGCTTTCCATAGTGACTGTACAAGTTTACATTCCCACCAGCAGTGGATGAGTGTTCCTCTTTCCCCACAACCTCTCCATCACTTGGTATCATTTGTTTTCTTGATCCTAGCCAGTCTTATTGGAGTAAGATGATGTCTTAAAGTGGTTTTAATTTGCATTTCCTTAATTATTAGTGATGTTGAACCTTCTTTTTTTCTTTCTTTCTTTTCTTTTTTCTTTCTTTCTCTTTCTTTCTTTACTTATTTATTTAAATTTTATTTCTGTATGTGTATGAATGTACTGTCTGCATGCAAGTTTGTGCACCTGTGTCGTGCAATGCCACAGAGGTCAGAAGAGGGTGTCGGATTCCCCAGGAACTGGAGTTCTCCTGGAATTGGAGTTTCAGACGGTTCTCAGCCGCCATGTGGGCGCTGGGGATTGAACTCGGGTCCTCTGTAAGAGCGGTCGGCGCTCTTAACTGCTAGGCCATCTCTCCAGCCCTACTTATTTATTTTTATGTCTATGAGTGTTTTGCTACATGTATGTAAATGCAGCACATGCATGCAATACCCAAGAAGGCCAGAAAAGGGTGTTGGATCCACTGAAACTGGAGTTAGGGAAGGTTGTTAGCTACCATGTGGGTGCTGGAAGCCAAGCATGGGTCCTCTGCAACGGTGGCAAGTTCTCCTGACCTCTGGCCATCTCTCTAGCCCCCAGGTTCATTACTTTTNGAGAGGTAGGGGTTTAATTTCATTCTTCTACAAGTGGTGATCCAGTTTTGCCAACACCACTTGCTGAAGATGCTGTCTTTTCTCCATTGTGGTTTCTTGGCCCCCTTGTCAAATATGAGATGGCTGAAATTGTATGTGCTCAGATTTGGATCTTCGGTTTTGTTCCATTGGTCAACAGGTCTGTTTTTGTGCCAGTACCAGGCTGTTTTTATGACTATAGCCCTGTAGTATAGTTTAAAATCTGGTATAGAGATCCCTCCTGTGTAGCTCTTTTCACTCAGGGTTGATTTGGCTATTCGGGGTCTTTTGTTTTTCCAAATGAATTTAAGAACTTTTGTTTCCAAGCCTGTGAAGAAACTCTTGGGGATTTTGATTGGGATTGCATTAAATCTATACAAGAGTTTTGGTAAAATGGACATTTTTACAATGTTAATTTTCCCAATCCATGAGCATGGGAGGTTTTTCCATCTTCTGAGGTCTTCTTCAATTTCTTTCTTTAAGGGTTTAAAATTTTTGTTGTAGAGATCTTTGGTGTCTTTGGTTAGGTTTGTTCCTAGGTATTTTATTGTTTTTGAGGCTATTGTGAGTGGGAAGGTCTCCTTGAATTCCTTCTTCAGTTGCTTGTTGTTGGTGTAAAGAAAGGCTACTGATTTTTTTTTTCAGGTTAATTTTGTATCCCACCACTTTACTGAAGCTCTTAATCATTTTTTTATTAATTTTTATTTATTTCTGTATGTGTATGAATGTACTATCTGCATGCAAGTTTGTGTACCCCTGTTGTGCAATGCCGTGGAGGTCAGAAGAGGGTCTCGGATTCCCCTGGAACTGGAGCTCTCCTGGAACCGGAGCTTCAGACGGTTCTCGGCCGCCATGTGGGTGCTGGGGATCGAACCCAGGTCCTCTGCAAGAGCGGTCGGCGCTCTTAACCGCTAGGCCATCTCTCCAGCCCCACTCTTAATCGTTTTTAAGAGTTTTCTGGTGGAGTTTTTAGCATCCCTTAAGTAAACAATCATATCATCAGCAAATAGGGATAGCTTGACTTCCTCTTTTCCAATTAGTACTCCTTTAATTTCCTTTTCTTTCCTTATTGCCCTAGCAAGTGTTTCAAGCACTATATTGAAGAGGAGTGGTGACAGGGGACAGCCTTGCTGACTTCCTACCTTTAAAGGGAATGTTTCTGTCGTTTCCCCATTTAGGATGATATTGGCTATGGGTTTCCTGTATATGGCTTTGATTACATTGAGGAATGATCCCTCCAATCCAATTCCCTCTAGGACTTTAAGCAAGAAGGGATGCTGGATTTTGTCAAAGGCTTTTTCTGTGTCAATTGAGATGATGGTGTGGTTTTTGTCTTTCAGTCCATTTATGTGTTTGATGATGTTTATTTATTTTCGTATGTTGAGCCATCCCTGCATCTCTGGTATGAATCCAACTTGGTCATGATGGATGATCATCTTGATGTGGGTCTGCATGCGATTTGCCAGTATCCTGTTTAGAATTTTGGCATCTGTGTTCATTAGGGAGATGGGTTTATAGTTCTCCTTTTTGGTTGTATCTTTGCCTGGTTTTAGTAATAGAGTGATGCTGGCTTCATAGAAGGAATTTGGGAGAATTCCCTCTGTATCCTTCTAAACAATTTCAGTAATCATGATTGTAGGTCTTTTTAAATGTTTTGTAGAATTCTGCCATGAAACTGTCTGGGCCTGGGCTTTTTTTAGTTGGGAGGTTTCTTATTACATCTTCAATTTCTTCATATATTATGGGTCTATTTAAGCTGTTGATCTCTTCTTGGTTGAGCTTTGGCAATTCCCAGGATTTCAGATATTCATCCATTTCTCCTAGGTTTTCAAACTTGGTAGAGTAAAGTGAAGTATTCCCATATGATTTTCTGGATCTTTTCATTGTCTGTTGTGATAGTTCCCTTTTCATCACGGATTGTATTGATTTGGAGTTGTTCCTTCTTTCTTTTGGTTAACTGGGCTAGAGGTCTGTCTATCTTGTTTATTCTTTCAAAGAACCAACCTTTCTTTCCTCTTCTTCCTCTCACCACAGTTTCCCCTTGAGTAGTGCACACACACACACACACACACACACACATGCACACACACACATACACACACATACACACACACGCGCGTGCACGTGCTAGGATTGGGGAATCACAGGAATTTTCACCCCACTCACTAATCTTTCTTTACTCATAAAACTATCTGATTGGGTTTCTAAAATGGGGCTGGCTGCTGGGCCAGGTCAGTGCCTGGTCACATCCTATCTCCTCTGGCTTTTGGCTATGTTGGTAATGACCTGCTATATCCACAAGGATTTTGTACTCTGCAAAATGCATAGGCTGTCACCAACACAACGTGTCAGACCAAGCTGAGTTTATTATTTTCTGAGATAAGGAGAACATCATCTCTACATTGTTTTGTGTCTAGAATAAGAGACAACACCATTGGAACCTACTGAAAATTGGAAACTCAAAACTGGCTTAAGATGGGTCTTCTAATGGAGAAGGCGGGGGGGGGGACGACTAGAATTGGGTAAAGGCCTAGACCCAACAGTCCAGGATTGGTAGAAACAGTAAGGTAAGGACTTTGAAGTAAATTCAAAGAACCTTAAGGTGTTTCCATTTGTGTATTGATGATTCTTTCTTTTCATGAACTCTACCTAGGCAAGTTTGGGAACAGTGAAGTTGTGATAATGGAGACAGCAAAACAGTAACATCTTGTCAACTTAGAAGTAACTTTATGAGAACAGTTACCTTCAGTTCTCCCTGTAAAAACTGTGTGCAAAGGAGATAGTCCTGGTACTTGTCCTTTCTAGAAATCAACTTGTCAACATATACAGAGTATTTAAAGCATTCTCACTTTTTAACATCATGATTCTATTTATGTAATGATGTTCTTATCGTTTACTTATTATTTTTAGATGTATATTTCTGTGCCTGTGGGAGTTTGTGTGCACCACATGTGTGTAGGAGCCCTCCGAGGTCAAAAGAGGCCATCAGATAACCTGTAACTGGAGTTACAGGCCATTCTTAGCCACCATGTAGGTGTTGGAAACCTAACTCAGGTTCTCTCCAAGAGCAGCAGGTACTTTTGACTGCTGAGCCCCAGACTCTCTCCAGCCCCAGACTCAAGTTTCCTAATAGTCCCAAACTGAAAATAACTCAAATGTCCAATGACAGCTAAATAAATTGCAGTTCAGGGCTGGAGAGATGGCCTAGCAGTTAAGAGCGCCGACCGCTCTTGCAGAGGACCCGGGTTCGATCCCCAACACCCACATGGCGGCCGAGAACCGTCTGAAACTCCAATTCCAGGAGAACTCCACTTGCATGCAGACAGTACATTCATACACATACAGAAATAAAAAAAATTTTTTAATTAAAAAATAAATAAATAAATAAATAAATAAATAAATAAATTGCAGTTCATGGTATAGATTCATGAAGCTGTTAAAATTTTGTGACAACAAATAATAACATTGGAATATGTCTGTACTGTATGTGCTAAGAAAATGAAAGCTTCCAGTGGTCTATAGTTTCTAAACTTTACAATTTTTAAGTTCTTAATTTATTATTAGTGTGTGTGTGCGCACTGTGTGTGGGGGCATGTCACAGCATGTGTCTGGAGGCATGTCACAGCATGTGTCTGGAGGCATGTCAGAGGACAACTTTGTGGGGTAGTTCTGTCACGCGCAGCAGTCTCGCCGGCAAGAACTTCACGCAGACAACAGGATTCTTCTGCAGCAGTATTTATTGTGCACAGCTCTTTTAGGAGAAGGACCCCGAAATGGGGAAGAGGCACTGCTTATATAGCAGTCTAGAGGGTTTGTGTATGCTCTGGATAGGTGCACTGTCCTGATGCCTCATTTGCATGTTAAAGGCGGGAGCTTAGGGACTAGTAGTCATGCGCAGTTTCTCCAATGCAAAGGCAACGGCGGGAAACAGCTTGTAGTGACTCAGGAAGTCGGCGCCATTTTTAAGGTGTGGTCGCGAGCGACACAGCACACTCGTGCAGGCTACCAACAGTAAACTTTACAATTTTTAAGTTCTTAATTTATTATTAGTGTGTGTGTGCGCATGTGTGTGGGGGCATGTCACAGCATGTGTCTGGAGGCATGTCACAGCATGTGTCTGGAGGCATGTCAGAGGACAACTTTGTGGGGTAGTTCACTCTCCTTCCACCTTTATGTGGGTTCTGAGCACAGGACTCCAGTCCCCCAGATGAGTGCCTTCACCCCGCTGTGCCATCTCACCGCCTCCTTACTTCACACTTGCTAAACGTATTTAATATCAGTGACATAGATTTAACAGAGAAATTACCTTTTTATAAAGATTCCTTTTTTATTGTTTTTTACATGTATGAGTGTACTGTCTGCATGTAAGTTGGTGCACCCATGTCGTGCAATGCCAAGGAGGTCAGAAGAGGGCATTGGATTCCCCTGGAACTGGAGTTAAAGACGGTTCTTAGCTGCCATGTGGGTGCTGGGAATTGAACCTGGGTCCTCTGCAAAAGCAGTTGGTGCTCTTAATCACCAAGCCATCTCTCCAGCCCCAAGAAATTACTTTTTAAATCAGAATTTTGCTGCACAGTGATATGACGGAGAAAGTGAGAAAGCACTAAAGAAAAAGTATAAATAAAAATCTTCTGTAGAAAACAAAATTCTATAATTTCACCTCCCTAAAGTAATAACTTTGTGGTTCTTCTAGGCTTGTTTCTTCGTGTTCAAGAAAACAAAGTATCACTTTGATATCATGAGTTAATAGAATGGGGAACAAGAAGTGCTTTGGCTCTTGAGAAAAAAACAAAAATATAGATTCACTCGCTCTAACAATAGTCCCCTTTTGTGGACCAACTTCTAAAAATAATGGTATCCTTCTAGTCTGCAAGGCTGACACTGGGAAGGTAGAAGCAGGAGAGTCAGGAGTTGAAAGCCAGCCTGGCTACATCAGGCTCTGTCAATCAATCACCAATCAATAAGTAAATAAATAATAAAGGAGCTGGAGAGATGGCTCACTGGTTAAAAACACTTACTCCTCTTTCAAGAGACCCAGGTTCAGTTTCCAGCACCCACATGATCGCTAACATCTGACTCTGGCCTCCTTAGGCATTGCACACACATGGCGTATGTACATACATGCAGGGAAGATAGTCATGCAAATAATATAAATGAGCTATCCGTTGCTTTTCTCTTGATTACCTTTCATGTGTCCCTAATAAATGTAAGAATTTAGAAAGGGTGTGGTGGCACACATCTTTAATGCCAGCACTCGGGAGGCAGAGACAGGCAGATCTCTGTGAGTTCAAGTCCAGCCTGTTCTATATAACAAGTTCTAGGCCAGCTGGGGCTACAGGGAGACCCTGTCTCAAAAAAAAAAAAAAAATCACAGAAAGCTGGACACAGATAACTGCATCTCGCCTTAGCTCAATGTGGTGGTTTTCCTTCTACTAAGATTTGTAGCCCTGGGTTAAGTTGAGCATTTCTTCAAAAATAAGATGCTTGTGCATGTGTAGTCTCTTCTGCCCTGATGAACTCACCTGACTCCCTATGGAATAAGTTGAGTGGGCTTGTACATATTTTCAGCAGCAGACCCCACAAATGTTAAGAAGTAAAAGAGAAATGTTTGGAAAACAAAACATTAATACAAAATCCCACAGTCTGCAGAGATATAAAACTGGGATGCACGGTTTCCGCTACAGACATATTATCTTGGATATTTCAGCAGCTTTTCTATAAAAGATGTCTGACATTTTTATTTAAACAACTTAATAATCCAAGTGCCATTGAAAGAGATAAGTGGAAAGCTTCACTGTAGACCAAGGAGAAAGACGGTGGCCTTTCTCCTGTAGGGAGCATTCCCTTCATGAAGCCCTTCAGCCACACTGACCAAATGTCGCCTCTGTGCCGCACACAGCCAGGCTGGGTTGAATATGTCCCGGCAAGAAGAGAAAAACCAAACAGGAAAGAAAAAAGGGTGATAAAGGGTGAGGAGGGCAGCACAAGCAAACGCGTGTGGTTTGAATGAGCAATGTCCCCCATAGGCTCTGGTATTGGCTGCTTAGTCCCCAGGTGGTGGGGCTGTTTGGAGAGGTTTGGGGAAGGTACAGCTTTCTACAGGCTCTGCCTTTCTAGGGATGGCTTTGAGGTTGTAGCCTCGCCGTACTTCAGGTTTGTTCTCCTTGCCTCCGTCTTCTGTATAGAAACACACAAATTCAAAAAAAAAAAGAAAGAAAGAAACATGCAAATTCATGAAGCATTCCATATTTTTAATGTCTTAATCATAGTCTACCATCAAATATTTTAGGAGTATCTTTAATGTTTCGATAGTATATTAGCGGCATGCAATAATTACATCATAAGTTCTCAAGCAGAGGCAGTCTATTACAAGGAACTTCTTTGCTGCCAGTTATCATAGGCTGTTTAAAGTTAGAAAACTGAATAGCAACACTGAATACTGTAGAAATGCACTTTGCTCAGTAATACTTGAGTTGTTGCAATATTAGATTTTCCATTTGGTTGTTACAGAAAATCCTTAACTGTAATTGATGGTTGTTGCCATAATAGTATATTGCCTGTATTTCTACCTCTGGTAATGGGCTTTATGTGCTAGATTTCAATATCCTTGAGCCTGGGCAAGTAAGTGCACAAGCCTTTTTAAAGCCGAGCATGGTGGTGCATGCCTTTAATCCTAGCACTTGGGAGGCAGAGACAGGTAGATCTCTGTGAGTTCAAGGCCTGCCTGGTCTACAAAGTGAGCTCCAGGGCAGCTGGGACTAAAGGGAGACCCTGTCTCAAAAAGACAAAAAATAAATAAATAAATAAATAAAAATAAAAAGAAACATGGTTTACTTGCACAAAACTGATCAGATTTGAGAGACCGTTAATGCCCTTGAAGTAGTTTTTGTGGTGTGAAACAAATGGTGAGAATTTGAATTGTTCCCTTATTATAGTATTGAAATCTATTAAATCATGTTCATGCCCTGATTTTATATACTTGTATCTATCAATAAACATTGTAAAAAATAAAATAAAATAATTTTTAAAAATGTGATCTCGCTAGAGAGATGGCTCAGTGGTTAAGAGCACTGACTGCTCTTGCAGAGGACCTGGGTTCAATTCCCAGAACCCACATGGCGGCTAAAAACCATCTTTGGTGCCGGGCATGGTGTCGCATGCCTTTAATCCCAGCACTTGGGAGGTGGAGGCAGGTGGATCTCTGTGAGTTCAAGGCCAGCCCGGTCTACAGAGCGAACTCCAGGCCAGCTTGGACTAAAGGGAGACCCTGTCTCAAAAATACAAAAAAAAAAGAAAAAAAAAAAATATATATATATATGATCTCTCAGTTTGGACCCTCCTTCTAGAAGCAGAAGTTCAAGTAAACTCTTCCTTCTGTAAACTGCCATGGTCATGGTGTTTTATCACAGCAACAAAAAGTAACTATCCGAAGCTGGGCCTGGTGGCGCACGCCTTTAATCCTAGCACTTAGGAGGCAGAGGCAGGCGGATCTTTGTGAGTTCAAGGCCAGCCTGGTCTACAGAGCGAGTACCAGGACAGCTGGGGCTACAGGGAGACCCTGTCTCGAAAACACCAAAAAATAAATAAATAAATAACTATCGGGGCTGGAGAGATGGCCTAGCAGTTAAGAGCACCGACTGCTCTTGCAGAGGACCCGGGTTCGATCCCCAGCACCCACATGGCTGCTGAGAACTGTCTTTAACTCCAGATCCAGGAGAATCCTATGCCGTCCTCTGACCTGCATTGCACAACACAGGTGTACAGACCTGCATGCAGACAGTACATTCATACACATAAAGAATAAATTTAAAAAATTAAAAAGTAACATCACCAGTGGAAAGACAAAATCTTGCAAATTGTTTGATAGCACAGAGAAACTGAGAGAGAGCAGACTGCCAGGCCTGCTGAATGTGGAGAAAACACGATGTGCTTAGGAAGAACAGTACAGAAAAAAACGAAAAAGATAAGCTGGGACCATGCATAACCCTGAAGCCTTGAGAACCTCAGCAAGTTACAGGCAAAGGGGGTTGACATGCCATCTTATGATTCAGATTTTATTCACCAAGTAGAGACCTTTGTGGTAGATTCTAAGTTTCCTTCAACCGCTATGTAAACCTGTATTTTCTTGAGCAATAAATTACTCAAAATAAATAATAACATATTATATATTCCAGAATCACTACATGTAAATTTCAAATGTCTCACCAGAAAAAATGGTGTGTTGATAGATATGTTACTAGATTATTTTAAATCATGCTGCATTTAATACTCTTATCAAAATATTATATTGTACCCTACAAATATATAGATTTATGTTTTTCAACATTCAAAAAAAAGATAATAAAATTTAAATGGTCATCCAAAAAGCAACAATTTCTTTCATCTAGATGTTCTTGTAACCCCAAAGAACAGTATTGCTTATTTTTGTTAAAGTCTTCCACACTTCTAGTTTGGAGTGGATATAAGGGTTGGAGGTTGACTAGGTGGTATTTGGGCACATGCAATGTAAATATGAACTGTAAGTGGAAGCACAGTGCTGTGTCCATGTGGACAGAAGAAATAATATTTTGCAAGTTTCTGACCAGTCATGAGTCACTGAGTACACCTGGGGAGATAGTAAGTTTCTGGGGGCAAGAAATCACTTGGGAGAAAGCATTGCTTCTGCTTTAGCCTGGCTAATGAATTTGCTAGAAAGGCAGGCACATCACACAGCCCAGGAGTCCAGCAGCTGTGCGTGCCTCCCACTACCTCCTCATCAGGTAGCAAATGACCACAAAGCTGGTTCACATCAGGGACTGCTCAAGAAAACAAGTTCTGGGCCTCTGTGATGGGCCTCTGCCCATCGTCTCTGTTCCCCAAAGCTCCTGTCCTGCGTGCACAATAGAACCCAAAGCTGAATTATGGCTCTAGAGAAGGCCCTGAAGTTAAATAGTAGGAAAGAACCCTAACTAATCTGTAGAGGCAAAAAGTCAGCCAAGGGGACAGTAGAACTCTGATGCCTTCATCAGACAAGCAAGAAACATAATTCTTCTATCAGTTCTTTTATTGCCGGTGGGTTTCTTTTGTTTGTGTTTTTGGCTGATTGGTTGGTGGCCTGGTTAGTCAGTCAGTCTGGGTGGGTTTTTACATGTTTGCACACAGCAAAAGATATAAAATGGAAGGGGAGCTGGGTGTGGTGGCACACGCCTTTAATCCCAGCACTCGGGAGGCAGAGGCAGGCGGATCTTTGTGAGTTCAAGGCCAGCCTGGTCTACAGAGTGAGTTCCAGGACAGCTGGGGCTACAGGGAGACCCTGTCTCAGACCAAAAAAAAAACAAAAAAAAAAAAAAACGGAAGGTGTGATGGTTAATCCTGGGTGTCAACTTGACTGGACTAAGGAACAAATAAGAGAAAAAGGGTCTTCTGATTGGACCACCTCAACCCGGATGGCCCACCCCAAATGTGGGGCGTTACCCTCTGCCGGCAGGCAGTATTTAAAGCCACAGCAGAGGGAGCTGGTCCCTTTTTCTCCTGCGGCTTGCCCCTCTCATCTGGTGAGTTTGTCTTGGGGCTGTGATCAACCTTTCGGATCCCAGCGTGTACTGAGACCGGCAGATCTCCTGGAATCCATTCGGGCCTTCAGCACTAGATTGGGACTACTGAGACATGCAGCCTTGCGGACTGAGCAGTTCCCTGGATTCTCGGCCTTTCCAGTGTGGTGCAGCTACTGTTGGACTCCTTGAACTCTGTCACGTGAGCAAATCAATAAATTGTATATAGCTATATATTCGTCCTGTTACTTCTGTTTCTTTAGAGAACCCTGACTAATACAGAAGGGGAGACAAGGAAGCAGAGTGTGAAGGAGTCTTGCCCTCCCTTCAGCCCCTGCTAGTACCCTTACCCCACTGAGACCCACAGATACATCACAGAAAACATGTCAAGCCCACCAACGGTCAGCCTCTCACAAACACATACATCTACTTAGTGAAGCTTCGGGATGGAGTGATGTGGGCCAAAGAGAGGGGTCCTAACATACGACCCCGGGGGCTGTGGGAGGGCGGTGCAAAGCCCAGAGTCTAAAAGAGCCTCACAGACAGACAGGGGCTTTATGAGCTTGAAAGTTTCTCAAAGTACAGTTCAGAAAGCCTCAAGGGTGTAAGACAGAAACCCTCCTAAAAGCTCCCCCCAACAGCACCACCAACTGGGGACCAAGTGTTCAAATATTTGAGCCTAAGGAGCATTCTTCATTCAAACCACCACAGGTGATGCCAGAATTATCCGAGAAATATCCAAGGAAAATCGATTGCCTCACAGCTTACTTTTGACCTTTTAAATGCCCTGACATATTTGTACTAAGCTTCAGAACCCCCAGGAATCTTCTAGTAGATTTCTCACCTCTGTTATGCCCACCAAAACCTAGCATCCTTCAACAAACTACAGAAGTGGCTGCAGCACTTCACCATTCCCTGCATCTGCATCCCTGTGCACTGCGAGACCGAGAGTCGCGACATTACCTGTGCCATGTTGCAGATGTGCTTTGTACAGGGTTGTGCAGTTACAAGCAATTAAAATGGCACAGTTTGGTCTGAAAAAAAAAAAGCAAAAAAAAATAAAAAAAATAAAATGGCACAGTTTATGTCATATGTATTTTACCACAATTTTTAAAAGAAAAAAAAGCTTATTGGGCTGGAGATACAGTGCAGTGATAGAGTATTTAGCTAGCATGTCCAAGGTCTTGGGTTCAATTTTCTAACACAACACACATACTCACAAGCTTAGTGAAACAAATCTCATATTCCAGATCAGACGCCTCATTGACCCACCCTTGTCTCACACATTTAAATGAATAACATGAAGTCTTTGTCCTGGCTTCCTCAGAAAAAAATCTCAAGATCAGCTTCTAAATTAGAATAGAGAAGAGAAGAGAAATACCCAAAATCTTTAACCACTTTATAGATTAACTTGCTAGAAGCTTCCAGCCTCACTTATTTTGTCACCATCAGGACACCCCAGAAAACTATTTATTTATTTATTTATTTATTTATTTATTTATTGCACTTTTGAGACAGGGTCTCCCTTTAGTCCCAGCTGGCCTGGAGCTCACTCTGTAGACCAGGCTGGCCTTGAACTTACAGAGATCAACCTGCCTCTGCCTCCTGAGTGCTGGGATTAAAGCCGTGTGCTACCACGCCCCGCACTAAAGAAGGTTCTTAGCCACCATGTGGGTGCTGGGAATAGAACCTGGGTCCTCTGTAGGAGCAGTCAGTGCTCTTAACTGCTTAGTCATCTCTCCAGCACCTTAATTTTGAAAAAAAAAATGTAATTGAAGTTTTGCTGGAGCCTGGCTGAGCTACCTAGAATCATACCCTTGAAAGAGACTGACTCTTCTCCCTCCGAGTGCCCATGGGCTGCCAAAAGTTCCTCAGGTTGGGTTGGGGTTTCTTACCCACTTCCCGATGTCTATGCTGAGATTTTGTGTGGTGTGAGTTTGCCCAGGACTGTGCCTGCTGTTAGCACTGCTGTGAGCTTATGTGGTAGCTGGCCAGCTGTCTAGAACACTCCATCTCCTTGTGGTCTCCACCAGCTCTGCCCTTACGATCTCTCCCCACCCCTCTTCCACTGTGACCCCTGAGCCTTGGGAGGGAGGAGTTCGACATAGGTGTCCTGTTCAAGAACAAGAACTCTGCAGCCTCCTGCTCTCTGCACATGGACCAGTTCTAAGTTTCTGTGTTAATCGCCATCTGATGAGTAAGGAAACTTCTCTGGTGAGAGCTGAGCTATGTTATGAGTATAACGATAAGTCATTAGGAGTTAGTTTAATACTATAACTATTTAGTAGAAAAGTAGTATTGGGCTCTCCCATATGCCCTGTGACCCATCTCAGATTCCTTGGCCTGATATCAGTGTCAGTTATGGGCTCCATCCTCTGAAGCAGACCTTAAATCTAATTAGACAGTGGTTGGTTACTTGAATACTGTATGTACCACTAGGGCACAGGTGGGCACATCTCACTAGACCTATTGTTGTTGTTGTTGTTGTTGTTGTGTAGTTGTTTTGTTATTGTTCACAGGATTCACAGCTGGGTAAGGTTGGTGATTGTTTTTTCTTCTGGCTTTGACATCCATACCAGCTTGCATGATTTCCAGAGAACATTCTTTACTACAAATTCCTGAATTGTCTTTTCCCTTTTTGCTCTTGCCCAACCACCTCACTGGGGACCTTATAATGAAAAATCCAAGGACATATTAAAACCTAAAGAATTGATTATATGCAGCTTCTTGTAAAACTCCAGGAAAAGCAGGCCCAGGCAACCCACCACACTGTAGCCCCTGAAGTTGGACACTCCACCAAGCCACATTCTCAGAAACACTACCTACTAAAACAAAAGACCACCTTTAAAAACGTAACTATAAAGCTGGGCACGGTGGCACATGCCTTTGATCATAGCAGCACTTAGGAAGCAGAGACAGGCAGATCTCAGTAGGCCTGAGGCCGGCTTGGTCTACATCACCTGGGACTACAGCGACACTATCTCACAAAACAAAACAAAAACTGTAGTCTTCACAGGTTTTATTTCATCAAAGGAATGTAGCAGGATAGATGAACAGAAATGGTGAAACCTGTTCTCTCAATTTCTGTCAGACCTTCCTCATAAACTGCAGCTCTCAAACCCTAAACAAAGATTCCCTACCTTTCCAACAGTCTTTCACCTCTGGCTCTGTCCATTTCCAGATCTATTTTTTCCCTTCTCCCAGAGAATGAGTTTATTTTGTTAAATGATAATTACAGAAGGCCATTGTTTGGGTCTAAGCTACTAGACTAAGCCCCAACAGATCAGACTAAAAAATCAAAATGCAGGGCTGGAGAGATGGCTCAGCAGTTAAGAGCTCTGACTGCTCTTGCAGAGGACCTGGGTTCGATTCCCAGCACCCATGTGGTGACTAAGAACCGTCTTTGACTCCAGTTCCAGGGGAATCCGACACCCTCTTCTGACCTCCACAGCATTGCATGACACGGATGCACCAACCTACATGCAGACAGTACACTCATACACATAAAATAAATAAATAAATAAATAAATAAATAAATAAATAAATAAATAAGCTACAGTTCCAGATCACCAAACAAAGAGACCAGGAAAATAAGACAAAGCAAGTTTCCCAAAGACCAAGTGGCATGACAGCAGAGTCCTCTGCTTTAACCTTCCCATCATTTAATCATTTAATTCTTAGAAACAGTAACCTGAAGAAGCCCACTGTCAACGCTTCAGCTTTGCTTCTATTGCTGTCCTCCCATGCTTCAGATGAAGTGACTCTGAAATGACCAGCCCGTTCTTTGTTCCTTGTCTTGCTCCTCAGCCTTCCTATGTCTACAAAACTAGTCTCCTCATCTCAGCTCTTTTGAATATTTAATTTTTTATTATTAGTTTTTAAAGTTAGTAGTTAAAGTAATGGCTTCCTCACGGCATCTCATAATCATCCTCGTCCCACCCTCTCTGTCCCACCTTTCCCCTACTTCCTAGCCCCCTTCCTCGCCTACTTCCTGGCTCCCTTCTGCTTTCATGAAATACTTATTACTTTTCATGGAGCGAAGAGTTAGTTGCCCAATTCCAGAATGACAAAGTAAAGCCAATTAATATCTTTAAAACTCAACTCTTACAGTATTTCCCTTTAACCGTTTTTACCGTTTCTAGCATCACTCTCACAGCTCTCCTGTTGCTTGTCCTTCTCTTGTTCAGATTTGGGAGGGGATGAGATGCAGAGGAAACTGCCCAATGGCAAGACTACAGCTTCCTTCTTGGAACAGATGGAGAGTGGGGTCTGGTTGCCTTGCATGTGGCACCCATGTGATCTCTGAAGATCACAGGACAGAGACGTGGGGGAAGGAATGGAAGTAGCTAACCTTCACACTTCTTAGGAAGTAGCTCTCAAATGAGATTTACATTTAAGCTCTACCAATTCCATTTCCAGGAAAACATAGTTCTTAAAATTAAAGCCCAATTGAGTTTGATTAGAGGTGGTTTTGACTGTGCAAGGCTTGACATTTCCCATCACACAGAGAAAATGAATAGTGTCTCCATGCAAGGAAGGGCTCCTGGCACTCACTAAGTGGAGCTCTCTCCTTGAGAACACAGCAGTACAGAACCTCTGCTCTGCAGAACACCTTCTTGCTTGACACATCCAGAATACTCAAGAAAAAAAGTTCTTCCAGCCCCTAACCTGCCAGCTGTCTTACAATACTTGATAAGAAATGTTGGCTTTATTTTTTTTTTTAATGATTTTAGGCTGAGGGTGTATCTCAGAAGCGGAGGGCTTGCTTAGCTTTTAATATTTTGTTATTTTTATTTTATGTGTACAAGTGTATTGCCTGACTGTATGTAAATGCAACAGTGTTGTGCAGTGCCCATGGAGATCACAAGAGGGAGTTGGATCCCCCAGAACTGGAGTTATGGATGATTGTTAGCTGCCATGTGGGTGCTGGGAATCAAACCCAGGTCCTCTGCAAGAACATCCAGTGCTCTTAACCACTGAGTCATCTCTCTAGCCCTACAAGACAATTTTTTTAATTCTTTTTGAGACAAGGAAGGTCAGTCCAGACCGCCCTTCAACTCCTGCTGCTACCTCTTCCTAAGTACTGGGATTGTAGACATACACTAACATTCCTGGATGTAATCTCTATTTTTTTTAAAAAAAAAGGTAACTAACAAGGAGAAATCAAGCTGTGCTGACCTCAGAGCTTCATCTCTACTGGCTTTCAGTGTTGGAATTGTGCTTAAGGTCTACTTCATAGGATACAGCCCATAGCTGATACTGATATCAGGCCTAGGAACCTGAAGCTAGAGTGGTCACAGGGCATATGGGAGAACCTAATACTAGTTTTCTACTAAATAGCTATAGTATTAAACTGACTCCTAATGACTTCTGTTATACTCTCGCAGATTAATGCATATCTCAGCTCTCACCAGAAAAGCTTCCTTATGCAGCAGATGGTGCTTAACACAGAAACCCACAGCTGGCCAATGTGCAGGGTTCTTATCCCTGAAAGGACACCCATATCAAACCTCTACCTCCCAAGGCTCAGGCATCATTGTGGACGAAGAGGCAGAAAGAGCCAGAGGGGGTGGACGACCACAAGGAAAGAGCAAAAAATGGCAAACAAGATGACATCAATTAACCAATGTCTGCACAGCAAAGACAATAGTGAAGAGTAAAGAGATGACCAAAAGAAC
The DNA here is from genome assembly GCA_009823505.1 of Rhizomys pruinosus. Taxonomy (NCBI): domain Eukaryota; kingdom Metazoa; phylum Chordata; class Mammalia; order Rodentia; family Spalacidae; genus Rhizomys; species Rhizomys pruinosus. Next base: position 520,740 of record VZQC01013953.1, on the reverse strand, counting down.
AGTTATTCACACAGCAAGGGATTTACCATCCAGAATCCATAGAAAACTAAAAAACAAAGAACAAACAATTCGATTAACAAATAAAATCACTGCATGCTTTTCAAAGCCCATGAATACATGAAAAATATTCAACATCTTTAGCGATTAAAAACACACAGTCAGAATGACTACCATCAGGAAAACAAAGACAACAAATGCTCCTAAGGGTTCAGAAGGAAAAACCTTCATGTGCTGCTGGTAGAAATGTAAGTTAGCATAGCCACCGTGGAAATCAGTACAGAGACTCCTCCAAAACTCAAACTACCTACCATGATGCAGGCATACTGCTCTTGTATAGATTTCCTACACCAGAAAGAATCAAAGTCAACATACTGCTGGGAACATACTATAATCTAAAGCCTTGGAAGCTGAAGCAAGAGTATTTGTTGCAAGTTCAAGGCCATAATAGGCTTATGTAGCAAGACTCTATCTCACACAAGCAAACAGAAACTCAGCATACAACAGAAACTACTGTAGGCCTATTTCATTGTGGCACAATAGCCACGATAGAGAACCGGCCTAGGCATTCATCAGTGGATGAATGATAAAGAAATCAAGGTATGTGTACAATCAACTTCTACTCCTCCAGAAAACAAAATATCACTAGAGATCATAATAAGCAATGTGGAATCTATATTTAAAACAGAGAGAAAAGAGAGAGATTAAGAAAGAGAAAGGGGGTAAGAGAGGGAAATAAATTAGCATCATGGGATGAATATTACCAAAGTAGACTACATGCACACACAAAAATGGCACAATGAAACCCGTTATTTTGCACAGTTAATATGTGTTGTTTTTTTGAGACAGGGTTTCCCAGTAATCCCAGCTGGTCTGGAACTTGTTATATAGACCGGTTAGCCCCAGCTGTCCCAAAACTCACTATGTAGACCAGGCTGGCCTTGAACTTACAGAGATCCTCCTGCCTCTGCCTCCCAAGTGCTGGGACTAAAGGCGTGCAGCCACCCCACCCAGCTTTTAGATATTAAGTTTTAAAAGGAAGCTCCTTCCTATGATCCTAGCACTGCAAGTCGGAGTCTCCCTGTCCAAAATGAGCCGCAGGGTAACCCAGACACAGCTCTACTGTCTTAGCGAACAGGAGCCTCTGCTACCAGACTGTGTTCTTCATCTCATAATCCAAAGAATAGTAACAGTCAAGACTTGGTATGAGAGGCAGCCAGGCCCTAGGGTGATAAACACCACTCTGGGGTCAGACTCCATGACACCAAATTTGTGGCTCAGCTTCTTCTCCGGGCTCCAGCCTCCTCTTTATAAATTGAAGGTGAGGGTAGCCTTCCTTTGCAAGAATTCTGGAAAGCTTCAACAAGTTTGCACACACAGCATTTATACGCTGTCTGCCTGGCATGCAGTAAATGTTCAGAAAGCCTCACCTTTCAGCATCACTGGCACTTTTATCAGTTTTATTTTTATTTAGTTTTATTTATTATTGCTGTGTGTGTGTGTGTGTGTGTGTGTGTGTGTGTGTGTGTGTCAAGGCACCAGTGTGGAAATCAGAGCACTACTACTTTGGGAGTAGCTCTCTCCTTCCACCAGGTGCTCAGGTCGTCAGACCTGCTAGGCAAGTACTTTTACCCAATTCAGCCCTTCACGACATCTTTGAAAATAAATATTTGATGTACACTACAGAGCATCTTATCTTCCAGGGTTTTTTCCATAACTGTGATGTCCACTTTTGGGCTCAGATATATAGATTTATGTTATCCTGTTTGGTAAGAATGCCCTCAATTCTATTTAATTGAAAGTTCTATTAAAAAGTAGATATTTTAAAATATGCCTTCTCAATGTTTAAGTGATTAATTACAGATTTTTTTTTCCACAGAGGTATAAATATGTATGATTTCTGGGCATGGTGGCACATCTTTAATCCCAGCACTCGAGGGATAGGGGCAGGCAGATCTCTGTGAGTTCAAGGCCAGCCTAGTCTACATTGTGAGTTAGTTCCAGGCCAGCTGGGGCTACAGGGAGACCCTGTCTCAAAAAGAGCAAAAATAAAATAAATAAATAAATAAATAAATAAATAAATAAATAAATATAATTATATTAATAAATTTCTTGATGTTAAACTTTTAAATTCTAGAATATACTTTTAATTTTTTAAGGCAGTTTCCTAGGCCCATCATCCACTGGGAGATAAAGAAATCTGCACTTTGGGCCAGCATTGCAGAGTCTAAGCCTGCAGGTCAGACATCAGAAGGTGAGAACAAGTACAAGACAGGGCTTTGGGAACTAAGTGCTAAACAGATGGTGGTTGTGTTTTGGAAACAAATTGTTTTGCCTCAAATGTTAGTGCTATATCAAAATAAGGAAAAAAAAATGTGTTCAAGCACAGCTAGAAACAAAAAGCTATTACTCTAATTTGACCAGACGAATGAAAACCACAAGTTCTCTAGAGTCAAATGATTTAACAAAGATTAAGATCAATGTCTAGCCAGGCATGGTGGTGTTCACCTTTAATCCTAGCACTCAGAAGGCAGAGGCAAGCAGGTCTCTGTGAGATCAAGGCCAGCCTGGTCTACATAGCAAGTTCCAGGCTAGCTAGGGCTACAGGGAGACCCTGTCTCAAAAAAGCATAACAAAACAAAAAAGTACTCCAGGCTTGCAGTCAAATAGTCTGTGGTTCCGAATTTTGTATCCTATTCTGTGTGTTAGTGAACATTTGTCTCGCTTCTCTGAATCTCAATTTGCTCATTTGTAAATAAGTATAAAATATATAAAATATAAAAAAATAAAATATCTACTCTAAAGGACAGTTATTAATACTAAATGACAATGCAGGCCAAGTCCTTAGCCTAGGGTCTGGAACCCAGCAAGAGCAGCTTCTGCTTGGAAGCTGTCACTCTTCTGCTGATGTGGGTGCAGGAGAGGTGCGGGGAGCTGACAACAGCCCAGCTTTATCCGTGGGTGAAAAACCCAAAAGACACCGAACTGAAAGGTACTGTACAATTTAATCCAGCTTAAGAATTTTTGAGCTCTCACCATAACTGTCCACAGGTATGTGAACTTATAATCGTCCACAGGTATATAAACTCACAATGAGTGGACACCACAGCCCCTTCCCAGAGCTAAAAGTTAATGGACATAGTTATTTGCTCAGCAACTTCTGCTTACTGTGGACTTTTTTTTTTTTTTTTTTTTTTTTTTTTTTTTTTTTGTTTGGTCTTTTTGAGACCAGGTGTCTCCCTGTAGTCCCAGCTGCCTGGCTCACTTTGTAGACCAGGCTGGCCTTGAACTCACAGAGATCCGCCTTCCTCTGCCTCCCAAGGGCTAGGATTAAAGGCATGTGCCACCATGCCCGGCATAGCATAATACTATTTAAACATAGAATTCTCTTTCCTTAGTATTAATTAAGCTTGTTCAGAAAATTCCTACCAAATGGAAAAAAGAATTTTTCTTTACACAAAGATAAAACATCCTCCAGAGGTTAAATGTTAGGTGAAATGCTAGGTAAAGATTCTGCAAAGGGTGCCATTTTCAAGCTTGAAAAATGACATGTAATTTTTTTATTTGTGCGTGTGCCTGTGTGTGTGTCTGTGTGTGTCTGTGTGTATGTGTGTGTGTTTGGAGAGATAGCCTTCTCTAAAACCCACACACAATTTTTTTTAAGGTGTGTGCCACCACGCCCGGCCCAAGATGGTTCTAAGCTGCCATGTGGGTGCTGGGAATTGAACGCGAGTCCTCTGAAAGAGCAGTCGGCCTGAGCCGTCTCTCCAGCCCCCACCACCACCACCATCACCACACACAAATTCTAAAATTGAGTGCCTCCAGAATAAAAAGGAGTCGGCCTGCATTCGAAAGGAGCAAGCAAAAAAAATCTCTTATGCGTGAGTCCTGGGCGATCTTGAACAGCCTCTGCCCCCGCCCCGCCCCTCTCCCCCCCCCTCCCCCCCGCCCCGCCCCGCTCCCCCCCCCCCCTCCCCGCACTGGCCTCCCGGGATCAACCTGAGCAGAAGCTTGCCCGGCTGGCAGGGCCAACGGACTGGGGCACTCTGCAACTGGGGCACTCTGCAGTCTAGGCAGAGTAGGAAAGAAAACAAGTGCCTGGGTGATTGTGCTAGCATCCCAGGCTACCTGCAGTTCCTGTGGAAAGTGCCAGCCGGATAGTGCAGGCTAACCCAGCTGGAAGAGACGCTGAAGCGTACTGGCAGAGAGCGACTGTGTCCCTCTCGCTCCCTTCGCCTGGCTCCCAGCGTAGTGTAGTGCGCTCCTGGAAAGATCTCAGGACACCTGCTGCACGCGGCCAACTTGGGCAATGATCCACCTTTGCCCTCCATTTCGATGAGGTGCCCAGGAGGGGCGGATAAAAACTTTAATAGCTATTCTAATGTTTTCATTACCCAACAGAAATACAAAATAAAGTAAAGCTGGATTGTGAGGTAATTCACAAGGCAAATCTTGTGCTCTGCCGATGATACGAACTTGAGATTCTGTCTCCTGGTGTCTAAGCATTTGTTGCCCAAGATACTTTCCTTTTATTTATTTATTTTTTTTTTTGAGACAGGGTCTCCTGGAACTCACTATATAGACCAGGCTGGCCTTGAACGCACAGAGATCTGCCTGCCCCTGACTCTGCATGCAATGCCACATCCTGCCATACTTTATGGAATGAATATTTTTTAAATAAAAGGAAGAAGGAAAGAAAGGAGGGAAGGAGGGAGGGAGGAACGGAGGAAGGAAAGGAAAGAGGACAGGGTTCACTTCTAAGAGGAATGGCACAAAATTTTTGTTTCACATTTTTGCATTTTCCCAGGAAACCACCCTTTCCCTGATTTCTCAGCAAACAAAGCACTTGAGCACCTGCAAGAAACGGAGCCATCTCTTCCTTCGTGAGGGACAGTGACTTTCTTTATTAGCCTATACAGACATTGGTGCCATGGAGAATCTTGCATTTGAAATCTCTAAAGGAGGGCTAACCATGCCTTTTGAAGGTCTGACTTGGAAACAAATAAATCTTGAAAGTGATCTAAAGGCTTATAAGTGAACTGTTTTTTTAATTTTTTAATTAATTTTATTTCTGTATGTGTGTAAATGTACTGTCTGCATGCAAGTCTGTGCACCCGTGTCGTGCAATGCCGCGGAGGTCAGAAGAGGGTGTCGGATTCCCCTGGAACTGGAGTTCTCCTGGAATTGGAGTTTCAGATGGTTCTTGGCTGCCATGTGGGTGCTGGGGATCGAACCCGGGTCCTCTGTAAGAGCGGCTGGCGCTCTTAACCGCTAGGCCATCTCTCCAGCCCCATAAGTGAACTTTTAAAAATGTATCGCGTTGTGTTCCACACACATGGAGGATCTTGCTTCACCTATGATCCATGCTTTTGTTTTCTGGAAAGAGCTTGAGGATGGTGAAGGATCTGCACAAGATAATATCAAATGCCAGCACAGCCTCCATTAAGAACAAAGCCTCTAAAAGACTGTGACTTGGAATGAAATCTACAGGCTAGAAACAGAGGCAGGCTGGCCCAGAAGCCCACATCCAAATATCAGCCACCAGTGGTAAAGCTCCACAGAAGAGTCACTACACCATCCCTCCACTCACGTCCACTTGGCGAAGATACCAAAGGGCGTTATGTCTACACTGAGAATTGCATTTGGAAGTCCTTCCTTGCTGGGTTGTTTTTGTTGTTGTTTGTTTGTTTTGTTTGTTTGGTTTTTTTTTTTTTTTTTTTTTGGTCTTTTTGAGACAGGGGTCTCCCTTTAGTCCCAGCTGGCCTGGAGCTCTCGCTGTAGACCAGACTGGCCTTGAACTCACAGAGATCCGCCTGCCTCTGCCTCCTGAGTGTTGGGATTAAAGACATGAGCCACCACACCCAGCCAGTGATTTCTTTTGCTTCTTCCCAAATGCTAGCCTGAAGGGTCAGAAAAAAGACACCCCCCCCAAAAAAAAGACACCCCCCCAAAAGAAAGGAAGCAAAGTTGGGGTTAACAAGGTAGTTCAGGGGGTAAAAGTGCTTGCCATCAAGTCCATCCTTAGAACCCACATGGTAGAAAGGATAGAACCAATTCCTGCAAGTTGTCCTCTGACCTTCACACACGTGCCCTGACTTGCATGCATCCACACACATACACATACGTACACAAATAAAGTAATAATAAGAAGCAAGGTTGGGGCTGGAGAGATGGCCTAGCGGTTAAGAGCGCCAACTGCTCTTGCAGAGGACCCGAGTTTGATTCCCAGCACCCACATGCCGGCTGAGAACAGTCTTTAACTCCAGTTCCAGGGGAATCTGATACCCTTTTCTGACCTCCAAGGCATTGCACGACATGGGTGCACAAACCTACATGCAGACAGTACATTCATACACATAAAAAAAATAAATGAAATTTTTAAAAAAAATAAGCAAGGTTGATATTTTCTCTCCAACCTTGAGCTTGATGGTTCTACTATCCAGGCTATTAGATTCATACCAGGAAAAACTCCCACAGATACTCTTTTCCTGAAGCAATGTAAGCAAACTCAAGAGGGGAAAAGGTCTAGAGTTTCGTTCTCCAAGGACCATCCTCTATTTTTGAAGTTGCGTACAGCTGGCTGCAGCTGAAAATGCTGTATCTGTGCAGTCAGCTTCTGAGTTCAGCCCCGAGGACAAGACTTTGGTTTCAAATATGGCATTGATTAATGATTGGAGAAATTTCAATCAGAGGTAAAAGTTCTAAATTCTCTTTTGTGAGTTCTATTTTAGAGGTCTAGTAACTCCTTTGAGATGTAAGATAAAACAAAACTGACTTTGATTTGTTTCACATACTGCTCTGGTCTTCTCCCTACCCTTGAAGCCCTGTGCCCTGGAAACATCCGTCACCAGCAAATCTTTACAGACTCTGTTCCAGGATCTGGTCCCGCTCTGGGGAGGACCATGGCCCCAAAGCAAAGCATGCCTCCTGGGGTTTCTCTGCTTCAATCTGATGAGAATTCATCCAAGGATGTCTGGTATATACCATGGATTTTATTTAGATCAATTTTCCTCTTTCCTGTATGAAATATACAACAGTGAGGCCAAAGGCATTTTCAAAGAACATGTCTGTTTCTTGTTGCAAGATAATCTCTCACAAAGTAAAAGTACCACCCAAGGCTGAGACCATGGCTGATGAGCAGCATATTGTGATAGAGGAAATAAGCCATCTCTCTCCCTTCCACAAAGATGTGAGCCTCTCAGAACATTATGAAATGATTTGGTTTTCCAATACATTATCACGAATTAGAGAGATTGGTTATGGACTTAATTACGCTTTTCTAAAAAATGTTTTTAGTCTGCTCTCAAACATTTTGAAGTGGACCTTGATTATAGTTACCAAATTGTATGTAAGTGCATTGCCCTCCCCACACAAGGGTCACAGGTGGAACGTAGCAGAGCTGAAATGAAGGGTAATGGAAAAATCCACTACTTGTGTTTGCTACTTAAATGTCATGGCTGGGTAAATGGATTTCTCTACTTCCTAGGACTCGCTTCTACTACATTAGTCTGGCAGCAATTAGAGAGGAGAGGTTGCTCTGGAAATTGGCTTGGCCAACCATGTGGTTCATCTTTTTATTGTGCAAAACAGAAAAAATTGCTTCTAATCAATCCACTTCAACTTTTAGTCTAAAAATTATTTACCATCCCCTCAGCTAAAAGTACCAAAGAAATATTCCATCTGAATTAACGGAGGGGAGGAGGGATTTACGTCAATCAGCTGATTGCGATTATGGCGCAGAATCTTACTATGGGGACAAGAAAGAGACTGCATTACAACCAATGTCCTTGCCAAACTGATGAATGCTTTTAGGATAATTAATCCTCATTTCAAGTATAATTGGACTCTTACTGACTAAACCAGAAGTGTACTGCTTCATGGCCCTAACACTCAAGAGATAGGTTTCCTTCCCAGTAGGACATTATTAATTTTGAACTTGTAATGTTTGCATTTCATTCATACATTTTAATCGATCCCTCTGCCTTGCAACTGACTTAGGATGTAACATTTTGCGAGCTTAAATGAAAATTTATTATTATTTATTTGTTTCAAAAGCATGGGTTAACAGGAAGTTTTTCCTTCTTTCCTGTTGGCCTGTCAGTGCAGGAAAATGGTTTTAAAAATCTAATGACTGAGTTACACTTTCAGTGTGATGACAAATTTCAGATAGTAGAAATTAAACATTTGCTAAAATCTGAGAAAATAAAACTACCTGCAAATTACAAGAGTAGACAACTTAAAATCATGCTTAACACAGCCGGCTTCATTAAGGAATTACCCCAGGACAAGCAACTAGGCCTGGTGGAAGGACCAGGAGAGACAGCCATGCAGGAGTGGCCCCTGAGGTCAGGAAGCCTGAGCTGGGCATTTAGGTGTTGCGGCTAGAGAAACCCTGGCTATGTTTGAGCAGAAGGAGCTCCCTCAAAACTCCCAGTCAGGTAAATATTGTCTGGCTCTCCAACACCCAAGATGATCTTTGCAGCAAGAGTGTGGATTTTTAAACAAATAAACTCCGCAGATAAGAATAGAAGGTGTGTGAACATTTTTAAAAAATCAAGTTCTAATCATTCTTACCAGCTAAACCCAAATCATTTCTGTATGTGATCTATTGTCTATTGTCTATCATCTATCATCTAAGTACCTATCATCTATCATCTATCATCTATTATCTACCATCTAAGTATCTATCATCTATCATCTATTATCTATCATCTAATTATCTATCATCTATCCATCTATCATCTATTTATATCAGTTGTTTAAACAGTAGTTCACCTTTTAATGCATGTTAATCAACAACAGGGTCTTAGGCAGTACCCGATGACAACGCTGTGTATTCTTTGGTGCAGGATTTGCATACGAGGCACCCATTTCAAAAGAAGCCCCTTAACCTTTATAAAAACAAACAGATCTCTGTTGGTGACACCCCTTTGTATGCTCTTCCTCCCGTACCCCACTGACTGCTTTTCACCAACATGGAGGAAGGGCAGCTGGCTTTTGCTTTGAGTTTGCTCTCTACTGTTGTTCTCAGTTCACGTCTCATTACCAGGACCACACATACTATTAATATTCATAAAGCTTCCTATCTCTTCAAGTTAAGAGGCTGTAGCTGAAATGGACTTAGTATTCATGATACATGTGAGCCTGCCAGATCCACAGTAGCCAATGGAACGGTGCTGGATAGCTTTTGTGTCAACTTGACACACCTGGGTTGATGAGCCTCAACTGGGAAATTTCCTCAATTGGCTGGCCTGTGGCCACATCTGTGAAGTATTGTCTCAATTGCTGATGTGGGAGGACCCAGCCCACTGTGGGTGGTGCCACCCCTGGGCAGGTTGTTATATATTCTATAAGAAAGCAGGCTGGGCATGGGCCAGGAGAGTAAGCCACTAAGTAGCATTCCTCTATGGCCTGTGCTTCAGCTCCTGCCTCCAGGTTCCTGCCCTGAGTTCCTACCTTGGGCTCCTTCAGTGATGAACTGTGAGCCAGGAGATGTGAGCCAAATAAACCCTTTCCTCCCCAGGATGGTTTTGGTCAGAGTGTTTTGTCACAGCAATGGAGAAGCGAACTAGAAGAGGAATGGTAGCATCCTGTGGAACCCCAGCACCCTGAAGAACCACAGCACCCTATCACTTCGGCTGTAAAGGGTTTTTATTCAGAAGCCCCAGCTGGCTTGGAACTCACTATGTAGAACAGGCTGGCCTTGAACTCACAGAGATCTGCCTGCCTCTGCCTCCAAAATGCTGGGATTAAAGGCATGAGCCACCACACCCACCCTAAGAGGGTTCTTAGCCACCATGTGGGTGCTGGGAATCAAACCTGGATCCTCTGCAAGAGCAGCCAGTGCTCTTAACTGCTGAGCCATCTTTCCAGCCCTGTAAGGGGTTTTTATTCAGAAGCCCCAGCTGGCTTAGAACTCACTAGGTAGACCAGGCTGGCCTTGAATTCACAGAGATCAGCCTGCCTCTGCCTCCTGAGTGCTGGGATTAAAGGTGTGCATCACCACACTCGGCCCAACTTTGCTTCTTAATTAGCAGTTCACCCAAATAAATACAATCAACTCTACTCTTGACACTTTAAGAAATATACTTTTTAAAACAATAGGTATACCAGTTTTAAAATAATAGATAAATGGGCTGGAGAAATGGATGCTCTTGCAGAGGACCTGGGTTTGGTCCCCAGCACCCGCATGGTGGCTAAAAATTTTCTGTAACTCCAGTTCCAGGAAATCTAGTGCCCTATTCTGGCTTCTGTGGACACTGCATGCACACAATGCACATACATGCATACATGCAAGCAAGTGCTCATCACAAAATAATCTTTAAAAATAAATAGTGCTGGAGAGATGGTTCAGCGGTTAAGAGTGCCGACTGCTCTTGCAGAGGACCCGGGTTCGATTCCCAGCACCCACATGGTGGCTAAGAACCGTCTTTAATTCCAGTTCCAGGGGAATCTGACACTCTCTTCTGACCTCCTCAGCATTGCATGACACGGGTGCACCAACTACCTACATGCAGACAGTACATTCACACACAAAAAATAATAATAATTAATTAATTAAAATATATAAAAATAAAATAAATATCAAACTAAAGAGATGGCTCAGCAGTTAAGAGCATTGGCTGCCCTTGCAGAGCACCCAGGTTCAAATCCCAGCACCCACACAGCATCTAACAACCATCTGTAACTTCAGTTCTAGGGGATCTGATGCCCTCTTCTGGCCTTCACAGACACTGCAGAATGTGGGGACACTTACCTACAGGTAGGCAATACATTCATACACATAAAATAAAATAATAAAATATTTTAATAATAACAAATAATAGTAGACAAAAACTAAACATTAAGCCTCCTCTTGAGTGGGTTGAACTTACGTGACTTACAAACTGCATTGTTTCCACAAAATCATTTTTTTTTTTTTTGGTCTTTTCGAGACAGGGTCTCCCTGTAGCCCCAGCTGTCCTGGAACTCACTCTGTAGACCAGGCTGGCCTTGAACTCACAAAGATCCACCTGCCTCTGCCTCCCAACTGCTAGGATTAAAGGCGTGCGCCATCACGCCCGGCTCCACAAAATCATTTTTATAAGGTGAGGAACACATGCTTAGGAAGATTTATGATACTACAGGTATATTTTTTCTCCTCATTTAATTTACTCTAATGGTATTCAATAACTACCAGAAACTCTGCCAATAAAGAAAATGTGGAGTGCAAATACTGTGGAATAACATTCAGTCATAAAAAATAAGGACATAGATGGAATCAGGGATCATTATGTTAGGTGAAATAAGCCAGGTGCGGAAAGACACGTTCTGCACAATCTCACTCACACACAGACCCTAAGAAGGTTGATCTCGCAGCAGCTACCACAGACTGCGGGGGAGAGAAGACTGGGGAGAGGCTGAACAGTAGGTTGGTTCCAAATCCCAGCTGGCTTACCTCCAGAAGCCCTGGCGTGCTGTTGCCCAGGAGGTGACTATAGACAGTAACAGTGTGCTGTATACTTCAAACACCTGGAGAAGCAGAGTTTAAAAGTTCTCATCATAAAGAAATAACTGTTTTAGGAGATGGATGTGCTTATTCTGACTTGAATACACTGTGTACATGTAACAAGATGCTGTGCTAGCCTAGAAATAATATGCTTTTATGTTTTATGTATCTGTTAAAATGACAAACCCCATTTAAAGTTTAAAATAAGGGACTAGGGAGATGGCTCAGTTGGTAAGACGTGAGTTCAGATTCCCAGCACCTACGTAAAAGCTGGATGCAGCATGTCTCAGTAAGACCAGTGCTGGGGTGGTGGGACAGAGACGGGTCCTTGGGGCCTGGGGCCAGCTAGTCTAATCTATTAGTGAGCCTCTAACTCAGTGAGAGACCCTGTCTGAAAAAAATAACGTGGGAAGTAACTAGGGAAGACAGCCAACATGGACAACTGGCCTACACACACACACACACACACACACACACACACACACACACACACACTTTAAAGAAAAACCTTCACTACAGGAGACATTGCTACTGGCTACTGTGAACAAAAACCTAATAGCTCACCTCTGCTGTGATTGAGTTAAAAGCAGGTAGGGGGGCTGGAGAGATGGCCTAGCGGTTAAGAGCGTCGACGTTCTTGCAGAGGACCCGGGTTCGATCCCCGGCACCGACATGGCAGCTGAGAACCGTCTGTAACTCCAATTCCAGGAGAACTACAGTTCCAGGGGAATCCGAGACCCTCTTCTGACTTCCAACACATTGCATGACACGGGTGCACAAACCTACATGCAGACAGTACATTCATACACATAAAATAATTAATTAATAATTAATTAATTAATTTTTAAAAAGCAGGTAGCAAGCAAGGGGAGAAACAGCTAGGCAAAGAGCACGCAGTGAGGGATGTTCCTCTGAGAACACAAACAAACAGTTGTGTCGAAGGTCACAAGTTCTTGGTGGCGGCACCTGGAGGATGTTGAACGTGGAAGACAAGGACACAGCAGCTCTCGCATCTGGATATCTGGACCACATCACAAGCAGCTCCTGTCTTAGGACTGAGGCACAGACCAGAGCTGATGGAAGACAGTGGGGGGGATTGTTGTTTGAGGGATCCCCTAGCTGGGGATGACACAAGACAAAGGGGTGTGCAGCTGTGTGTGTGGAGAGCCACAGCCAGGCACTGGGGCCGAGCTGTGGTCACGCAAAGGGATCTGAAATTTATACTCGGCTGGCCAAGCCATGGCACACCTCTAACCCACTTGTAGATGGAGGCGGAAGGATTTCCATGAGTTTAAAAGTTATCGTGAAGCAGGGGAGACGCCATAACGCGCCAGGCCAGGATCGAAAGGTTATTCCTGGACAAACTGTCAGCCCATGAAAGGAAACAGCCAGAATTGACCAGAGTCCAAGTCAACAGCTCCAGAGAGAGTGGACTGTTTTATCTCTCATCCACCTGTGCCCCTTTTCTAAGCCTAGGGAACAACCTGCGGAAGAGGGGGCGTGGTAGAATGTAAGGGCTGCGATTGGGGTGAATGGTGAAACTACAGCAATGTAGTCTGGACACTCATTTGATCAACTTGATTGAACAAACAACCTGTCACCCCCCACTGGATGGTGGGGCTGTAGGTGTTTGGGCACAACAGCCTGCAGATAGGTTTTGCATGAAGGATGCTTGTACTCATGGATTATCACTTATAGCTAAAAATGAAAAAAAAAACTGGGAGGAAGAGGAAAGATGCAGGACAGTTTGGCAGAATGCATGATCTGAGAAAGATGCAGGACAGTTATGGGGTGGGGGTGGGGGGGAGGGAAAGGAATAAAGCCTGAATGAATTGGAAAAATGTATGAAATGCACAAAGCATCAATAAAAACTAATTAAAAAAAAAAAATAAAAAAATAAAAAAAAAAAAAATAAAAGTTATCGTGAAAGACTGAATCAAAAAGGAAATGAAGATTTTGGCAGTGATCTGGAGCCCCTGGGTCTGAGCAGTCATTAAGGTTTGGGGAGTGTGACCATGATCGAGTTGTTTAATTTCCACATGCCTCTATTTATTATATAGAAAATTACAAAAGACTTGTTTCAGAGGTTTAACCTACATAATAAATGGAACAAAAATAAAATAAAATAAAGGTCTGGGGCTTCCACTTGTTTCTCCAAAACACCCTGGTGAGATTAATGCATTCCTTTTCTTGGGTGTGGTAACATGACAGTCCTAGGCCTGGTTTCTTCACATTCAGCCCAGTGCTTTAGGTCCTGAGACCCGCTTTAAAGATGCCCAGATGTTTCCAGGTTTGGCTTTGGTCTCTTTTCTATAAAACAATGAAGTCAGAGGCAATGGGGAAAAGGTTTAAGAACACAGGGGTCACGCCGGGCGTGGTGGCTCACGCCTTTAATCCTAGCACTTGGGAGGCAGAGGCAGGCGGATCTTTGTGGGTTCAAGGCCAGCCTGGTCTACAGAGAGAGTTCCAGGACAGCTGGGGCTACATGGAGACCCTGTCTTGAAAAGACCAAAAATAAAAAAAAAAAAAAAAAAAAGAACACGGGTCAGAATGCCACAAGCTGAGCTTAAGTTGCTTCTGCATGTAGCAGCTATGTGACTTTGAGAGAGATAATGAACCTCTCTGAACCTGGTCTATAAAATGCAGACAGCAAGTAGCATGTGGATTGGAGTATTTAGCCTAGTTCTCAACACATGGTGAGTACTCCAGAATGCTTGTTGCGGCTTCTGTTATCACACAGCAAAAGTCTACTTTGGACGAGGAGGACATCTGCCATGAGAAAGCACAACATGGCCAGTGTGAAACCACACCTGTTGTTGTGCCTTGATTTTTGTTTTGTTTTATTTTTATTTTGTTGTCTTTTTTTTGAGACAGGGTCTCCCTATAGCCCCAGCTGTCCTGGAACTCACTTTGTAGACCAGGCTGGACTTGAATTCCCAGAGATCTCCCTGCCTCTGTCTCCCAAGTGCTGGGATTAAAGACCCAAGGTGTACCACCATGCCCAACTTTATTTCTATTTTTGAGACAGTCTTGCTGCAGAGCCTGGCTGACCTGGAATTCGGTAGGCAGATCAGACAGGGTTTGAACTCTTGGCAACTTTCATGCTCCCGACTCCTGAGGTGGTACTGCAAGCTCATGCCACCACACCCAGCAACTCAAAGTCTTTCCTGCAAGGCAGAAATAAGTGACTGACTACATACAGTTCCCTGTTTCTCAAACTCCTTCATTTCCTCTTGGCTTCTAACCCTTCCCAATGTGCTGTGTACTCTAGAGAGATGTTGACTTTCAAACAAGCTAGGAGTAATTAAGAAAATAAGCTTCTGAAGGGGAAGTCATATTTGTGCATTCTGGGGCCAAATACTTTGCAAGTTTTCCACAAATGTATTTGAGGACTAGCTGCTTGAAGTGGATATATTAATCAGGCCACAGCTGTTAAAGCACTGGCTAATCTTGCAGAGGACCAGGGTTTGGTTCCCAGCACTCATATGACAGCTAACAACTGTCCATAACTCCAGTTCCAGAGGCTCTGATCCCCTCTTCTGACCTCTGTGGACATTGCACACCACACACATAAAATAAAAATAAATAAACAAAACTTTAATGTGGGGGCTGGAAAGATGGCTCCATGGTGAAGGGCACTGGCTGATCTTGCAGAGGACTGGGGTTCAATTCCTAGCATTCATGTGGCAGCTAACAACCATCCATAACTCCAGTTCCAGGGAAATCCAACACCTTCTTCTGGCCTCTATGGGCACTGCATGGCACAGTATACCCACACACTTATCCACGAAATAAAAATAATAAATAATTTTTTTAATCTTTTTGAGACAGGGTCTCCCCATAGCCTGGAAGCTGGCCTGGAACTTACTATGCATGCCAGGCTGACCTTGAACTCACAGAGATCCACCTGCCTCTGTCTCCCAGTTGCTGGGATTAAAGGCTTGTACCACCACATCCAGCATAAATAAAATTTTAATGTGTATATTGTTCCTTCAAATGAGATCAACTCCAACCCTTTGAAAAAAAGTCATACCACCTTCTTTAAACTGAGTTGTTCCCCCTGGTAACTTGTTCAGTCTGTGCATTCTGATTCTATCAAATGCATTTACAGAGTAAAATTACATGTAACTGGAGCCCTAGAGGAAAGGTAAATTTTATAAAGGAAAATAAAGACAATAAAGACAGAGGAGGAAAGATCATATGCACAGAAAAAGGAACAATAGATGATAAAGGAGAAGGAGCTGTATGGTACAAGCCTGATGATGGTACAGGCCCAGTGATGTGTGGCTTCTGAGTGTGCAGCCACCGCCATGGACAACATGCCATGTAATTAAGTCCTACAGATCGGTCCGGGAAGTCCAGGAAGACCCCGGTGACAAGCAGCTGCAGAAGGCAGGTCTGTGAGAACTATCCATGAAACAAGATATGTACTGTTACTATGTGTGCTCTGTCCCCTCAGCCACTGACCCTGGGTCTTTGCTTAGTCTGTGTCCAGATGCACAAGGCTGTAGCCAAGAGTGAAAGGGAGCTTGCTGCAGCTGATAAAGAAGTGGTTAGAGGGATCTAAACATGATTGAAATGTTCTGTGTGAAATGCACAACAATTCAATAAAAATGCTTTTTTTAAAAAAGAAGTGGTTAGATGGGTGGAGGCAACAGAGTGGGGAAGGAGGTGGGGGGAGGCTCCTCGGGTCTTGGTGCTCAGAGGCAAAGCTCCAGCGCTGCACTTGACAGTGTGTATTATCTTAACAAAGAGGATGCCCAGGAAGTGTGCCCTGTTCCCCAGCAATGTTATGTGCAGGTGCAGAGAGCATCCATGTTTTTAAATGTTTCGTCATATAGGTTTGCTTGAGCCCCAGAGTTTAATTTTAAAGGAAATTAGATTGGATCTAAATTATTGAAGTAAAGTGGAGAAGCATTTAAATAAAACTTAATAATTCACCTCAGAGTTCCCCAGACCATTAGTGCATCTTATTAGATGCATCAAGACCAGCTAGTTGGTGAATACTGACTAATAACACTCAAGGAGCCTTTGTACCAGTGGAAAGTTGGTCATGCTGATTAGAATTCCTTTCATCCGTCTTCCTCAATATGAACTGTTAATCCATCCTCTATGTCACTTTCAGAATTTGTTCTAAGACAAGGTGTGCTGAAAAATAGCAATAGCATACATTTGTGTGGTCAGACTTCACAGAAAACTCTCATGGTTCCTACTGTTTGCATTACATAGCTTCAGTAGTAAACCAGATCCCTCACTGTAAGTCACTAGACCACAGTGGCTGGATTCATGTATGTTCTCTTGGCACTGTTCATAATAAATAATACGTTTTGATGATGACACTTTTTTTTTTTTGGTCTTTTTGAGACAGTCTTCCTTTAGTCCAAGCTGGCCTGGAGCTCACTATATAATCCAGGCTGGCCTTGAACTCACAGAGATCCACCTGCCTCTGCCTCCCAAGTGCTGGGATTAAAGGCACACGCCATCAGGCTCCAATAATGACACTTTTTTTTAAAGATAATGATGAAACTGTTTTGTTTGTTTTGCTTTATTATGTATGATTACCAGGGCTAGTCTGGTCCCTCAGGGAGTAAAGCACTTAGCATACAAGCACAAGGATCTGAGTTGGGATCCCCAGACTGGGCCGGCTGCCTACCTATTATCCAGGCAGCTGAGTCAGGAATCCTCAGAGCTAGCGGACAAGACAAGCCTAAATGGCAAGTTCCTGGTTGGCTGAGAGACCCTGCCTCAGTATATAAGGTGGACACTCAGCATCAACTTCAGGTCTCCAAATACCCTCACACACATGTATAGCTACACACATACACACACATACACACACGCACACACACACACAAACACAAAATGTACCATAAGCAAAGCCTATGTCCACTCTGTTTATACTATACACTTTTTTGTCTTTTTTTGAGGCAGGGTCTCCCTGTAGCCCCAGCTAACCTAGAACTCACTAGGTAGCCCAGGCTGACCTTGAACTCACAGGGATTTGCCTGCCTCTGCCTCACAAGTGCTGGGATTAAAGGTAAGCCACCCCCACCCCTAATCCCCTACCCCCCTATCCCCCTACCCCTCCACCCCTCCCTGACCCCCAACCCTGGCCATACTGTAAATGTAAAAGACAATGACTCCAGGTAGGTATGATGCTATATGCCTGTTATCCCAACATAGGAAATGGCAACATGTTGAAAGTCAGACTGATCTGCATAGTGACTTTCAGGATAGCCAGGGCTACACAGTGAGACACTGTTTAAAAAAAATGTCCATAGATACATAGAAAGAATACTTATTATAATTGGACCAACCAAGCTAGGACAACTAAGGCTGTTCAATATATTTAATTCTATAATTTATACATATTAACAAATTTAATTATTTTGTCAAATAAGGAGCTACAAAAGTTACTTATTAGTTCTCTGGAACCAATCTGCCTTAAAAATTATTAAGATGTGTTTAACTGATACAGTTTGAACTGCGAAGGCAAGGCTGAGAGACTTGTATTTAAAACAGAGGCTTCCATAAAACAATTCAGGGTAATAGGATCCTTGTAAAGAGAAGAATAAATTACCTGCTTGGGAAAAGCTCTCAACTGAGGTGGAACCAGCTAGGGAAATTCACCCCTGCTGCACACTATCCGTGCCTAGGATAGCAGTCCCCCAAGTGTGTACAAACCCAAGTAAGTTAGACTTCTTTATCCATGGATAAAGTATTTTTTATTATTACTAAAATATAATTTATTAAAGATAATGCTCAGGCTGGTGATGCAGTTCAGTAGTAGATCACTTCCAAGCATATGTAAGGCACTGGGCTCTCTCAGCATTAGGAGAAAAAGAAGGAGAGGAGAAGAGAGGAGGAGGAGGAGGAGGAGGAGGAGGAGGAGGAGGAGAAAGTCATTACAAAATGCTTATAAAAAGATAGCACAGAGCCGGGCCTGGTGGCGCACGCCTTTAATCCTAGCACTTGGGAAGCAGAGGCAGGCGGATCTTTGTGAGTTCAAGGCCAGCCTGGTCTACAAAGTGAGTTCCAGGACAGCTAGGACTATAAGGAGACCCTGTCTTGAAAAGACAAAAAAAAAGATAGCACAACCTTTAGTGTAACATTGCTAAGGAAATGTGAAAATGCAGGGAATGAGGATGTGGCTCAGCGGGAGAATTCTTGCTTGGTAAATCACAGGGCTTTGTGTATTATTTCTGCCCTAGATTAGAAGCAGAAGAAAGAAATGCTGGCACATGCCTATAACCCCCGCACCCGGAAGGCAGAGGCAAGATTGAGAATTTGAAGCTAGCCTGAGACGCATAGACCATTTAAAGCAGAACACTTGCCTGCCATGTTTAAAGCCCTGGGTTCTATCCCCAGCATGGACAAAATAAAAAACTCTGAGAAACTATGCTGCTCTCACCTTTGATGACTCCGCTAGCTGTGGGAGCTGTCAGCCGTTTTTACAGAGGTGGCCAGCAGGGGAGAAGTCCAGGGTAGAACTGCTGCAAAGGCCAAAGCCAAACAGGTTCCAGAATGCTCTCCTCAAATACTGTGTGCAGATTATTTCTGAGGTGAAGTATAATCATCATCCTCAACATTTTTATTTTCTTTATGTCTATAAATCTCTCTGGAATAGGTTTTGGATATGTTTTATGATTTTTTGTTGTTATTGGGAAGGTTTGGTTTGCTTGTTTTGGGGTTTGTTTTGTTTTGTTTGTGTGTGTGTATGTGGTTTTTGTTTTAGACAGGCTCTCATTATGTAGCCCAGGCTGGCTTCTCACATGAGATCTTCTTTCCTTAGCCTCCTAAGTGCTGGAATTACAAGAATATGCTACCACACCAGCTATATTTCATGGCTTTTTATTTTATTTATTATTTTTATTTTCTGCATATGAGTGTATTGCTTATATGTGTGTAAGTGCACCCATGTCATGCAATGCCTGTGGAGCTCAGAAGTCAGAAGAGGATGTCAGATACCCTGGAACTGGAATTGCAGACAGTTGTTAACCATGTGGGTGCTAGAAACCCAGGTCCTCTACAAGAGCAGCCAGTGCTCTTAACCACTGAACCATCTCTCTAGCCCCTGTTTAATGATTTTTTATTTTCCACAAGGCAGTATAGTCACATGAGTGTGAACAAGCAATAAATGTACAGAGTGTGAGACAGCAGTGGGCACCATCACCTGGATGTGACCATCACAGTCAGGAACACACAGCCGCCGTGACTGCCTACGTGAGGTCTGGGAAAACAGAGGAAAAAAGAAAGGAGAAGAATATGGGGAAACTAGTTGGGAAGAAGGGGGGGTGAGAGAGGGTGGTGTGATCACAGTGTGATAGCCTCAAAGTTTAAAGCAAACCCATTTCACAAAGCTGCACTTCTGGAGACTTTTAGAGAACTCTTTCCCCAATTAAAAAAGAAGAAGAAAGGCAAACAAGAAAGGCTTGGTGGTGCACACCTACAGCAGCAGCACCGGGGACTGGGGGCTGGGGGCTGGGGACAGCCTAGTTTACAGAGTGAGTTCTTTTTTTATTTTTTATTTATTATGTGTATGGATGTACTGTCTGCATGTAGGTCTGTGCACCCGTGTCATGCAATGTTGCCGAGGTCAGAAGAGGGCGTCGGATTCCCCAGGAACTGGAGTTAAAGACGGTTCTCAGGCAGCCAGGGTTAGGGAGTGAGACAGGGACAGAGATAAAACAAGACACTGAGGGAGAGGGAGAGGGAGAGGGAGAGGGAGAGAGAGAGAGAGAGAGAGAGAGAGAGAGAGAGAGAGAGAGAGAGAGAGGCAAAGAAAATCCATCCTTCCAATGTACCTTAAGAGGGTCATTTTGGTCCGCAGGAGAAAGCAGAGATGGAAAGCTTGTAAGTAGGAGAGGTTTTTGTGCATGACCTTGTGTGTTTCTGCAGGAAATTTCATGCTGATGTCAATCTTTGTTAACTCACTGATTAGTCCTTTGCAGAGTACATTTTTTAATGTGTTTGTATCATTCCCTCCCGCCTGCTCCTCCGAGGCTATTTCCACGCTGAGTGGGAGGAATAAAGGGGTAGCTGGCTGTGTCTCTTCACTGGGAACCTAGTAGGCACCTGTTTTGCTATAAGGAAGAAATCAATTTTTACTTTTACAAGAGAGAAAGCCATTTAGAATGAAATATTTTAAATGCCTATTTAAATGCAAATTGAACTACAGCATTTTCATGTCAATTGATGTAAGAATTTCATTAAACTATTAGCAGGTGCTATATGAACGTTTTGTTTTAAAAAGAAGAAATTCATGAGGCTGGAGAGATAGCTCAGCGGTTAAGAGCACTGACTGCTCTTGCAGAGGACACAGGTTCAATTCCCAGCACCCACATGGTGGCTAAGAACCATTTTAGGCCAGCTGTGGTGGCGCACGCCTTTAATCCCAGCACTCAGGATGGTTTACCCATCGCAAGAATAAAAGAAAATAGGAATCCTTTTTTAATTTTTATTTATTTATTATTTATTTATTTATTTATTTATTTATTTATTTATTTATGGGTACGAATATACTGTCTGCATATAGGTCTGTGCACCCGTGTTGTGCAATGCCTTGGAGGTCAGAAGAGGGCGTCGAATTCCCCTGGAACTGTAGTTCACCTGGAATTGGAGTTACAGACGCTTCTCAGCTGCCATGTGGGTGCTGGGGATCAAACCCGGGTCCTCTGCAAGAGCGGTCAGCACTCTTAACCGCTAGGCCATCTCTCCAGCCCCAAAGTAGGAATCCTTATAAAATGAAGAGTGTCCTGGGTCCATGGAGAATGAGAAAGGTATGCAGAAGGGCTGGGCTCCCTGTGATGCAGTTAGCCAGTTGCTCAGTTTTTCCTGAGATCTCTCAGTGCCATAAAATTCACAACATTGCCCATAAAAAACAGGTGTCTTTTTGCTTTGTGTGTGATCTTGACCTTGTCCCTTTTGTTCTATTCTACTGAGGGTGCATATTCTGAGAAGAAAGTTGGGTCTGAGACTATCTTACAGTTCCATAACTTCCATAGGTAGGAATGCTTTCAGAGGAGAAGTGGCTAGCTACCTACCTATGTCTCTGCCTTATAGAACTCCTTCTAGATCTGACTAAATAGTACTTCCAGAACAGGAGTAAACAGAATTTTATAATCAAGACGCCGTTCCTAGCCTTGCCACCATGTCAGTTCTCAGTGCGGCCTGGATCTCTGGGACCATTTCCCCACCGTAGACTTGTGGTCTTGAGCTCAATCTCTGAGACTCCCTAGCACCCACTGTCTCAGCTCTCAGACTTCCTCAGGTCACAGAGGATCCTATTCCATCCCCATCTGCATGTCCCTCCAGCCTTGGCACAGTGACTTACTCTCTGCCATCTCAGCTCTCAGCCCAACCTGGATGTCTGGGATCCCTCCCCTCCAGAGACTTGAGGTCCTGAATTCTTCCCCAAGATCCCACCATCTGAGCTCCGAGTGCCCCAAACCTGAGAACTCCCACCCTAACCTGCCAGCCTCCCTCCCACCCTGCTGATCCAGGACCCTGTGCACTCAATCCTGGAATCACAGCTCCAGATCTCTACCTGAACTGAGACCATCATCAACATAAACTGAAGATCAAGTACTACTCAGCTGAGCCATAGCCTGACATAGCCTAGGGAAACAACAAACAAGACACAAACAACCATTCAAGAAAGCAAGAACACTTAGCCAATGTGAAGAAACACCACCATACAAGTCCAGATGCCCAGGTCTCCTGTGAAAAAACACAAACAACATGAATAACCAAGATAATATGTCTATTGGATGTGAGAGTGACTGGCTGCGACATCTGTCACCCCATTGATCACCAGGGTTGATTCAGCTCATCTGGCAGGTCAGGTAAAGATCCCCTTCCTCCCTCAACACTCCATGTGCCTCCCAAAGCTGTGGGCTCTAGTCAAAGAGGACAACCTTCCCTAATAGAGGAGGACCAGTCTTGGGTCAAGGGTATATGAGTAGCTGTGCTCCCCTGCCAGAACCTCCAAACAAGCTCTCAAGACAGTATGTCTACTACAAAAATTAACAACCTCATTGCAATGTTTCCTGGGAATGACAACCTAGTAGATGCATAAGACAATAATTTCAAAATAGCAATAATAAATATGTTCAAGGAACTCAAAAAAGATATGAATAAAAAACTGAACAAAGGGGCTGGAGAGATGGCCTAGCGGTTAAGAGCACCAACTGCTCTTGCAGAGGACCCAGGTTCGATTCCCAGCACCCACATGGCAGCTGAGAACCGTCCTTAACTCCAGTTCCAGGGGAATCCGACACACTCTTCTGACCTCTGCGGCATTGCACAACATGGGTGCACAAACCTACATGCAGACAGTACATTCATACACATAAAAAATAAATAATTTTAAAAAAACTGCATGAAGACTATGGAAACAGTTGAATGAAATAACTAAAACAATTCAAAACATGAATTCGATAAAGAGACAGAATCTCTGAAGAGAAGCCAAACTGAAATAAAACTTGAAACCAAAAACTCAGGAATTCAAACAAAAAGTATAGAGAAAAGAAACAAAAAGAAAAGGCATAGTGGCTCATGTTTTTAATCCCAGCACTTGGGAGGCAGAGATAGGTGGATCTTTGTGAGATTGAGGCCAGCCTGATCTATATATTCAGTTCCAGGTCAGCTGAAGCTACAAGGAGACCCTGTCCCTAAAAAGACCAAAACACAAGCAAACAAACAAACGAACAAATAAGTGGAGAAAATGAAGTAGAATATCAAATCTTGAAGATGAGCTTGGGGAAATGGACAGCTCAAAGAACATGTCAAATCTAAAATTAAACTAAGGACAGAATAGGCAAGATCTCTAGGATGCTGTAGAAAGAATCTATGAATTATAAGCATAGTAGAAGGAGAATAAACCCAAGTGAAAGGTGCAGAATATATTTTTTGTTGTTTTGGGTTTTTTTTGAGTCAGGGTCTCCCTTTAGTCCCAGCTGGCCTGGAACACACTCTGTAGACCAGGCTGGCGTTGAACTCACAGAGCTCCACCTGCCTCTGCCTCCCAAGTGCTGCGCCACTACACCTAGCACAGAAAATATTTTTAAGAAAATCTTAGAAGAAAATTTCCTGAACCTAGGGAAAGAGATAACTATCAATGTACAAGAGACACAGAACACCAAGCACACAGGACCAGAAAAGAAACCCCCACTCATATAATAGTCAAAACGCTAAATGGACGGAACGAAGAAAAGATACTGAAAGCTGTGAGAGAAAAAGATCAAGTCTTTCTTGACCTTTATAAAGGCAAGCCTGTCAGAATTATAGCTGGCCTTTCAATGGAAACCACGAAGGGCTTGAACCAACGTCCTGGAATCACCAAAGAATGCTGACTCCAGCCCAGACTACTACACTCAGTTGTAATTGAAGGAAAAAGAAAAGCTTTCCATAATGAAAACATGTTTAAGGAATTTATGTCCTCAAAACCAGCTCTACAATGAACAATCAGTTGAATTCTTTGGTCAGAAGAGAAGAGAAAACGCCCTCAAAAGGGCACAAACAGTAAATAAATTATCCCAAGCAGTCAACCAAAAGAGGTCCAAGAAAACAGCAATTAAAACCCCAACAAAACAGGAGCTAATGAACATTTGTCAATAATAGCCCTCTGTGGGAAGATCCAGCTTGAATTAGGGGCTAGCTCTCAGCTAGCACCCCCCCAGGGCACCATGTGGGGGTCCTGGGCTCCTCTGACCCCATCCCAAGAGGGAGCAAGCAACGTGGCCCAGGCACATGATGCTAGGCGGAGCAGCAGTATACAGTGGCATGGAACTGGGGAATCTTTGATTGGCTCTGGGAGCTGATGTCATTTTGCTTATAAAAGTGAGTTGTGGGGCTGGAGAGATGGCTCAGTGATTAAGAGCACTGACTGCCCTTGCAGAGGACCTGGGTTCAATTCCCAGTATGCACATGGTGGTTAGTAACCATCTGTAACTCCAGCTCCAGGGGATCCAATGGATCCAATGCCTTCTTCTGAGTTCCACTCATACACATAAAATAAAAGTAATAAAATATTTTCTTAATTTATTTATTATTTTTTATGTGTATGAATGTACTGTCTCCATGTAGGTTGGTGCACCCGTGTCGTGCAATGCCTCGGAGTTCAGAAGAGGGCATCAGGTTCCCCTGGAACTGGAGTTAAAGACCGTTCTTAGTCGCCATGTGAGTGCTGGGAATTGAACCCAGGTCCTCTGCAAGAGCAGTAGGTGCTCTTAATCACTGAGCCATCTCTCCAGCCCCATAAAATATTTTTTTTTAAAAAGTGAGTTGCCATTGTGGGTGCTGGAAATCGAACCCAGGTCCTCTGCAAGAGCAGTTGGCGCTCTTAACTGCTAGGCCATCTATCTGACACCCTCTTCTGACCTCCGAGGCATTGCATGACACGGGTGCACAAACGTACATGCAGACAGTACATTCATACACATACAAAAATAAATAAAAATTAAAAAAAAAATGGTGCTCTGTTAAGAGCACCGACTGCTCTTGCAGAGGACTGGGGTTCAATCCCCAGTACCCACATCGTGGCTGAGAAACGTCTTTAACTCCAGTTCCAGGGGAATCTGACACCCCCTTCTGACCTCTGCAGCATTGCACGACATGGGTGCACAAACCTACATGCAGACAGTACATTCATACACATTAAAAATAATAATAAAATTTTTTTAATTTTTTTTTAAAGTGAGTTGCAGCAGGCAATAAATTGAATTCTCCATTACCATCATTACACAGAATTCCCAGTCATTATTTTGCACACAAACAGGCCAAAGCAGGCCTGGATTTCGAGTGTCGGTGGCTAGTGGGTTGGACTGAGGTCTATCAGACCACCACCGGGGTAAGCTAGTGTAAGGTTGGACAGTACCGTGGGGCTGGACCTATCAGGTCACCAGCTGTGAAGTGAATTGTGAGTGGGTGTAGGCTGAAGATAGGCCGTCAGCCATCAGCCTGAAATTCCTGTCCAGAGACAGGAAGTCTTTGGGCAGGTGGGAAAACAAGGCCAGATGGGAGAACTTCCATTTTCCCAGGCTAAGGACCTGAGTTGGAAGTACCTCTCAGGTTGAGTTATGAAAGTAACCAAATGACCTCTGTGCCAAGGGGTCAGTTCCCAACAGTGACCACAGGTGGTTGTGGTCACTGTGCTCCCCTTCCCTTAGCAGGACTGTGCTGCACCTGCTCATAGTAAGAGAAGCTCCCACAGCCCTCAATATTAATTAGTAAAAAAGACACAGGCTAACCAATTGGATTATAAAACAGGACAAAAAAAAAAAAACAACTAGTTTGTCATGACATTGTGTCTAACCACAGTATTTGTTTTATGGGAGTGTTTCTTAGTATTTCTTATACAAGGCTACTTGAGCTTTTGTCCAAGCCTTTTCTAAAATATTATACACTAATTTAAAAGTATCGGGCTGGATAACTTAACCTTTCTGGATGCTTAACAACCACACTTAATGCCCATACCAATTTGGCCAGGGGACTTAAGGGATAACTTTGTTCCTTGCCCTCAGAGGTCAGCTAAGTCCCAGGGGACTATGCATGGGGGCATCTCTTGAAATGTCCTGCAAATGTGAGTCACCAGTATTCCTGTGCAGGGAGGTCTTGGAGATCCACTAATGGGACTTCAGCCAATGTCTAGTCTATAAAGAGGAAAGTCTGTTCATGCTTCAAAAAGGGAAGACTGGTCTAGCAAGACCTAACTTTGTCCTCAAGTGGATGGAACTGGTGATTGAAAAGCCAAAAGGAAAGCCGGGCGTGGTGGTGCCCACCTTTAATCCTAGCACTTGGGAGGCAAAGGCAGGAGGATCTTTGTGAGTTCAAGGCCAGCCTGGTCTATAATAGTGAGTTCCAGGACAGCCGGAGCTACAGGGAGACCCTGTCTCAAAAAGACCAAAAAAAAAAAAAAAGAAAAAAAGAAAAGAAAAGCCAAAAGGAGCTAGGGGCTCCCTCCCCCCCCCAAAAAAAACCCGAGTGACCCTTGAGGACCAGATCCTCAACTGACCTTGAGAAAACAAAAACCTTGGTTAATCTGGGCTATGTGGCCTTAAACATCCAAAAGAAAGCATAACCAGAAATAAATAATCAGTAAGGCCTGAGAAATTGTACTTCAGGTATAAAAGACAAAAAGTAAAAAAGAAAAAAAAAAGCACTGCTATTTTGCCTGTCTTCAATTCTTACTGGCAAATGCAGATACCCTGTGGCTGCCACTGCTTTTGCCATCCTTCAAAGACATGAGACACAGCTTTTCAACCATCCAATATGGACTGAAGACTCATGTCTCTTCAAGAATCCTCCAAACTTTCAGTGCCAGATGGGGACTGCTGAGACATCCAGCTTGTGAACTGAGTAGCTACTAGGATTTCAGCCTCTTCAGAGTAATAGACTGCCATTGTTGGACTACCCAGGCTGTATCATGGAGGCCAGTACAGGAAGATCAAGACAGACAGGCGTGGAGGCACATGCCTTTAATCCCAGCACTCAGGAAGCAGAGTCAGGTAGATCTCTATGAGTTCAAGGCCAGCCTGGTCTACAGAGTGAGCTCCAGGACAGCTGGGACTAAAAGGACACCTTGTCTCAAAACCAAAAAAAAAAATGTTTTCTGAGTTAAGTTAATAAGATTTTGTCCCTTTTTGTTTTCCCCTTTGGTCTTTTTGAAACA
Organism: Rhizomys pruinosus; assembly: GCA_009823505.1. Classification (NCBI taxonomy): domain Eukaryota; kingdom Metazoa; phylum Chordata; class Mammalia; order Rodentia; family Spalacidae; genus Rhizomys; species Rhizomys pruinosus. The sequence goes on along the minus strand of VZQC01013953.1, from coordinate 493,585 downwards.
GGGTCTCCCTGTAGCCCCATCTGCCCTGGAATTCGCTCTGTAGACCAGGCTGGCCTTGAACTCACAAAGATCCGCCTGCCTCTGCCTCCCATGTGCTAGGCTTAAAGGCGTGAGCCACCACACCCAGCTAAGATTTTGTCCATTTTTTAAATTGAATATTTATGATTTCTTTTTTTATATTTATTATTTTTATTTCCTGTCTATGAGTGTATTGCCTGCATGTATGTAAGGGTACCAGGGTCTCACAATGCCCACGGATTTCAAAAGAGGGCATTGGCTCCCCTGGAACTGGAGTTAGGACTGTTGTTAGCCATCATGTGGGTGCTGAGAGTTGAACCCTGGGTCCTCCGAAAGAACAACAAGTGCTCTTAACTGCTAAGCTATCTCTTCAGCCCAAATTTTTGTGATTTCATGCAATATAATTTGATGGTATTTAGATATCCTCTATCCATAACTCCCCTTATTGCGCCACCCCATTTAATGTACTCTATTATATATAATAAGGCCTATCGAGTCTAATTTGTGTCCCCAAATATCCTCCAGTGTGCGTCCGTCTGCTGGAGCCTTGTTATCCATCCTTGAAGAAGACTGTCTCTCCTCCTCCCATCAGCTATTGATTGCCAAAAGTAGTTCCTTAGGTTGAATTGGGATAAGAAACTACAGGTTAATTCCAAAACATGTTTAAGGATTCACATTTTGATAATAGGCTTGTATACAGATAAAGAGAAATACATATATATATATATATATATATATGTATGTATATATTACTTTACATTCCCACATTACATAGTAAGTTGATGAGTAATATCAGGTATTATATGTACTAAATCAATAAATAAACAGTAACTCAGTGGGCTCAACCTTCCTCTTCTCTTTCTGCCATCTTTCTGCATGACCATCATGGTGCCATGAGTATCCTGGTTATTGCTCTCAGGAGTATCAACAGTGCTGAGGAGAGGGAAAAGGTCAGGTCCTTGTCAGACCATGCTCCAAAGTCATCTTCCCAGTTGTGATGGGGAAGCGTGGTTAGATTGCTGTATTTTAAATCATTGAGGATCACAGACCTGGGAAAATCATTGTGAGCCCAAAAGGCAGGTTAAATGAGTGTAGTGTGATTGGCACCAGATTTGATATATAGCTCAAAGACCTAGAAAAATGGCAGAATAGGGGCTGGAGAGATGGCTCAGTGGTTAAGAGCACTGACTGCTCTTGCCAAGGACCCAGGTTTGAGTCCCAGCACTCACATGGTGGCTAACAACCACCTGTAATTCCAGCTCCAGGGGATCCAACACCCTCTTCTGACATCAGCGGGCATTGCACAACACAGGTACACTTACACACATGCAGGCAAAACACTCATACATGTAAAATTAAAATAAGAAATAAATTTTAAATGGCAGAATAATATGTTTCCATTTTGTCAGTTTGGTTTCTTTTTTTTTTTTTTTTTTTTTTTTTTTTCAAGACAGGGTCTCCCTGTAGCCCCAGATGTCCTGGAACTTGCTCTGTAGACCAGGCTGGCCTTGAACTCACAAAGATCCGCCTGCCTCTGCCTCCCAAGTGCTAGGATTAAAGGCATGCTCCACCACGCCCAGCTAGTTTGGTTTCATTATACTGACAACCTCAACTGGCATCATGCACCATGAAGAAACAACATGAAAACACAGGAAGGAAATTCTGGAAGTCTTTTTCTACAGATGTAAAACATATGTGTAAATAAAATGCCTCGGGGAAGGTGGAAGACATCACTGACAAGCAGGAGAGGTATAAACAAACGTCTCAGAGGAAATGCACACATGGCTTCTCTTTGGTTTCTTCTATAAGAAACTGGGAACCAATAGGTCGTAAGTATATATATATGTTCACAGCAAAGACTTTAAAGATAGTAAGTTGTCATCAGGAGTGGTGGCACACACCTTTGATCCTAGCACTTGGGAGGCAGAAGCAAGCAGATCTCTGTGAGTTCAAGGCCAGCCTGGTCTACAGAGTGAGTTCCAGGCCAGCTGGGGCTACAGAGAGACCCTGTTTAAAAAAAAAAAAGGATAGTAAGTTGCCCTCTCTGGGAACTGGTAGATGAAATTAAGTCATTTGAGAATTACAATTCCAGATGAAATTCAACAAGCCCATTCCACTGTGTCTCACCTGCTGAACAGAGCTGTTGTCAGCTCTTTGAGGATTTTGAGAATAACAGCAGACCAATTGGGAAGGAAGGTCAGAATTCAAAGAACAACCAACCAGGAAAACAGCATATTAGTTCCTGTTTCCCATAGATACCCCTCAACAGGACACAAAATAGACCCAAACCCAGAAGTGGGTAGCAGGAAATGGGCGAAGACCTCCAGAGGCAGCCCTGGACTTTTGGTTCAAAGAATGGAACAAGAAACACCTCAAGCTCAGAATGGCAGCTTGTTTTTCTTTCACAATCCACTCTATTGTGTCCAAACCCCTTAGGGGGAGTCTCTGATAACTGAAGCCCCAGATTTGTGACCAGAAAAATGCAAACAGATTCAGGGAATCTGAAAGGACTAGAAAGGTCTCAGAAAGGAAGGAAGTGGGGGAGAATAATCACATAGATTTGTTTATCAATTCCCGAGCTCACTCCAAATTGTACACAGGCAACATATAGGCAGTTTGGGCCCCATGAGGGAAAGGGACAAGACATAAAGTTAACCACAAGAATGTGAGGTCTGCATAAAACAAAGTTGTAAGGGTCAGGGTCCACTTGATGGAACTTTGTAACTCCGCTAGGCTCTCTATAGTACAATACCCTAAATACTCTAAGTAGAGGGAAACAAAGTGCAATTAATATAATATACTCGGAGATCCACATAGATGCTTACCAGATAATAAAAATAATGATAATCAGAAAAAGGAAGAAACTTTCTCTGAAACCCCACCTGGGGCAGTCATCTGGGATTTCTTCCCCCCCCCCCCCCCCCCCGCATGTGTTTAAGCAATTTAGGACTGCAGTATATCTGGCAGGCTCCACTTAGCACCAGCTCTTAGAACAGCATCACGCAAAAATATGAAAATGGCAACTTATGTAGGCTGCTTAGCCTGTGGTAGGGGAGGTCTGCAGTGCCCTGTGCAGACTGAACCAACTCAGGAAATAAGGGCGTGTTCTGCGGCTGCTTTCCCCTAAGGCTCTTTAAACAATGCCTTTATCTGTCCCTGCTCTCTAATTGTCTTTTATAATGATATGGCAATAATTTAGTAGCACTATGTGCTGTCACTTCTCCATTAGTAAACACCAGGACCTGCTGAGTAATTACAGAATAACCTCATAATGAAATGCAGTGAAGAGTTCTAATTAAATTTTAATGTTGTTAAAATGATTCTATTTTAAGATGAGACTTTTCCAGCAGTGCGTTCTAATGAGTGATCAGAATGCATCACCCCAAAAATGTGAAGACAAGAAGATGCGCAGTGAATGTGGCCACATGTGTGAGGACATTGAGAATCAAAATTATATGCTATATGTAAAATTATTGAAATATGAATGCACATGAAACTACTGTAAGAACAATGGAGAGAAGATGAAATATGAAGAAGTGCTAAGTTACTCTTCAGTTAGTGGGCAGATGAGCTCACAGCTGTCCACTTCTGAGCATGGGACTGGGATCTAGAAACATCCACAACTTAACAGAGCTAACAAAACCAATATTCCAGGGAATAATCTATTTACTTTATTCTTCAACAAGCTGCCCAAAGCCACGTTCTATTGTCTCCTAACAGAACTGCCCACATTCTGCTGTTCCATCCTCTCCATCCCCATTTCATCCCCTGGGCATTTATTTACCAGAAATCCCTCTGGGGCTGACTGTGGTTAGATCCAGCATTTCTCTTCATGGGCAGGAAGAATATCACCATCATCTTTTCTTTTTACCTTGCTGAAATGCAATGGAGCCACCTTTTGTTTCCAGATGTCAAACTGCTAATACTGTTATTTCTACTTGAGGGCCCATTGGAATCCTCCTGGAGATGTCATTTTTCTTTTCTTTTGTTTGGGATTTAGTTGTGTTTGTTTGTTTGTTTGTTTGTTCATTTTGAGACAAGTCTCATGCAGCCCAGGCTGACCTCAAACTTGCTAAGTAGCTAAGAATGACCTCCTACTTCTGTCTCCTAAGTACCAGGGCTATAGATGAGTGCGCCACTACACCCAGCTTTAAAGTATATAATTTATTTTTTAGGGCTGGAGAGATGCCTCATCAGTTAAGAGCATTGGCTTCTCTTAGAGAGGACTCAGGTTCAAGATTCCAGAGGCATGGATCTCCCCGAGCTAGAGTTACAAGCAGTCGTGAGCTGCCTGATGTGGATGCTGGAAACTGAACTCACATCCTCTGGAAAAGCAGTATGTGCTCTTAATTGCTGAGCCAGCTCCCAGCCCCCTCAAGTGTATTACTGGTTGATATTGAGACAGGAACACACACACACACACACACACACACACACACACTCTTAATTAAATGTAGTTAAAATTTTTTGGTCTTTTTGAGATAGGATCTCCCTGTAGCTCCAGCTGGCCTGGAACTCTCTATGGACCAGGCTGGCCTTGAACTCACAGAGATCCACCTTCCTCTACCTCTTGAGTGCTGGGATTAAAAGCATGCACCACCACACCCAGCCAATTAAATGTAATAAAAATTTTAAAGAAAACAAATAACCACTGCTTGCAAAGATTTGATCAAAAGGGAACCCTTACAGATACTGTGGAAATCAATACCCTAAAAATAGGGTCTACCATACCACCCAGCCATACCACTCCTGAGTGCTTACCCAAAAGATTCTGAGTCAGCATAGTACATAAATATTTAAGTTTTTTGGTGTTTGTTTGGGTTTTGTTTTGGTTTGGTTTTGGGTTTTTTTTGTTTGTTTGTGTTTTTGGTTTTGTGTGTGTGTGTGTGTGTGTGTGTGTGTGTGTGTGTGTTTGAGACAGGGTCTCCCTGTAGTCCCAGCTGGCCTGGAACTTGCTTTGTAGACTAGGCTGGCCTTGAACTCACAGAGATCTGCCTTCTTCTGCTTCTTGAGTGCTGGGCATGATTAAAGGCATGCTCCACCATGCCTGGGTCCACATAAATATTTGTTGCAGAGATATTCATAAGACCTAAGTTATGAAACCAATCTAGATGTCCAACAACAGAGGAATGTATGTGGTTTATATAGACAATGGAAATTTTTTTATCCACAAAGAAGAACTACATTAGGTTACTTGTAAGTAAGTGGGTGCAATTAGAGATAAACAAATTGGTCTCAGAAAAACAAATATTATATGTTTTCTCTCATATGTGGTTCCTAGATTTTGTATCGATATATTACACCATATATACATATATGTTTATATATATATATATGACATGAAAATAGAAACAATGCTGTCTAGGGAAACAAAAGGGAGTAAGAAAAGGGGGGACAGGCTGGGCGCAGTGGTGCACGCCTTTAATCCTAGCACTTGGGAGGCAGGGGCAAGAAGATCTTTGTGAGTTCAAGGTCAGCCTGGTCTACACAGTGAGTTCCAGGACAGCCAGAGCTACAGGGAGACCCTGTCTCAAAAAGACCAAAAAATAAAAAAGAAAGAAAGAAAGAAAGAAAGAAAGAAAGAAAGAAAGAAAGAAAGAAAGAAAGAAAGAAAGAAAAGAAAAGGGGTGATAAGGAGCAAAGGATGGTATGGAACCCACAAACCACAATATATACTTGTATGAAAATGTCTTCTGGGGATGGGGAAATGGTTCAGCAGTTAAAGAGCACTGCCTGCTCTTGCAGAGAACCTGGGTTTGACTCCCAGAAACCACATGGTGGCGAACAACCATCCATAACTCCAGTTCCCAGGGATCCAATGCAGGCATTGCATGACATGGCTGCACTGACCTACATGCAAGCAATACACTCATACACATAAAATAAAATATTTTAAAAAGAAAATGTAATGCAATACCATGTACAATTAATACTTGCCATAAAGAACATGATCATGTTGGGTTTTGGAGGAATGTGGAAGACTTTGAACTAGAAAAGTGATTGAGCTGCCAGGCATGGTGGCACATGCCTTTAATCCTAGCACTTGGGAGGCAGAGGCAGGCGGATCTTTGTGAGTTCAAGGCCAGCCTGGTCTACAGAGCAAGTTCTAGGACAGCTGGGGCTACAGGGAGATCCTGTCTTGAAAAGACCAAAAAAAAAAAAAAAGAAAAAAAGAAAAAGAAAAAGAAAAGTGATTGAGCTGGGTGTGGTGGTGCATGCCTTTAATCTTAGCACTCGGGAGGCAGAGGCAGGCGGATCTTTGTGAGTTCAAGGCCAGCCTGGTCTACAGAGTAAGTTCCAGGACAGCTGGAGCTACAGGGAGACCCTGTCTCGAAAAGACCAAAAAAGAAAAGTGATTGAATGTACAAGCAGAGCTTAGCAGGCCATTCTTAGTAGAAGTCTGGAAGACAGAAGTGCTGAGAGTGATGGAATGGCAGGGGCTGGCTCACGAGGTTTCAGAAGAGAACTAGGTCTCTATTGGCAACTAGGTAGAGGCCATTCTTGTGATATTTTGGCAAAGAATTTGGCTGCCTTCTGCCCATGTTCTAAGGCTAAATTAAGAAATAATGGACTAATTTCTTTGGCAGAAACTTATTTGGCAGAGAATATAACATTGACTCTGTGGCATGGTTTTAACTGGTTACTCTTATAAAGGTCTACTACTAAAAAGAGCAAGTAATGCAAAAAGAAATACAAAAATATAAGGCTTGGAGAGTAAAAGGGCACTAGGAAGCTTAATGTTGCCCCAATAACATTAGGGGCATTGGAAAAGAGGCTATAACCCTTAAAAAGATTAATGTAGCCCAATGTGGTGGTGCACGCCTTTAAGCCCAGCACTCAGGAGGCAGAGGCAGGTGGATCTCTTTGAGTTCAAGGCCAGCCCGGTCTATATAGCAAGTTCCAGGACAGCTGGGGCTACAGGGAGACCCTGTCTCAAAAAGATCAAATAAATAAATAGTAGTTAAGGAGAGGCCTCCTGCTCTGTACTGAAAAGGTGGCCTGAGACCAAGACCCTACTCAGATCAGCCTCCATTTTGTGAAAGATAGCCTAACAAGTTGTTTCCTCTGAGAAAGCAACAGCACTCAAAAGCTGCAGCTGCAAATGTGATCCAAGGGGATGAGGGTTCATCCTAAACTGGCAGTGGAACCTAGGAGTATTATCCATGTGGTACTGGCTTTGGAAGCATGAAAAATACGAGGGTGTCATTGATCCTTCCTCTGTGGTTTCAGAGAGCTACTAAAGCCAGACAACATGTGGCAGGGCTGGACTCCCTGCAAAAAGGCTGTGAGAGGCCATTTCATCAAGCTGAAAAGGAAACTCCAGGTTTCAGTGAAAACCCTACAATGTTGGAGATGCCAGGGCCAAGGAACATCTGCTAAGCAGAGCTGCGTTCAGAGAGCAGAGGAGCCCGAGAGCTCAACGTGTGCTGCAGGCAGCAGAGCTGGAGGGGCTGGGCCATCTGAACTAGTGTGCGCCCTTCAAAAATAAAGGCCCAGCCACTAGAGGATCTGGTCTTGCCCTGTTGGGTTTCAGTCATACTTTGAGCCAATTCCTCATTTTTAAAGTGGTAATGTATTTTTGTGTTACTGTAGTTTGGAAGCATGTAATTTCTGTTTTGGTTTTATAGGGGTCACAGTTAAGGGAAATAATATAATAACATTTTATTATGGATGGTCAAGCTATATAGTACAGAGGATTTGAACGGCATTTTAAGGGATTTCTTCTTTTGTTCTTTATTTTGTGGGCAATGAAGAAGGGACAAGATTTGCATCAAGATCTATCTGCTGGTAATCTCACCTGCATTTCTTCCTGCCCATGATTCTGCCCCTTCCCATTTGTTCATGCCAGCCATTTATGATTACTATCCCCAATACTGCTTAATGGGCTGCTCAAAAATTTGACCTGAAGAATAAAAGCTGGATCCCTCAGTATGAAGTGAAGGCTCTCTGGACTGATCTCTCTTTTCTTTTATTGAGTATAAGAAATCTTGGATTATAGCTGGGCATGGTGGTGCACGCCTTTAATCCCAGCACTCAGGAGGCAGAAGCAGGGGGATCTCTGTGAGTTCCAGGCCAGCCTGGTCTCCATAGTGAGTTCTAGGACAGCTAGAGCTACAGGGAGACCCTGTCCCAAAAAGAGAAAGAAAGAAAGAAAGAAAGAAAGAAAGAAAGAAAGAAAGAAAGAAAGAAAGAAAGAAAGGAAGGAAGGAAGGAAGGAAGGAAGGAAGGAAGGAAGGAAGGAAGGAAGGAAGGAAGGAAGGAAGGAAGGAAGGAAGAAATCTTGGATTGTTGTGCCACATGTATGTCTTTGCTCAAGGAATTCCTTCCAGTAAAAATGCTGCCCTAGTCTCTCCATCACTATTCCATTCACCATTTTTTTTTTATTCTTGTATGTGTATGAATGTACTGTCTGCATGTAGGTTTGTGCACCCGTGTCGTGCAAGGCCGTGGAGGTCAGAAGAGGGTCTCGGATTCCCCTGGAACTGGAGTCAAAGATGGTTCTCAGCCGCCATGTGGGTGCTGGGAATTGAACCCCAGTCCTCTGCAAGAGCAGTCGGCGCTCTTGACCGCTAGGCCATCTCTCCAGCCCCTCCATTCACCCTTTAAAACCAGTACCTTTATCATTTCCCTTAGGATGCTTTCTGTCTCCTAAACTACTGTTGTTCATGTATTTAGTATGTCACAGTAACCAGCCACCAGTATTCTAATTAAGTGTTTTGTTGTTGTTGTTGTTGTTGTTGTTGTTTTGGTCTTTTCGAGACAGGGTCTCCCTGTAGTCCCAGTTGTCCTGGAACTCACTCTGTAGACCAGGCTGGCCTCAAACTCACAAAGATCCCCCTGCCTCTGCCTCCCGAGTGCTAGGATTAAAGGCGTGCACCACCACGCCTGGCTCTAATTAAGTTTTATATCTAGTAGACTATGATAACTTGAGGACAACTTTGTGGCTTTTACATCAAATGGCACAGAAACGAATTTGAAGAGACCATGGGGTAGAAATTCATAAGGCAGGACACAAAAAGGCTGGGGTCATATGGAAGAGAGACAGATACAACTAGAAGAGGATTGAAAAGCAGCAGTTTGGGAGGGTATTGCAATCATTTGATATGAGTATGCATTGTGAACTTGGCCTTGATCGTTAAACTCCTTCCTACACAAGAATTTCAGAAAATTTCTGTGCAACAGTGGATGGGAAAGATGGCTGATGCTAATAATCATAATCATAGCTAACGTTTGTTGAAGATACGTAGCCACATTCCCTATCCCTTAAGAATGTTAGCACTCTATTCACTAAGATTTTTTTTTTTGGTCTTTTTGAGACAGGGTCTCCCTTTAGTCCAAGCTGGCCTGGAGCTCGCTATGTAGACCAGGCTGGCCTTGAACTCACAGAGATCCTCCTGCCTCTGCCTCCCAAGTGCTGGGATTAAAGGCACAGGTCACCACACCCGGCCTCAGATGGTTCTTAGCTGCCATATGGATGCTGGGAATTGAATCCAGGTCCTCTGCAAGAGCAGTCAGTGCTCTTAACCACTGAGCCATCTCTCCAGTCCCAAATTCACTAAGATTTAACAGACTTTTGGCATTTGGCTCACTAAGGGTTAATAGATTTCTTCAGACTTTGTTCATGCAGAGGCTTGAGGGAGGAGGTGTCTATTCCCAAGATGCTAGGTCTGGTAAGATACTTGTTTCTGGGATGCTGAGAACAGGTTGTCACATCCCCCACCCAATTTGTGCATGCATCAGAGGAGGCCTGTCCCTGGGCCAGTCACCACAGCCTTGGGCACACTGTGGTATTTTCTTACTATAATGACAGGAAAATTCCTCTGTGTTTCACACTGCTTGAGCACTTATTATATGTAAACTCTGTGTGAACTTCCAACACTAAGCTTCCTAAATAAATGCTTCTCAATGGGGCAGTAAAACACTCTTGAGCAGTGCCAGCCTGGAAACTTCTAGTCTGAATTTCAGTTTCTTGGCATCAGAGCATCTACAAAGATATATCTGGGGCTGGAGAGATGGCCTAGCGGTTAAGAGCACCAACTGCTCTTACAGAGGACCCAGGTTCGATCCCCAGCACCCACATGGCGGCTGAGAACCGTCTATAACTCCAATTCCAGGAGAACTCCAGTTCCAGGGGAATCCAGGACCCTCTTCTGACCTCCGCGGCATTGCACGACACGGGTGCACAAACCTACATGCAGACAGTACACTCATACACATACAAACATGACATCATCAGGGCACTAAAAGCAGGTGACTTGTATCCATCACTCCCTGCCTAGAGAAGGCAGTTTTTCTTTCCAGGCAAACTTCCATAGTCTTAACCTGGTACTCATTTGTTTCTAATAGTAGAATTAAATAAAACTGGTCTGAGTAATACAGTCACTTTGCTGCTTTTAAATCTTTATTGTTTTTTACTGCGAAACATGGATTATTGCCTTGTATATGTGAAGCCTCTTACTGCAAGCACCCCCAGCCTTCTATGTGACAGCTCTTCTCTGATACAGAAATGAGAACACGACTGTACAGGGGAGATCCAAGACACCAGGTAACCAACAAGCCCTGTCCCTTGCAAGACAAATGGAAGATAGAAAGTAAACTGTCCTTGTGATGGGACAACATGAGAGGTGTTTACAGTCTTGAGAGGCTCTCGGTGGGACTCGGCCCCAGGTACTCGCGCTGGTATCATTCTGGATTGCTTTCCTTCCTTCCTTTGTGTCTTCATTCTGTCTCATTCAGTGCATCCTGAGATTACTACCCAAATAAATCCCCACATGTATCCGGGAGAACTTAACCTAAGACTGCCTGGGGAACAGACTGCCACAGACTAGGAAGCTTGAGACAGAAAGCAACTCCACAAGTCTGCTGGCCAGATGCCTATGATCATGCTGTCAGCAGAGTTGGTCTCTTCTGGAGTCTCTCTCCTTCACTAACAGATATTGGTCTGCCTTCTTGCTGCATCTTCGCACGGTCGCCTAATGACCTAATCTTACCTTAGCTAAGTGTATTTGTCTCTTTGAAGATACTATCTCCAAATATACTCACTTTTTGAAATAATGGTATAACGATTTCAACCTTCAGTACATAAGAACTCATTACAACACCAAACAAAAGGTAATTAAATTTATAAAGCTAAAAAGGGTGAGCGATGTGGTGCACAACACCTTTAATCCCCGCACTTGGGAGGCAGAGGCAGGCCGATCTCTCTGTGAGATGGAGGCCAGCCTGAGTCTACAAAGTGATTTCCCTAGCTGAAGCTATAGGGAAACCCCATCTCAAAAAGACAAAAAACAGAATGTCCTTAAGCCAACATTTAAACAGTTAATAAGCAGCAGAGCTAAAAATTCGATAACTCAACTCTCTTGCAGTAAGGACCAGCTTCCTGGAGCCAACAAAACTCAGGAGGCTGATTAGAAAAGTTGGTGAGACTTTAGTCTCCTTATGAAAGCGAGCCTCTCCTTCACATGCCTTGGCCACACCTTTAATCTTCCTAGTGTACTTTTCAGATCCAAACTGTACATTCTGCATTTCCTTCTGCCCCATTTGCTCTTTTTCACTGTAGATCTGTATAATATTCACCATTAAAAGCCATGCCACCTAATGTAGAAATCTACATTAGGCTGTCTTGAAATATCCTCCGCCAAAGACATCAGTCCATTGCTTTTCAACTTAGCATCAGGCAAGCATTTGGGCTGTGGGCAAACTGCTGCCAGACTCTTTATCAAAATATCCCGGTTGCTGCTTAAGTCTTTATTTTCCTCTGGAACCACATCTTTTGCAGCCATGCTTTCTTCCAGGCCTCCACTAGAATGGCCCTTTAAGCTCTGCTTACAGTACTCAACAGCCTTTCTAGCCCAAAGTTCCAAAGTCTTCCACATTTCTCCAAACATCCACATGGTCAGGTTCTTCACAGCCAACACCCCACTCTCAGTACCAAATAACTATTAGTCACTTTTCTGTTGCTGTGGTAAAACACCATGACCAAAGGAACTTATAAAAGGAAGAGTTTATTTGAGCTTATGATTGACGGTTCCAGGGAATTAGAGCCCATTGTGGTGGGAGGCATGGCGGCTGGACCAAGGGTCACATCTTGCAAAGAGCACAGGAAGCAGAGAGAGAGCAACTGGAGACCACGAGGCTTGTTAAACTCACTAAGCCTGCCCCCAGTGACATACTTCCTCTAGCACAGCCACACCTTCTAAGACTTCCAAAAAACAGTGCCACCAACTGGAGACAAATGTCTGAATACTTACAGCCTATGGGGGACACTCATTCAAACTACCACAAGCCCCTTCTGTTTCCTGAGCTTCGGAGCTGGGGTAGGGTGATACAGATCTCCCATTAGGGCTGAGCATTCAACAGTCACTTCTCCTTTTTTTTCTCTCTCTCATTTTGAGACAGGGTCTCCCTGCAGCCCCAGCTGCCTTGGAACTCACTATGTAGACCAGCCTAGCCTTGAACTCACAGAGATCCACCTGCTTCTGCCTCCCAAGTGCTGGGATTAAAGGTGTTCACCACCAAACCTGGCCTCAACAGTCACTTACTGATAGCACTTTAACTAGTCTTTGCATTAACTGCCACCCTATTTGTTTTTTTCTTTGCTTTTATCTGAAATCTCATTCTGTGAATGATCCAGAGAGGCATTAAAAGGAGGAGTCCAATCCAGGGGAATTCATTTCAAAAGTTTTCTAACCATATTGCTCCTCTACTTAAGACTCATATTCAAGGGTCTGGAGAGATGGCTCAGCAGTTGGGAGCACCAACTGCTCTTGCAGAGGACCCGGGTTTGATTCCCAGCACCCACATGGCGGCTGAGAACCATCTCCAACTCCAGTTCCAGGGGAATCCAAAGCCCTCTTCTGACCTCCATGGCATTGTACAACATGGGTGCAAAAAAAAAGACTCATATTCAAACCACTATTTAAGGCCCAAAGACAGGTATCTAACTGCTGTTTTTTGTTTTTTGTTTTTCTAACTGCTGTTTTAATTCTAATTTTCTAACTTATGAGGGAAAGCAACTTTCCCTTATCATTAATCATATCTCTTTCCCTTAGCCTCAGAGTCCCCTGTGAAAGCTGGCAGCCTGTGGGAGGGGCCATGAGGGAGGGTGGTGAAATGGAGGAAGAACCCCAGGACCACCCCCCACTCCCACCCCCAACATGGGGCCTCTCTCCCAGGGCTCAATTCTGTCCACTCTCCATTCTATTCCTCCAAGGAGAGCGTTCATTCCTTCCCAACTACACACACATATTTCAACATTTTTAACTACATAATTCAATAATTCATCCTGGATACACTTAAAAGCAGTAGGACTGAAATTCCACAGCAAAGGCCTGGCTACTAACATGAACAACAGCCTCTAAAGACAAGGCTTCTTTTTTGATAAAATACAGAGAGTTCTGGTTTTGTGGAATAAATACACAAGTTGCTAGTATTATCAATCTGCTTTGAAATTTAGTTACTTTGCTGAGAACTTCACCTGCATTATCTGTCAGGCTCCAAGAGAAAAGTGCTGAATAATCATGATCTCATTTGGAAATGCGAAGGGTAGGGGGCTGCTGGATAACAACTTGTCTTCAGTTGGCTCAGTGTTCAATGTTCTGTTTTAATTTAGATACAATGAAAATGAATTTTGCTATTTGGCATTAACCAGTTCAAGGAAGAGGAGCCATCTTGTTTCTTTGTTTTGTCCTGTTGGAAAAACAGGTTCTCACTATGCAGTTGAGCTGGCTCTAATTCATCACCTTCCTGCCTCGGCTTCCTGAGTGCTGTAATTACAGGCTTGCACCCCCCACATCTAGCTTTTATTTCTTATTTTCATGTATTACTGACTTTAAGGAACCTCAGAGGCCTTCCACATTGATGACATCTAATCTCTGGGAATTCATGAATGGCTAGGAGAGTGAGGCTGTGGACACAGTGCATGACATCATCAGGGCACTAAAAGCAGGTGACTTGTATCCATCACTCCCTGCCTAGAGAAGGCAGTTTTTCTTTCCAGGCAAACTTCCATAGTCTTAACCTGGTACTCATTTGTTTCTAATAGTAGAATTAAATAAAACTGGTCTGAGTAATACAGTCACTTTGCTGCTTTTAAATCTTTATTGTTTTTTACTGCGAAACATGGATTATTGCCTTGTATATGTGAAGCCTCTTACTGCAAGCACCCCCAGCCTTCTATGTGACAGCTCTTCTCTGATACAGAAATGAGAACACGACTGTACAGGGGAGATCCAAGACACCAGGTAACCAACAAGCCCTGTCCCTTGCAAGACAAATGGAAGATAGAAAGTAAACTGTCCTTGTGATGGGACAACATGAGAGGTGTTTACAGTCTTGAGAGGCTCTCGGTGGGACTCGGCCCCAGGTACTCGCGCTGGTATCATTCTGGATTGCTTTCCTTCCTTCCTTTGTGTCTTCATTCTGTCTCATTCAGTGCATCCTGAGATTACTACCCAAATAAATCCCCACATGTATCCGGGAGAACTTAACCTAAGACTGCCTGGGGAACAGACTGCCACAGACTAGGAAGCTTGAGACAGAAAGCAACTCCACAAGTCTGCTGGCCAGATGCCTATGATCATGCTGTCAGCAGAGTTGGTCTCTTCTGGAGTCTCTCTCCTTCACTAACAGATATTGGTCTGCCTTCTTGCTGCATCTTCGCACGGTCGCCTAATGACCTAATCTTACCTTAGCTAAGTGTATTTGTCTCTTTGAAGATACTATCTCCAAATATACTCACTTTTTGAAATAATGGTATAACGATTTCAACCTTCAGTACATAAGAACTCATTACAACCAAAACAAAAGGTAATTAAATTTATAAAGCTAAAAAGGGTGAAGTCTGATGTGGTGGCACACACCTTTAATCCCCGCACTTGGGAGGCAGAGGCAGGCAGATCTCTCTGTGAGATGGAGGCCAGCCTGGTCTACAAAGTGATTTCCCTAGCTGAAGCTATAGGGAAACCCCATCTCAAAAAGACAAAAACAGAATGTCCTTAAGCCAACATTAAACAGTTAATAAGCAGCAGAGCTAAAATTCATACTCAACTCTCTTGCAGTAAGGACCAGCTTCCTGGAGCCAACAAAACTCAGGAGGCTGATAGAAAAGTTGGTGAGCTGGGGCTGGAGAGACAGCCTAGCGGTTAAGAGCACCGACTGCTTTTGCAGAGGACCCGGGTTCGATCCCCAGCACCCACATGGTGGCTAAGAACCGTCTGTAACTCCAATTCCAGGAGAACTCCAGTTCCAGGTGAATCCGACACCCTCTTCTGACCTCTGAGGCATTGCACGACATGGGTGCACAAACCTACATGCAAACAGTACATTCATACACATACAAAAAAAAATAAAAATTTAAAAAATTAAAAAAAAAGTTGGTGAGCTGCTAGAACTGGAGAAATGGCCTAGCAATTAAGAGCACTGGTTGCTCTTGCAGAGGACCCAGGTTCAATTCCCAGCACCTACATGGCAGCTAACAACTGTCCATAACTCCAGTTCCAGGGGATCTGACCCCTTCTGATCTCTGTAGGCATTGCATGAGTGCACCTAACCTACTTGCAGGCAATATACATAAAATAAAAATAATTTTAAAAAAATGTTGGGGCTGGAGAGATGGCCTAGCAGTTAAGAGCGCCAACTGCTCTTGCAGAGGACCTGGGTTCGAGCCCCAGCACCCACATGGTGGCTGAGAACCGTCTGTAACTCCAATTCCAGAACTCCAGTTCCAGGGGAATCTGACACCCTCGTCTGGCCTCCAAGGCATTGCACAACATGGGTGCACAAGACCTATATGCAGACAGTACATTCATACACATAAAAAATAAATAAAAATTTTTTAAAAGTTTTTAAAAAATGTTAAGTTGGTGTGTTGCTGTTGTTGCTTTGAGCCAGGGTCTCATACAGACCAGGATTTGCTATGTTGAGAGGATGGCCTTGAACTCCTGATCTTCCTGCCTCTACTTCCCAAGTGCTGGTATTACAGGCACATACCCAGTTTTGTTCAGTTCAAAGCCAGGGCCTTATTCATGCTAGGCAAGCACTCTATCATCTAAACTACATCCCTAGCCCCATAAAAGAATATAAATTACACCAACAACAAGCAACTGAAGAAGGAATACAAGGAGACCTTCCCACTTACAATAGCCTCAAAAACAATAAAATACCTAGGAACAAACCTAAGCAAAGACACCAAGGATCTCTACAACAAAAATTTTAAACACTTATATTTTTTCTATTTTTGTCTAGTGCAATTTTCTTTTGAGACCATGAAAATTAGAAATAATGGGAAAGTCTAAGGAAGTTATGACAAATATTCACTGAAAGCATATATTTGTGTTGACTTAGCCCAACCAGTATAGCCAGTATAACAGGCCCAGTAGCCTGTTATAAGACAGTTGCTCTGAATCTGTGCAAGTTTGGCTTCTAAGGACACACTTGAGTACTGGTATCATAAAGAAAACATCGGCATTAAGGGATTTGACCAGGAATTCAAGCCCTTTAATTCTGAATATTTCTGTTTCATCCTCATGGAACAAAGCCAAGCCAATATTTTCAGGATGCCCCAGAAAGCCTGGCATCCTAAGACCCTCCTCATTCCCAGGCACATTAGAAAAGTTGGTCATCGGGGCTGGAGGGATGGCCTAGCAGTTAAGAGCGCCGACCGCTCTTGCAGAGGACCCGGGTTCAATCCCCAGCACCCACATGGCAGCCGAGAACTGTCTGTAACTCCAGTTCCAGGAGAACTCCAGTTCCAGGGGAATCCGAGACCCTCTTCTGACCTCCGCGGCATTGCACGACACGGGTGCACAGACCTACATTACAGACAGTACATTCATACACACACAGAAATAAATAATAAAATAAAAAATAAAAATAAAAAGAATAAAAAAAAAAAGAAAAGTTGGTCATCTTTGTCCCTCATATTCAGAGATGTGGGTGGAAGTAGAGGGAGAATGGAAAGAGCAAGAGAACAGAGAACCATATTATTTATTGGGACAAATCCAAAATGATAATTTCTGAGATTGTTTCTACTAATTAGTACAAAGATGTTATCAGACTCCTTGGATGTTTAACTTTGAAAGTGCATAGTTGGTGAGAAAGTGAAACCAAACATAAGAATAATCACTCTAGCCAGATGTGGTGGCACACACCTTTAATTCCAGTACTTGGGAGGCAGAGGCAGGCAGATCTCTGTGAGTTCAAGGCCAGCCTGGTCTACATAGCAAGCTCCAGGCCAGCTGAGACTAAAGGGAGACCCTGTCTCAAAAAGACCAAAAAAAAAAAAA
>VZQC01013953.1:447095-470518 GCA_009823505.1 Rhizomys pruinosus | reverse complement strand
TCCGGGGATGCCCCAGGCACAGACATCAGAACACACATTGGGAATCATACTTAAAGAACTGCAAGATCATAAAGAACAAATAAAAAAGAACTAAGCAAAGAGAATGAGGACCGAGAGAAAGAGAATGACAAGCTCCACGGAAAGGAAGTCAGATAGAAGATACACACTGGAAAAGACCCATTGCTGAAAAGAAAACAGCAACCAACCAGCAAACAACAGAGCTACAAAAAGAGAATCGAGAAGCTCCAAAAAGAAATAGAAACACTAAAGAAATCAGAAGGGAAATAAAAAGAAATCAAAACTCATCCATTCAAGAGGAAAAATTAGAAGAAAAGCTCAGGAAGCAGAACAAGAGAATGGAGAAGCGAATACAAAGAATATCAGACCTGGGAGGATAACGGGATCCCACTGCAGGAGTCATCCATAGGGTTGGTAAAGCTTGGCGTGGGATTATCCTGCACCTTTCCAGTGTAGTCTCTTCTTCGTGATCCTGGCATATGGGCTTCTCCTTGCCTGTATTCCAATGTGAGTCCTAAATGCCTCTTCACTGTGTTGAAGGCGTGCTTTGCTTGCCTCCTTCAGATCCTTCTTCGTAATCTCAGTTGGCGGGGCGGGGGGGGGGGGTTCTTCAGCCCGCGCCCCTGCACCTGCCGCTGGGCTCAGGAGATCTCAGCAGAGATATTTCTTAGCCCAATCTTTTTTTTTATTTATTTTTGTATGTGTATGAATGTACTGTCTGCATGTAGGTTTGTGCACTTGTGTTGTGCAGTGCCGCGGAGGTCAGAAGAGGGTCTCGGAATCCCCTGGAACTGGAGTTACAGACAGTTTTCAGCCGCCATGTGGGTGCTGGGGATCGAACCCGGGTCCTCTGCAAGAGCAATTGGTGCTCTTAACTGCTAAGCCATCTCTCCAGCCCCTTCTTAGCCCAATCTTAAAGCTCTGCTTCCAAATCTAGTATCTGTCAAACATTTATGACATTTATTAAGTATTCACTGGTTATTTTGAATGAATGCCACTGGCTTATTTTTTAATATTTTGTGCAGTGTTTAAGGAATGAGATGCAGAGGTTTATTGAATAATTTCTAGCTTTGAGGGCTGTCTGATCTACTATAGGAAATAGGATACATACATGAAAACATAGCTAAAAATTGATCTTATATAAGCAATACATTTAATGTGACAAATAAGCAACATGAAGTAAACAACGGCACCCTTTGTTATCATTTCCCTTACCTTACCAAATATACTCTAAACACCAAAAGAACACATTTTGTGACCTCAGCCCTTTCACTTCAAGAAACATCTTAGCAAGCTTTCTAGGTAACACTGAAATTTAAGAATCACTATAAGCCGGGCGTGTCGGCACACGCCTTTAATCCTAACACTCTGGAGGCAGAGGCAAGTGGATCTTTTAGACTCAAGGCCAGCCTGGTCTACGGAGTGAGTTCCAGGACAGCTGGAGCTACAGAGAGACCCTGTCTCGAAAAGACCAAAGGGGGGGTTAAAAAAATCACTATTGACAGAACAGGGATGCAGCTCACTTACCCAGTGTGTGCCAGGCCCTGGGTTCAACCCCTAGCAGGTGCTCCAGCCTCTTAATCCAGATAGAAATCTACAGGAAAACAAATGAAACTGGATCACAGCTTCCAATTTTTAGATGTATTTGTTTTGTTAAGAATGTCTCCTACCACAGAGATACATGCACAGCCATGTTCATTGCAGTTCTCTTCACAATAGCAAAGAGCTGGAACCAACCCAAATCCCCCTCAACCAATGAGTGCATAGAGAAATTGTGGTTCATCTACACAATGGAGCTGTAAAGAAAGATGGCATCAGGAACTTTGCAGGTAAATGGATGGAACTAGAAGATATTATGCTAAGTAAAGTAACACAGTCCCAGAAAAGCTAACAACAAATGGTATCCCTCATTCATGGATGCTAGCACCCCGCATCGAGTTGTAAGGCAAACTGAGCAATATCGATGTTATATACTCCTTTCCCTGAAAGCCACTGTGCTCTGATAATGTAAATCCCTTAACAGGCTCTAGAATTAACCCACCACTTACTTTAGACTTTGTAATCTTAGTATATGGGTAGAGAATATGTAGGCATATTTTAGAGTAATATAAATTTAAAAAGAAAAATGTGAATCCTGAAATATGATATGGAAATGACAGTTTGTGTACAGATGGTATAAGTTTAGTATAGGTGTGATGTATATATATACATATGTTGAAGCAATAGAGATTGGAGGGAGCTACAACAGCAAAGGAACTGGGACAGGGAATGGACTGAAACAGTAAAGTTCCCCCAAGAACAATAATCCCCTGCTTTGAAAAACTTTGAAAAGAATCAGAAAAAGATACAGGGCAGGAATGGCAGGGTGCAGGAACTCCGGTGGGGTGGGGGGCATGGAAGGGGAGATGAGTCTAGATTGGAATGAGAAAAGATGTATGAAATGCACATAACTTCAATAAAAATCTTTAAAGCTGGGCGTGGTGGTGCACGCCTTTAATCCTAGCACTTGGAAGGCAGAGGCAGGCGGATCTTTGTGAGTTCAAGGCCAGCCTGGTCTACAGAGTGAGTTCCAGGACAGCTGGGGCTACAGGGAGACCCTGTCTCAAAAAGGCCAAAAAAAAAAAATCTTTAAAAAAAAAAAAAGAATGTGTGTAGAGACCAGAAAACTAGAAGGATCATGATATATGGGGGACAGGCCTGAGGGGAGCGGGGGTGTCAGGATACATGTAAAGTAAAAGCTGGAAACAGAGGAACACTAGGGGTAGTAAGATTTAGACAGGGAAGGGAGCTAGAGATCGGGAAAGACGAGAGGATGGGCAGAGCTAACCAAACCAAAAGCTTATTCAAGAGCTGTACGGAAATTTATTTTATAAGATAATTAAAAATAAATTAAATGGAGGCATTCTGCATGGGTGGACAATTCAACCCAGAAGCTATGGGTGATCAAATGTGGGACACCTCCCTATGAGTCACCAATCAGGAAGGCCCTGGAGGCACTGAAAACAACACATTCTATTTCCGTTGCTCCTGGTTGCCCATTATAGCTAGACGTAAGATCAAACTTCTGAAAACAGCCCCTCATTGTACGACAGAGAAATCACTCTGGAACTGAACTGGAAGATTTCTTCCTGATGGCCAGCTTTCACCATGCCAGAAGGTGCTAACAGCTCAAGGAGAAAAGTCATCAACAGGCTTGCACCATGATGGACCTTAGGTGCTACAATACCCACCGCCAAACAAGAGGTGCCCACTGGCACCATAGTAGTATGGATGTGATAGGGGTAACCAACCACCTTCTGATGGAATTTGAGGGCCACTCCACAGGAGGGAATTCATGCCTGATACTATAAACCTGGCGAGAAGCCCAAAGCTGAGGAGGTGAGAAGCCCATAGCTGAGGAGGTGAGAAGTCCAAAGCTGAGGAGGTGAGAAGCCCATAGCTGAGGAGGTAAGAAGCCCATAGCTGAGGAGGTGAGAAGCCCATAGCTGAGGAGGTGAGAAGCCCATAGCTGAGGAGGTGAGAAACCCATAGCTGAGGAGGTGAGAAGTCCAAAGCTTAGGAGGTGAGAAGCCCATAGCTGAGGAGGTGAGAAGCCCATAGCTGAGGAGGTGAGAAGTCCAAAGCTGAGGAGGTGAGAAGCCCATAGCTGAGGAGGTGAGAAGCCCATAGCTGAGGAGGTGAGAAGCCCATAGCTGAGGAGGTGAGAAGTCCAAAGCTGAGGAGGTGAGAAACCCATAGCTGAGGAGGTGAGAAGCCCAAAGCTGAGGAGGTGAGAAGCCCAAAGCTGAGGAGGTGAGAAGCCCATGGCCCAGGAGGTGAGAAGCCCATGGCCCAGGAGGTGAGAAGCCCATGGCCCAGGAGGTCATCAACCCCAGAGGAGACTCTACTATTGTTGTTTTGCTAAATAGGAAATCAAACTGCCTTCTAAATATTTTATTTATGTTTATCCCCAAAGATAAGTGTTGCTTTCAGCCTTGATCAGGCAAGCCTCTTTTTTCAGCCAACAGTAGAAAGGAAAAGTCTCATGGCTGTTCAAGGTGCTGAAGACAAGTGGGTATTGAGTTTTCAAGCCTAAAACAAGGCGTCCACATCTTCCCTCCAGAGATGAAGAGGCAGAAAGTGTGTAAGAGCTGGCAGATGGGGAGAAAAAGCAAGACAACCATGTCTTCTGGACATGACGTGACCACCACAGTCATAAACTCACAGCAGCTGCGGGTGCCTGCCCTAAGCCTACTGAAGACTGGCCCTGTTCAGGCAGGAGAGATGGCTCAGTGTTTAAGAGCACTGGCTGCTGTTGCAGAGGACCCACATGGTGGCTAACAACTGTCTATAACTCCAGTTCCAGGGGCTGAGACACACTCTTCTGACCTCCATAGGCACTGCATGACATGAATGCACTTACATACATGCAAGGAATATACTCAAACAAATAAAATTTTAAAAATAAAAAATTAAATTGCCAGACATGGTGAAGCACATCTTTTATCCCAGAGGCAGAAGCAGGCAGATCTCTATGAGTTCAAGGCCAGTCTGGTCTACATAGCAAGTTCCAGGCCAGCTGGGGCTACAGGGAGACTTTGTCTCAAAAGACCAAAAAAGTATAGTATAATATAATATATATATATATATATATATATATATACACATACATACATAAGTCAGAGGCTGGAGAAATGGCTCAGCAGTTAAGTGCACTGTGGCTGCTGTTGCAAAGGACCCAGGTTCAAGTCCCAGCACCCACACAGCAGCTAACAGTCCTCAGGCATTGCATGACATATGTGCACTTACAGTCATGCAGGTGATACACATAAAAATAAAAATAATAAATTTTTAAAATAGATAAATCAAAAAATTAATAATAGTATTTTGTTTTGTTTTGCTTTGTTTTGTTGGTCTTTTTGAGACAGGGTCTCCCTGAGTGCTGGGATTAAAGGCATCTGCCACCATGCCTGGCAATAATAGTATGTTTTGTTCTTTGTTTTTTTGTTTTGTTTTGTTTTGTTCCTCTTTTTGAGACAGGGTCTCCCTTTAGTCCCAGATGGCCTGGAGCTCTCTATGTAGAACTGGCTGGCCTTGAACTCACAGAGATCTGCCTGCCTCTGCCTCCCAAGTGCTGGGATTAAAGATGTGCCCCACCACGCCCAGCACAATAATAGTTTATTTTTTTGTTTTATTGTTTTGTTTTGTTTTGTTTTGTTTTGAGACAGGGTCTCCCTATAGCCCCAGCTGGCCTGGAACTCACTCTGTAGACCAAGCTGGCCTGGAACTCACAAAGATCCACCTGCCTCTGCCTCCCAAGTACTAGGATTAAAGGCATGTGCCATCATGCCTGGTTTAAAGATGGTTATTAGCCATGTGAGTGTTGGGAATCGAACCCTGATTCTCTGCAAGAGCAGTCAGTGCTTTTAACCGCCATCTCTCCAGCCCCAATAAGAGTATGTTTTAGTGGAAGCTTTGATGGTGCCCCTAAGCTGGTGTTTCAGGCTGGAAATTTACCACATCCAGAATTGTATTTATGTAAAATAATTAAATGTGCTTTTGCCTAAACTACTCAGTGATATTCTGTACTTGAAGTCTAATACAATCCAATTGATTAGAAAAAAAAAAAAGTTACTACATGCCAGGCACATGCTTACAATAACTTGATGGAGGATATGTTTTTTGTTGTTGTTGTTGTTGTTGTTGTTGTTGTTTGGTCTTTTTGAGACAGGGTTTCCCTTTAGTCCCAGCTGGCCTGGAGCTTGCTCTGTAGACCAGGCTGGCCTTGAACTCACAAAGATCCACCTGCCTCTGCCTCCCAAGTACTGGGATTAAAGGTGTGCCCCACCACACCCGGTGATGGAGGATATGTTTTATCCCATTATATAAATTTTATTATTAAGGAAAGGTTTTTTTTTTTTAATGGATTTTTTGAGACAGGGTCTCCCTTTAGTCCCAGCTGGCCTGGAGCTCACTCTGTAGACCAGGCTGTCCTTGAACTCACAAAGATCTGCCTGCCTCTGACTCCTGAGTGCCGGGATTAAAGGACTGTGTCACCAGGCCTAGCACTAAAGGCAAATTCTAACACCTACTGAGTAGCATAGCAAGGATCTGAAACCCAGCAGGCAGCCTCCAAATCCATCACTCTTAAGCACTACATGTACACATCAATATACATATGCAGATTAAAGCTGGAAACAGGTGTTCCTATTTGGAAATCCAGGTAAAAATGTCTATTCAGGCAGTTAGAAATGCCAGGAACAGAGACAGTATTGAGAACAAGAAGCTATCTGCATTGAAATAAGAATTGCCTTGGAGCCTCCAAAAGTTCTAATTCTTATCCCTACAAGGTAAATTGAACAGAAGAATAAATGAAGTAGCTCTACTTTGGCCTAAATAATGATCTATTATTAACAAAAACAAAAACAAAAAAATGCTTTTACCTATCCAAAAATGGGCTCTCTTGTTAATGCAAGCATTTGGGTTCTGGCTTACATCGCTAGGAACACTGTGGAACAGGGCTCATGGCTGCCCTCCATTCCTGACTGCCAGGGAAGATTTTTGGCTGTGCATAGCAATTAGAACATGACCTCAGTGTTCCAGCCAGCTGCCAGTTCGTTGGCTATGCTGACCCAGCAAACTGCCCAGAATCTAAAATGAAGTTTCCAGGGCTGTTGACTGTTCTATCACCTTCAACACCAAAGTATCTAGTCCCCAGAAATAAGCCTGGATAGTGTTTACCTTCACAGCACTGGGAAAGATATTCATGAAACCCAGAAAGAAAGCAGGAACTCCAAATGTAAGTGGGCAGCATGAATTCCAATTAATAAAAGTAATGTAAATAAGGCTTGCCTTTGTTGCACACTGGCCCTGTACAGGCTCTGTGCTGAGTAAGTGTCTCTTGTGAGTTATCTCTCTTCAATCAAGTTAATCTCTTCTCTGGTCTGCTTCTATCCTAACAGAATCATGAAACTTCTGGGAAAAAAAAAAATCATTGATAACAATGAAGCTACTTTGGCACCTGCCAATAGGTTTGGTTGGTTAGTTGTTCACTCTGGTTTGACTTTTTTCATATTTTTCTTCCTGTCTTTCTTTCTTTCTTTCTACTAAGGAAAAGTCTAAAAAAGGCCTGCTGCTTAATACGGTCAGCTGGAATGTTCTACTGATGCCAATGATACTGCCATAATTCTCACACAAGACTGATAACCAAGGGAATAGACTAGTTTTTCGGAAAACAGGTCAGCCTGCCTAGAAAAACTGAGAGGTCACAGATATGAAAAAGAAGCATCCTGCTGGGCATGTTGGTGCATGCCTTTAATCCCAGCACTCAGGAGGCAGAGGCAGATGGATCTCTGTGAGTTCAAGGCCAGCCCAGTCTACATAGCGAGCTCCAGGCTGGGGAGACCCTGTCTCAAAAAGACTAAAAAAAGGAAGAAGAAGAAGAAGAAGAAGAAGAAGAAGAAGAAGAAGAAGAAGGAGGAGGAGGAGGAGGAGGAGGAGAGAATGAGAAGGAGAAGGAGAAGGAGAAGGAGGAGAAGGAGGAGAAGGAGGAGAAGGAGGAGAAGGAGGAGAAGGATAAGGAGAAAGAGAAAAAGAGAAGGAGAAAAGGAGAAGGAGAAGGAGAAGGAGAAGAAGGAGAAGGAGAAGGAGAAGGAGAAAGAAAAGAAGAAGCCAGGCTTGGTGGCACATGCCTTTAATCCTAGCACTTGGGAGGCAGAGGCAGGCAGATTTTTGTGAGTTCAAGTCCAGCCTGGTCTACAGAGTGAATTCCAGGACAGCTGGAGCTACAGGGAGACCCTGTCTCGAAAAGACCAAAGAAAAGAAGAAGAAGAAGAAGAAGAAGAAGAAGAAGAAGAAGAAGAAAAAGAAGAAGAAGAAAAGAAAGAAAGAAGAAGCATCTTGCTGGGCATGTTGGCAGATGCCTTTAATCCCAGCACTCAGGAGGCAGAGGCAGGCAGATCTCTGTGAGTTCAAAGCCAGCCTGGTCTACAGAGTGAGTTCCAGGACAGCTGGGGCTACAGGGAGACCCTGTCTCAAAAAGACCAAGAAAAAAAAAAAGCATCTCTGAACCCATACGGAACCCCTACTGTCAACTTTGGGAGGATGGTGTTTACAGAGCCCTAGAATGGGACCAACCTACGCCTCACTGATCAACACCACATTATAAATGTGCAGCAGCATGAGAAAGAACTGAAGAAGGGACAGATGTCCATCTGCCATACAACCCTACTGCAAATATGTCTCATTTTACTGAACTTCACATTATGGTGCTTTGTAGAAAATGAATTTTTTACACACTTAAGGTTTATGGCAATCCTGTATCAAGCAAGTTTATTAGCACCATCTTTCCAAGACTGTGTACTCACTCTGCCTCTCTGTCATGTTTTGATAATTCTTATTTGATAATTCTTATAACATTACATATGTTTTTATTGGTATATCTGTTATGGTGATCTATGCAATTGATGATCTTTGACACTACTATAATTATTTGGGAGAACTACAAACTAGCCGGGTGAAGGAGGAAGGAAGGAAGGAAGGAAGGAAGGAACGAAGGAACGAAGGAAGGAAGGAAGGAACGAAGGAAGGAAGGAAGGGAGGGAGGGAGGGAGGGAGGGAGGGAGCTAAATATCATGTATATCCCAACTATTCACTTAACAGCTATTTCTCCACTTTGCTTTCTCTCCTTAAATGACCCTACCCTTGTACCACAGCATTGAAATTTAATTACTGCCACAATGGCCTCTAAGTATTCAAATGAAAATAAAAGTTACACATTTCTCCCTTTAAACCAAAAGCTCGATGTTAGGCATAGTGGCTCATGCATGTAATCCCAACCTTCTAGAGGCTAAAACAGAAGGAGTGCTGTGAGTTCAAGGCCAGCCTGGGATACATAATGAGTGGCAGGTCAAACTGGTCTCTCAAGAAAAATGAACAAAAAACCCAACCAACTATAAAATATACAAATGATCACAACTTGGTGAATAAGGCAACATGTTAAAAGCCGAGACAGGCCAAAAGTTAGAGGGAAAGTTCTTAAAGAAAATTAAAAGTGCTGCTCTAGTAAACACATAAATGAAAAAGAAAACAAAACAATGATCTGGATGTGGCAGCTCATACTCGTAATCTAGCACTGGGGAAGCTAAGGAGGCATCCTGAGCTTGAGGGCAGTCTGGACTATGTAGCAAGACTTAGAAGAAGGAGAAGGAGGAAGAGGAAGAGGAAGAGGAGGAGGAGGAGGAGGAGGAGGAGGAGGAGGAGGAGGAGGAGGAGAAAGAGAGAGAGAGAGAAGAAAGAAAGAAAGAAAGAAAGAAAGAGAGAGAGAGAGAGAGAGAGAGAGAGAAAGGAAGGAAGGAAGGAAGGAAGGAAGGAAGGAAGAAAGAAAGAAAGAAAGAAAGAAAGAAAGAAAGAAAGAAAGAAAGAAAGAAAGAAAGAAAGAAAGAAAGAAAGAGAAAGAAAGAAAGAAAGAAAGAAAGAAAGAAAGAAAGAAAGAAAGACCAGCCACAGCAGTCTCTTAAACCAGTGTTCATACAGAAAGCCCTAATTCTAATCCCGAGTATGACTAAGAGTTGAGACAAAGCTGCAGAAGTTTTTTAATATTTCTTTTTTTTTATGTGTATGAATGTGCTGTCTGCATGTAGGTTTGTGCACCTGTGTTGCGCAATGCCACGGAGTTGAGAAGAGGGTCTCAGATTCCCCTGGAACTGGAGTTAAAGACGGTTCTCAGCCGCCATGTGGGTGCTGGGGATCGAACCCGGGTCCTCTGCAAGAGCAGTCAGTGCTCTTAACCGCTAGGCTATCTCTCCAGCCCCAAAGCTGCAGAAGTTTTAAAGCAGCAGTTGTTGGTTCAGGAGGCTTAAGGAAAAGAGCCATCTATCTCTACAACATAGAGGTGTACGATAAAGGGCTGGAGATGTAGCCCAGAGGTAGAGAGCTTTCTTAGGATACCCAAAGTCCTAGGTTCAATCCTTAGCACCACAAACGAAGTAAATGCAAACAAGTGTAAGGTGAAACAAACCATCAGTGTGAAAGATGCACCTTGTCACCCAGATTACTTAACAAACTGATAAAGGCAGCAACACTAAACAACAGATTTTCTGGTTGGTTTTTTTTCAAGTCTTAATATAGACTTGACATATTCTTTTTAGTGACTGGTTTTCAGTGTAAATGAAATAGTCTTATAATGGAAGATGCAACCACCTTTGACATTTATACACTGTCTATGCTGTGTAAAAGGAGCAATAAAGCCAGAACAATTGTGTGTCTGTTTACATGATTTACTAAATGTTTTAACACTGCTGAGACTTATTGCTCAGAAATAAACAAACACACACAAAATATATTCCTTTCAAACTGTTGTTGCCTGTTGACAATGAGCCTTGTCACCAAGGAGCCCTGTATTACTTTTCTGTTGCTGCGACAAAACACCATGACCAAGGCCACTTAAAAAAAGAGCTTGGGGCTAGAAAGCTGGCTCAGCAGTTATTAGCATTGGCTGCTCTTCCAGAGGATCTAGGTTTGATTCCCAGCAACCACACTGAGGCAAACAACCCATCTATAACTCAAGTTCCAAAGGATCTGATACCTTCTTCTGACCTCTGCAGGCACTGAATGATACAGGTGCACTTACACATATGTAGGCAATACACACATACACATAAAACAAAAATCATAAAATACTAAAAGCAAAAGAAGGAAGAGTTTATTTGGTGTCCAGTCCCAGAAAGGTCATGGTGGAGAGGCATGGTGGTAGAGATAGGTGGAGCAGAAAGCACTCACATCTTCGAGAATGCACAGAAAGGAAAGAAAGAAACTGGAAGTGGGTCAAGGCTATGAACTCTCAAAACCTGCCCCAGGGATGTGCCTTGTCCAACCAGGTCGCACCTTCTAAATCTCCCAGAATGGCAGCACCAACTGTAGTGTTCTATTGGAACTTGGAATCTATGGACAGCATATCTCATCCATACCACCACATTCTACTCCCTGACCCCATAAGCTCACAGTCATATCATAATGCAAAATACATTTAGTTCAACTTCAAAAGTCCCAATAGTCTTTAACAGTTTCAACATTAATGAAAAGTCCAAAGTCTCTTCTGAGACTCAAGGCAATCACTTAATTATAACTTCCTGCAAAATCAAAAACCAAATTATGGGGCTGGAGAGAAGGCTCAGCATGTGAAAGCATTGACTGCTTTTTTGGAGGACCCAGGTTCTGTTTGCAGCACCCACATGGCAGCTAACAACCGTCCATAACTCTAGTTCCAGGATATTTGATGCCCTCTTCTGATTGCCACAAGCTTCACACGATCCAGGTGCACTTACCTACTTGCAGGCAATATACTCATATACATAAAATAAATGTAATAAATATTTTTATTGCATACTTCCAGCATACAATGGCACAGAATACAGAGTCCCATTCCAAAAGGGAGGAAGAGAGGCACATTGGGAAGACATTGGACCAAAACAAGACCAGAAGAAAACCAGCAGGGTAAACACCAAATCCTGTAGCTCCATGTCCAGTGTCTGGGACTCTACTTCCAAATGGCTTAAATGACTGTGTTCTTCCACTTTTGCTGCCTAGTACATGCAAACTTCTCTCTTGGGCTGGCTTCAAGAGAGAAATGCATGTATACAGCTCTCTTTGGCAGATGTCTCATAGTTCTGGCCTCTTTACCTCAACTCAGGCTTTATAGTTTCAAACAGTGGCTTCTCAGGGCCTCTTGACCTTCAGAGGCAAGGCCTTCTTTATTCAGGGACTCTCCTGCTGCTTGCTGCCTGGCTCCAGTGTCTCTCTGAAACTGCAGAGGAAGACTTGAAAAGTTCCTCACCATTTATTCCTCTATAGCCAGCAGTATGTAGACAACACTGCCAAGCTCAACAGCCAGCTTGGGGTGGACCTTGGCCCCCTTCATCCACATTATCAGCAGTGTCTGTATGTTGTGGTTTTCTAAGAACAGAAAACTCCCTAAGCCTTTTCCCTTCACAAGCTGGAAGCTTAGCTGGGTGGAGTCTTACCCTGAAGACACTCTTTCCATTGTTCAATAGATCAGAAAGCCTCTCTTTAATGGTGCTAATGCCCTTAACAATGAGAGCCTCTTCCAGGACACATCTGGGCTGTAACAAACTTCCTGGTGTTCTTTTTCTCTCCAAACTGTACATTCTGTATTTCTCTGTCCCACTTGTTCTTTTTCATTATAGATATGCATAATATTCACCACTAATAACCAAGCAACAGATTCAATGTTAGGCTATCTTAAACGTTATCTTCTAGCAGGCTATCTTAGGCTATCTTCTAGTAGGAACCTGTAAGAAAGTAGTACTAAAAAAAAAAAAAAAGAAAGTAGTATTGAGAGCAATGTAGTTCTAGAGGGAGATGGAAGCAAGGACTTAAACAGGAATGAGATAAATGGCAAAGGATCTGGCTGCTGGCTGCGAGCAGCCTAAGAGCACGTCCTGTGACTAAATTAAAAAGTAATGGACTGGGGCTGGAGAGATGGCCTAGCGGTTAAGAGTGCCAACCGCTCTTGCAGAGGACCCGGGTTCGATCCCCAGCACCCACATGGCGGCCGAGAACTGTCTGAAACTCCAATTCCAGGAGAACTCCAGCTCCAGGGGAATCCGACACCCTCTTCTGACGTCCGCGGCGTTGCACGACACGGGTGCACAGACTTGCATGCAGACAGTACATTCATACACATACAGAAATAAATAAAAAAATTAATTAAAAAAAAAAAGTAATGGACTGAGCCAGGCTTGGTGGCACACACCTGTAATCCAAGCATTTGGGAGGCAGAGGCAGGCAAATTTCTGTGAGTTCAAGGCCAGCCTGGTCTACATAGCGACTCCAGGCCAACTGGGACTAAAAAGGAAGACTCTGTCTCAAAAAGACCAAAAAAAAAGGAATGGACTGAGCTAGGTATGGTGGTGCATGCCTTTACACCTAGCACTTGGGAGGCAGAGGCAGATGGATCTCTGTGAGTTCAAGGCCAGCCTGATCTACAAAATGAGTTTCAGGACAGCTGGGACTACCCTGTCTCAAAAAGACCAAAAAACAAAACAAAACAAAAAACAAAAACAAAAAAACACAAGTTAAGGACTATTTTATTTCAAAGGAAAGCATCTGGCCCACTTCAGCAAAATCTTAGTCCAGCAAGGCAGCCCCAGGCTGACACCTGGGATTCACTCACGATCTCCTGGGCTCCAAAGGGCTTCGGCAGCTCCACTTCTCCGGCTCTGCCATCCACAGCACACACAGCTCATCTCCCAGGCCCAGGCCAGCTCCATTCCACACCTGCTGCTGCCCTTGGTGGTCATCCCATGGTCGTGGCACCTCCAAAAACCTGGGGTCTCCACTGAAACTGAGGCAGCGCCTTCACCAATGGGCTTTTCTGGTCTTTCAGAATACAAAACCTTAGATTCTCTCCATGACGCCTTCAATCCTGGGGGCCTCTCTGCAACTGAGGCTCCACTTTCCTGGCCTCTCAGGGTAACAAGCCTCAGCTTCTCTCTGTGACCCCTTCATGCTTTGAACACCAGAACCATGCAGGAGACTCTTATACATTATTAAGTCCTGCTTCCAGCCTGGGATGGAGGCTTGGACCTCCTCTGGACCACAGCTTCTGTGTACTGACCCTGAGGAAATCCTTCCCAGAAGATTTCACCACAGTGATGCTGTCTCTTGTTACTTACAGCTGATTTTTCAGCCCCAGCTAGCCAGCATCAATTTTCCCAGAAAAGCAAAGGTTTCACTTCAAGTTCTGGTCTCTTCTTAATCATAGCTAATTCTTCAGCCCCAGCCAACCAGAACCCACAGATTCTCAATTCAAAACATCACACTACAGCCCTGATGGCCTCCACTTCCCTTTGAAGCTTCACAAGCCAGGCCTCCATTGTCTACAACTCTTTCTGCAAAACTGTTGCAAGTTCCACAACAAACTCTAAGCACTCAATGGCTTTTCCAGCCCAAAGTTCAAATGCCTCCATAATCCTTCCCAAAACACCAAGGTCAAGTTTGTCACAGCAAACCCCATGATCCTGGTACCAATTTCTATTCTCGTTTGCCTTCAATTGCTATGACAAAACACTCTGACCAATACCAACTTGGGGAGAAAATGATTCACTTAGCTTACATCTCCTGGGTCACATTTCATCACTGAGGGAGCCCAAAGTAGGAGCTCAGAGCAGGAACGTGGGAGCAGAAGCTGAAGCACAGGCCATGGTGGAACTCTGCTTACTGGCTTGCTCCTCTGGTACATGCTCAGCCTGATTTCTTATACAATACAGAATAACTTGCTGGGGTGGCACCACCCACAGTGGGCTGGGCCCTTCCACATCACTCAACAGGCCAGACCAATGGAGGCAATTCCCCAATTGAGACTTCCTCAACCCAGGTGTGTCAAGTTGACACTAAAGCTATCCAACACACATGTCATTCCCTTTCCTGTTGCTGTGAACTATGGGTCCAAGGAGTATCCCTACAGGCCCTTGCCAATAAAGCACCTGCTGTATGAAAGGGGTGGAATGAAGGGAATAAAGGCCATAAGGGTCAGATACAGGGTTAGACAACATGGTGCCTGTGTGGACATCTGGAATGGTTTTGTTATATGGCCACTACCCAGTACTTGGTGAAGTAGCACTGAATGTGGCTGTTATGTAGCTCCTTATGCAAGTAGCTCTGGAAAGAAGCTGCCTTTGTGTGGTTCTGCATAAATGTCTTTGGAACCAAGAAGGCATGCTCTTGCCTGGAATAAAGTGTGTCATATCTGCCAGCAGCTCCATGCATCTTTTTCTTTAATCTCCTGAATCCTCACAACCCTCCAACCCTGACCCCTGAATTTGGCTCTGTCACCTTTCAATCTTACAAGTTTGAGGGACTCCAACACCCTCTTCTGGACTCCTCTGGCACCTGTTCCCATGTGCACATACCCATACACAAACATACATACACATTTTTTTAAAATAACTTTTAGGGGCTAGACAGAGGACTCCTCTGGCACCTGTTCCCATGTGCACATACCCATACACAAACATACATACACATTTTTTTAAAATAACTTTTAGGGGCTAGACAGGTGGCTCAGCAATCAAAGGCTTTTGTTTGGTTTTTAGCACCCACATCAGGGAGCTTACAACCACTTGTAACTCCAACCTCAAGGGGATCTGAAGCCTCTGGCCTCTATTGGCACCTGTACTTATGGACCCATACACATATACATAATAAAAATAAAATGAGCCTAAGATTTTTTTAAATAATAAATTGTTTTCAAGTCACTGGCTTTTATTATTCACACACTTCATAAACAAATGACTATAGACAGGTTAGAGCTGCACGAAAAACAAATCCAAGCTGTCACTACCACTCTCTTTACACATTGGGGCAGCACTGTGATCACATCAGGCACAGCAGGTGCACTTGTCAGATGCCCTTTGCAGACACAACATGGGCATCCTTGGAGCAGCTTATTGGGCAGCAGGAGCACTTGGAGTCTTAACAGTGCAGGATCTGGTGCAGGTGCCAGAGCTGCCAGTGGAGTAGGAGTAGTTGGGGTCCATGTTGGGGTGAGGCTGGAGATGCAGAGAGTAGCAAAGCTGCAGTCAGGCTGCTGGGAGACATGGGGTAAATAATAAGTTTCAATGTTTTCTACAAGAGGAGAGGTTCATCTTGGCCTCTGACTCTGGAGGCCAAGGAGTCCTGACACTGGAGTTTGCCGAGGTTCTGCTGATAGCCTTGTGTTGCTTCAACTCTTGGAAGAAAATGGAAAGTGACTGGGCAAATGAGAAAGAGATAAAAACACAAGGAACAGCCTCACTTTATAACAATCCACTCTTAGGGGCTGGAGAGTGGGTTAAGAGTACTGGATGCTCTTGCAGAGACCTGGGTTCAGTTCCCAGCACCCACAAAGCAACTAACAATTATCCATAACTCTAGTTCCAATGGATCTGACAACATTTTTTGTCCATGGGAATTGCACACACATGGTGCATCTACATACATGCAGATAAAACACATACACATAAAATACAAACAAATAGTCCTAGAGGGAATTAGATTGGAGGGATCGTTCCTCAATGTAATCAAAGCCATATACAGGAAACCCACAACCAACATCATCCTAAATGGGGAAATGACAGAAACATTCCCCTTAAAGGTAGGAACTCCGCAAGGCTGCCCCCTGTCACCACTCCTCTTCAATATAATGCTTGAAACACTTGCTAGGGCAATAACACAAGAAAAGGAAATTAAAGGAGTTCTAATTGGAAAAGAGGAAGTCAAGCTATCCCTTTTTGCTGATGATATGATTGTTTGCCTAAGGGATGCTAAAAACTCCACCAGAAAACTTCTAGAAATGATTAAGAGTTTTGCCAGGCGTGGTGGTGCACACCTTTAATCCCAGCACTCAGGAGGCAGAGGCAGACAGATCTCTGTGAGTTCAAGGCCAGCCTGGTCTACATAGTGAGGTCCAGGCCAGCTGGGACTAAAGGGAGACCCTGCCTTGAAAAGACAAAAAAAAAGAAAAGAGTTTCAGTAAAGTGGCAGGATACAAAATTAACCTAGAAAAATCAGTAGCCTTTCTTTATACCAATAACAAGCAACTGAAGAAGGAATACAAGGAAACCTTCCCACTTACAATAGCCTCAAAAACAATACGATACCCAGTAACAAACCTAATCAAAGACACCAAAGAGATCTACAAAAAAAATTTAAACCCCTGAAGAAGGAAATTGAAGAAGACATCAGAAGATGGAAAAACCTCCCATGCTCATGGATTGGGAAAATTAATATAGTAAAAATGTCCATTCTACCCAAACTAATATATATATTCAACACAATCCCAATTAAAATCCCCAAGAGTTTCTTCACAGGCCTGGAAAAAAAGTCCTTAATTTCATATGGGAAAACAAAAGACCCTGAATAGCCAAAGCAATGCTGAGCGAAAAGAGCAATACAGGGGAGATCTCTATACCAGACTTCAAACTATACTACAGGGCTATAGTCATAAAAACAGCTTGGTACTGGCACAAAAACAGACCTGTTGACCAATGGAACAAAACTGAAGATCCAAACTTGAGCACATACAATTTCAGCCACCTCATATTTGACAAGGGGGCCAAGAAGACACAATGGAGGAAAGACAGCATCTTCAGCAAGTAGTGTTGGCAAAACTGGATCACCACTTGTAGAAGAATAAAGTTAAACCCCTACCTCTCACCCTGTACAAAAGTCAACTCCAGATGGATCAAAGACCTCAATGTGAAACCCAAAACTCTGAAGGTGACAGAAGAAAAAGTTGGCAGCAAACTACAAGACATAGGCATAGGAAAAGACTTCCTAAATCAGACAGCAGCTGTGCAAGAAATAATATTGACAATTGACAAATGGGACTTCATTAAACTCAAAAGCTTCTGTACAGCAAAAGAAACAATCAAGGAAGTGAGGAGAAAACCCAGAGTGGGAGGAAACCTTCACCACAGATACATCTGACAAAGCATTGATTTCCAGAATATATAAACTACTCAAAAAACAAAGAAGAAAGAACACAAATGAATCACTCAATAGGTGCAGCAAAGAGCTAACAGAGACTGCAAAGTGAGGAATTAGAGATGGCTGAAAAACATCTTTAAAAATGTTCAATGTCATGGCTGGAAAGATGGCCTAGCAGTTAAGAGCACCAACTGCTCTTGCAGAGGACCCAGGTTTGATCCCCAGCACCCACGTGGCAGCTGAAAACTGTCTTTAACTCCAGTTCCAGAGGAAGCCGACACCCTCTTCTGACCTCTGAGGCATTGCACAACATGGGTACACAAACTTACATGCAGACAGTACATTCATACACATACAAAAATAAATAAAATTTTTTTAAAAGTTCAACATCACTAACAATTAAGGAAATGCAAATTAAAACCACTTTAAGATATCATCTCATGCTGGGCGTGGTGGCACATGCCTTTAATCCTAGCACTTGGGAGGCAGAAGCAAGCGGATCTTTGTCAGTTCAAGGCCAGCCTGGTCTACAGAGTGAGTTCCAGGACAGCTGGAGCTACAGGAAGACCCTATCTCGAAAAGAGCCCCCCCCCAAAAAAATATATGAAATAAAGATATCATCTCACTCCAATAAGACTGGTTAGGATCAAGAAAACAAATGATACCAAGTGCTGGAGAGGTTGTGGGAAAAGCAGAACACTCATCCACTGCTGGTGGGAATGTAAACTCATACAGCCACTATGGAAAGCAGTGTGGAGAACCCCTAGAAGACTCAAAATGAGCCTACCACCTGACCCAGCCATATCACTCCTGGGTATATACCCACAAGACTTATCTTACCATAGAGATACATGCACAGCCATGTTTATTGCAGCTCTCTTCACAATAGCAAGAAGCTGGAACCAACCCAAGTGGCCCTCAACTGATGAGTGGATAGAGAAAATATGGTACATCTACACAATGGAGTTCTATGCAGTGGTAAAGAAAGATGACATCATGAACTTTGCAGGTAAATGGATGGAACTAGAAGATATTATGTTAAATGAAGTAACATAGTCCCAGAAAAACAACCAATGAATGGTATCCCTCATCTGGATGCTAGCCCCAATCACCCAGTTGTATTTCTTGTGCAGGGCTCCTTGAGCTTTTGTCCAAGTATTTGGGAGTGATGCATATTGGAAAGAACAACAACATAAAAGACTGTGTCAAAGAACTGACTGAAACTGTGAACTTCTGCTTGAAACAGCCAACTTCTGCATGGACAATTTTGAGACTGAGAAAAAGATGAAAAACATCTTTGGCAAAATGCATGAGCTCTGGTGGGGTAGGGGGGTAGGGAGGGGGACATGGGTCTAGATTTCATTTGTAATGTAATCTTGTATAAAAAAAATAAAATTTTTTTAAATTAAAAAATAAAATAAAATAAATACAAATAACTAGTAATAAAAATAATCTTTGTAACAATTCGCTCTTGCAGGAATTAATACAGACCTACAATAGTGCAAACTTGCTTACACAAAAATGTCATCCATGAAGTCTCGGCTGCCATGACCCAAACATCTCCTACTGGGCCCAACCTCCAAACACCGCCACACTGAGGACGAAGCCCAACCTCTGAACACCACCACACTGAGGACCAAGCCCAACCTCCGAACACCACCACACTGAGGACCAAGCCCAACCTCCGAACACCACCACACTGAGGACCAAGCCCAACCTCCGAACACCACCACACTGAGGACCAAGCCCAACCTCCGAACACCACCACACTGAGGACCAAGCCCAACCTCCGAACACCACCACACTGAGGACCAAGCCCAACCTCCGAACACCACCACACTGAGGACCAAGCCCAACCTCCGAACACCACCACACTGAGGACCAAGCCCAACCTCCGAACACCACCACACTGAGGACCAAGCCCAACCTCCGAACACCACCACACTGAGGACCAAGCCCAACCTCCGAACACCACCACACTGAGGACCAAGCCCAACCTCTGAACACCACCACACTGAGGACCAAGCCCAACCTCCGAACACCACCACACTGAGGACCAAGCCCAACCTCCGAACACCACCACACTGAGGACCAAGCCCAACCTCCGAACACCACCACACTGAGGACCAAGCCCAACCTCCGAACACCACCACACCGAGGACCAAGCCCAACCTCCGAACACCACCACACCGAGGACCAAGCCCAACCTCCGAACACCACCACACTGAGGACCAAGCCCAACCTCCGAACACCACCACACTGAGGACCAAGCCCAACCTCCAAACAGCACCACACTGAGGACAAAGCCCAACCTCCGAACACCACCACACTGAGGACCAAGCCTAACTTCCAAACACCGCCACACTGAGGACCAAGCCCAGTCTCTGAACACCACCACACTGAGGACCAAGCCCAACCTCCGAACACCACCACAC
Organism: Rhizomys pruinosus; assembly: GCA_009823505.1. Lineage (NCBI taxonomy): Eukaryota > Metazoa > Chordata > Mammalia > Rodentia > Spalacidae > Rhizomys > Rhizomys pruinosus. Next base: position 450,599 of record VZQC01013953.1, on the reverse strand, counting down.
TGAGGACCAAGCCTCAACAAAAATTTTGGTAAGGATGAACCACAGCACAAGCTTTTTTTTTCAGACAGAGTCTCATTATGTAGTTGAACTTGCTACATAGACCAGGCTGGCTTCAAATTCACAGAGATCCACCTACCTCTGCCTCCCAAGTGCTGGAATTATAGGCATGCACCACCTTGCCCAGCCCATGACACCTACTCTTACTTCCTCAACCCTGGATGTATCAGAGTCATAAGCTGCTGGGGGCAGGAAATAATACTGAGTATAGGCCAACCTAGATTTCATTGATACATAAACTTACAACCATTAAAAAATATTGCATGACTACACAAGACTTATACAAAGATATTCATATGAACATTTGTAAAAAAAAAAAAAAAGTACAGAAACTACATGAATGCCCAGGGATACATAGATGCACTAAATTTGGTCTCTTCTTTCAATGAAGCATTAAACAGCAAGACAGATTTCATATATAGATAGATAGATTAATCTTGAGAATAAGATGGTAGGAGGAAGAAAAACAAAAAATGGAAAACATGTGACACTTGGGGGTCTGGTAAGATAGCTCAGGCCCATGAAGTCACCTGCCACCAAGCCTAACAATCTACAATCTAGTTCTATTCTCAGGACCCACTGGATGAAAGGGGAGAACTGACTCTGACCTGCAAACACATACACACACACACACACACACACACACACACACACACTGTGCCACATGTAGTAAGCACTGCTTGAGCCTTTGCCACCTCACAGACGGACTATCCATCCATGAAGAACACTGTGGCAACAAGAATTAAAATGCCTGTGAGTCTTATCCTTGGCCATTTGCATTAATTCATTTTCCATTTAGAAAATATTTCAGAAAGTTAGTAGTTTGTCCTTAATGTCATCCTGCCCTTCTTAAAACAAACTCCATTCAAGGAACCTGCAATTCTTGTGGGAATTTTAGACATTTATAAATGTACTTCTATCCTTTAAAAAGCTCAGAATCAGGGCCAGTGAGACCATGCTCAGCCAGGTGCTCCTATTTTTATTTTTTATTTTTTATTATTTAAGTTTCGGGGCTGGAGAGATAGCTCAGCAATTAAGGGCACTGGCTGCTCTTGCATAGAACCTGAGTTTGATTCCCAGCACCCCACATGGCAGCTAACACATGTCCATAACTCCAGTTTCAGGGGAATCCAACACCCTCTTCTGACCTCCGTGGGCACTGCATGATATGGGTGTACTTATACACATACAGGCAAAACACTCACACATATAAACTTAAAATAATAAAAATATAATTTTTTAAAAGGATTATTTCTGTTTCAATCATGTATAAGCTGATCTACATCTTCATAGGCAGTTGAAACACTGAATGAGACTGAATGGTTGTGTGGCAGAGACGAGTTTCCATTCAGCCAGTATGCTACTTACATGGAGTCTTAATCACTTGTAATTGTTTTCCTCTTACAATCTCTTCAGGTTTTTTTGTTTGGTTGGTTGTTTTTTTTATTTTTTTTATTTTATTATTTTTCTATGTGCATGAATGTAGTGTCTGCATTGAAGGTTTGTGCACCCGTGTCATGCAATGCTGCAGAGGTCAGAAGACGGCGTCGGATTCCCCTGGAACTAGAGTTAAAAACGGTTCTCAGCCGCCACGTGGGTGCTGGGGATCGAACCCGGGCCCTCTCCAAGAGCAGTCGGCGCTCTTAACCGCTAGGTCATCTCTCCAGTCCAGATCTCTTCAGGTTTTTAAAGATCTAATCCTTAGTGGTCTCAAAGAGAAAAGGACAACTGGGGTTTTCTTGATATTTCTTCCTCATGTGCATGTGTACGTAGTGTTTTGTGAGTCTGCATGTATACTCACATGCATATGTGTGCATGTGTGTACTCACATGTGTATGTGTGCACATGTACATGCATGTGTGTGCACGTGTACTCACATGTATGTGTGCACATGCACATAGAGGCCTGCGATTAATGCTGGGAGGTTACGTCAGTCACTCTGCACATTATTCATTGAGGCAGAGTATCTCAGTCGAACCCAGAGCTTGCCAATAAGACTAGTCTGGCTCCAGCTTGCTGTGGAGGTCCCCATCTCTGCCAAAATTACAGGTGGGATGAGCCCAATTGACATTTTCTTGAGTTCTCAGCATCCAAACTCTGCTCCTCACACTTTCACAGTAAGTGCTTTAACCGCAGAGCTCCCTTCCCAACCCACATTCACTATGCACACAATAATAAATAACCTTATGAGATCTCCTGAGACCAGCAGAAGCGCAGGAAGGCAGGTAGGAAGTGGGTGCTTCAGCAAGGCTCACTGTTGACTGACTTAACCTAGTAAATCCGTTAATCCAGTTGTTTTTGGCTTAATTGGCTTTTGTGGCTGTGGGGGTGGAGTTATCCTCCCAGCTGGTATTAAAGGTAGGGTTGTGTGAGTCTTGAGATCTGAGATCTCCTGAGACCAGCGGAAGCACAGGTACACACGTGTGCGCGCGCACACACACACACACACACACACACACACCACACCACACCAACTGGGATTACAAAGGCATCTGAAGGAGGCAAGCAAAGCAAGCCTTCAACACAGTGAAGAGGCATTTAGGACTCACATTGGAATACAGGCAAGGAGAAGCCCATATGCCAGGAACATGAAGAGACAACACGGGAAAGGGGCAGGATAATCCAACACCAAGCTCTACCAACCCTATGGAAGATTCGTACAGTGGGATCCCCCTGGGGATGGCCCAGGACACAGATATCAGAAACACAATTGGGAACATATTTAAAGAACTACAAGATTATAAAGAGCAAATGAAAGAACTGAGAAAAGAGAATTAAGAACTCAAGAAGGACCTAGAGAGAGAGAGAATGACAAACTCTGGAAGGAAGTAGAACCACTGAAAAGATCCCATGCTGAAAAAGATAAGGAAACCAACCAGGGAAGCAAAGAGCTACAGGAAGAGATTGAGAAGCTCGAAAAAGAAATAGAAATACTAAAGAAATCAGAAGAGGAAATGAAAAAGGAAATCAAACACCCATCCAATCAAGAGGAAAGGAATTGGAAAAAGCCTCAGAAGCAGAATGGAGGAAGCAGAACAAAGAATATCAGACCTGGAAGATAACACAGAACAACTAAAAACCTCAAGGAAAGATTATGAAAATTTTAAAAACACACAAAAGTGGAACAGCCAGGAACTGTGGGACACTATGAAAAGATCAAACCTCCACATCATAGGAATAGTGGAAGGAGAAGAATCCCAAGAGAATGGTATTGATCTGATCTTCAACAGAATAATAGATGAAAATTTCCCAAAACTAAAAAAAGACAAACCAATACAAATACAAGAAGCACATAGAACTCCAAACAGACAAGATCAGAAAAGAAATTCTCCATGCCACATCATAGTTAAAATGCTAGACACCCAAAACAAAGACAAAATCCTTAAAGCCACAAGAGAAAAACAACAAGTGACCTATAAGGGGAAACCTATCAGAATTACAACTGAC